>SJYX01012189.1:46561-119295 GCA_006410675.1 Oreotragus oreotragus
CTACCCACTCCAGTATTCTTGGAGTTCCCTGGAGGCTCAGACAGTAAAGAATTCACCTGCAATGTGGGAGGCCTGGGTTCAATCCCTGGGTTGGAAAGATCCCCTCGAGAAAAGACTCTACCCACTCCAGTATTTTTGCCTAGAGAATTCCATGGACAGAGAAGCCTGGCAGGCATGGTGTCGCAGAGTCGGACACAACTGAGCGACTTTCACCTTCACAGAACCCTTTGCAAATGTCTGTGTGCTTTCCATATATATACATCCAAATGGTAACTGCTCTTCCTTTTGTCTGTCTTCCCTTTCCTTTCCCTGTATCTTGTGGCATCTCTACCTCTTTTACCTCCAATCACTGCCCATTACTTGGATTCTTATTTTTGGTCCCTGGCTCTTTACCTCTTCTAAAATGCAGTGTGCTTCAAAGCGTAGTCAGAGATTTCAGGGGATGTTATTTCAGTATATTTTATATGGCATTTTCACATTAAATCTGTTTCATTTAATATCCTCCACAATATCTCGTCAGGTTTTTAACTCTCTAGGGTGGTTTGAGTTAATCCTTAGAGCAAACTCTCACAGGAGGATGTTGGGTTTTGTCATCTGATTTGATCTAATTGGAGCAGTGAGGTCCTCTTCTTGCCTTACACTGGGATGATGGCGTGTGTCATCTGTCTTGCCTCCTTCAGTCAGAGGAAGGATGTTTCGATCTCATTTCCCCCTGACCCACCTGAGACATGGATCCAGTCTTTTTTTTTTCTTCCTTTCACACCACAACTCTGTCACTCGTCTCTTAGGAATGTATGAAATGTATGTATGAAAGTTCATGTTTTGTTCCTCCTGCTTTAGTCTGCATGGGACAAAAATGACAGAACTCTGGATGGTCAGAATTTCTTTTTCTTAATATTTACTTATTTATTCAGCTGCACCAGGTCTTTGATGTGGCACAGGGGATCTTCGATCTTCATCTTTTATCTTAGTCTCAGCATGTGAGATCTAGTTCCCTGACCAGGAGCTGATTGAACCTGGGCCCCCTGCATTGGGAGCATGGAATCAGCCCCTTGATCAGCAGGGAAATCCCCTGGATGGTCAGAAATCTTGATAAGCTCCGCCTTTCTCCAGAAGCAAGGAAGGCTGAGCCAAACCTCCCAGCTTTGCTTACAGGAGATTCTGTGCAGAGATAGCCCACGTACAATTAGCCTAAAAGTGACCCTCCAAATGACCTGATTCTGTGGAAGTACCCATTTTTAGGGTGCAAGGATGTTTACGCCACCTCTCTCAGAGACTGTACCTTCAGCTGTCTAGCTCATGACTTCTCAGTGTAAGCTGTCACTGACGCAGTGTATTAGCTCATGTTGGGACTATTACTTAGCACTGCCAGTATTTAGTCACAGGACTCTTGAGAGTTGTGTGTGGCCGTTTTCTACTTTGAGTAGCAGAAACTGACCAGTGGTAGAGGACGGCTAAGTTCTGCAGCTGTTAGGTGACTTGTTCTTGCGTTCTGTTTATTGGAGTCCTCTTTTCCTTTACCGAGACTACGAGCTTCTTACATTGGGACAGTGCCTATGATTGTAAGCCCAGCACTTAACGTAATTTAAAGTGGTCTTTCTTTCTAAAAATCTGCATTTGAGCGAAATCTTTACTTTGGATTTCAGGTGCCTTCCTTTGGGCTCACCCTGTCACCAAGGCACTTTGTAAACTGCGGGGATTTGTGACTTCTTGGCTTGGCTGAGTGAAATAGTGTGTCTCTCCCCAATAACACAGGAGGAAAGCCAAGCCGCCTCTAAGATTTTGTAGTTTCTTCAACTACTGGGTGTGCTGAAGACAGTGAAACTTTCCATTTTTTCCCAAAGCCAAGACCCTGCTTCAGCTGACAATACAGTTAAAGTAACTGACCCCAACTGTCTCCTTGGTGCCTTGGCAAATTATATTTATAGCAAGCAGTCTCAGAGGATTTTTTGAGCTACTGTTTATCCCAACTGCTATCAGCTCAAGCCTCAGGAGTAGTTACTCTGGCTAGGTCTGCCAAGGTTGTCTCAAACACAGCTCTCCCAGCCTGGTCACTTTGAAACCCGAGGTGCCTTGCCTAAAAGGAGAAAAAGACTCCATTTCTGCCTCACTCTTGTCCCTAGTATTCAACTCAAACTACACTGTGGGCTGGAGAAACTCTTGTTGGCCACGCTGAGGAAACTAATCACCATTTATTATGTTTCTGTATGAAGATGTGTCTCTAAGTTTCCAACAACTGATTTAACTTCCAAGTTTTAGAATATAAGTCAATGATAAGCTTAAATTCCCCTGGTAACTCCTAGCTTTACATGTGATAAAGTCTTGATAGTCTTAAAAATAGTGGTCATAGAGAATGTATTTTTGTTGTTATTTAGTCAGTAAGTCGTGTCTGACTCTTTGCAACCACATGAACTGTAGCCCACCAGGCTCCTCTGTCCATGGGATTTCCTAGGCAAAAATACTGGAGTGGGGTGCCATTTCTTTCTCCCGGGGATATTCCCAGATCAGGGATCGAACCTGTGTTTCCTGAACTGGCAGGTGGATTCTTTACCACTGAGCCACCAGGGAACCCCCCAAAATACGTAGAGAATATTTACTCCCTCTGAATATTGCTGGCAAAGAAAGCTTTTTAAAAAAAAATGTACTGTGTATTCATATGCATGCTGTGGTCCTTGTCAGTGTTTAAGTCCCTGGGTCTCTTCCCAGTTTGGACCTTTTGCCCCTTCTAGCTACTCTTGTCCTCCTGAATGACTGGAATTCATCTTCCTATATCTGTCCCTTACATTTGAGATATTTCTCATGTAACCCTTTTACTAGTTTTTGATGCTGGCTTCTTCCAGGTGATTATTCCACATGTCTTGTATATTTGAAACCTCTTCCTCTGTTTCTCATTGAGTCTCAGAAGCCACCATCATGGCATGTACCCTGATTTCATGCCTCTAATACTGTTTTGCTCTTAATGGTTTATAGGAAACCCAGGATGAGTCAGCTGTGTTATGGTTGGATGAAATTCAAGGTGGAATCTGGCAGTCCAACAAAGACACCCAAGAAGCACAGAGATGTATGTATCTGTTTGTTTTATTTCTGTTCTGATGGAAAGTGGGGAGTGGCAAGGTGTTGCATAGCTCAGTACTCAGCTTGGCTAAGATAGAGGGCTGGGGATTCTCTGATTGCCTAGTGGTTAGGATTTGGCGCTTTCACCGTGGAGGCCCAGTCTCTATCCCTGAATGGAGAACCATCCCACCGGCCGGGTGGTGTGGCCAAAATTAAAAAAAAAAAAAAGGTTGGTTGTAGTGGGGACAGTGTGCTAGTAAGCAAATATAGATGCTTTCTAGACTATTCCAGTAACTGTTCCCTCCTGGGGTAGTTGCCTTAGGAATCTTTGCCATCAATGAAGCAGTGGAGAAAGGCAATGTTGGCAAAACACTCAGCGCCCTTCGTTCCCCCGACGTCGGCTTGTATGGCGTCATCCCCGAATGTGGTGAAACTTACCAGAGTGACCTTGCTGAAGCCAAGAAGAAAAAACTGGCAGCAGGTGAGTTATGGGTAAATCAATCTGTGTCAATAAGTAAGAGCTTAGAAATGTCATGGAACAGAGGAAGAGGAAAGGGCCAAGCTATAGGGAAAGGCACTGTATACAGTACGGGGCTCACTGCACAAGGAGATAATACTCCCGTGTTTAAAAATAACTGTTTCTGCCCCTTGAGTATGACTGCTGTTAAGAAGGTCAATTTTATGAAAATGTTTCTTTCATAGGATATAGTTCTGATTACCTAAGCCTATAAGATACTGAAAAGTAGTTCATCTGCAGAAAGGGGGGAATAGAGATAAGGTATTTTATCCCATTTTATGCCCCCCCGCCTTTTTTGAAAATTAACTAGAGAGACTGAGTGGTTGCAAGTCTTTTATGAGAACAATTTTCTGATACACGTGGTCTTTCTTCGGTGTAGGCTTTGCAAGGGGCAGAGGTAGACGAGGTCAGCTTCCCCATGTGGACGTCATAGGGATTTTCTCCTTATAGTGTGGACATGAATGAGCTAAGTGAGACGTTACAGAGCCATAATTTAAGAGGCACTGAGGATCCCTGTTTACTCTCACAGACCCAAGGGGCAGGTTTTGGGAATGGTCTTCATTTCGGTTGCTCAGCCTGATCAGAATGATCCTATAGGATTAGACGTGTGGCTCTGGGGAGTGTGGCTCTGAGTTTCTCTGATCTTTCCTTTATTTTCTGTCAGGAGATAACAACAGCAAGTGGGTGAAGCACTGGGTGAAAGGTGGATATTATTATTACCACAATCTGGAGACCCAGGAAGGCGGATGGGACGAACCCTCAGACTTTGTGCAGAATTCCATGCAACTTTCTCGGGAGGAGATCCAGGTAGGTCACATTTATTCACAAAAGAAGAAGCTGAGAGACAGTACCTGTAGTTTAGGGGTTACACTACTTAGGAGGAACAAGGGTGTGTGGTCAGAAGCCCTAGACTAAAAGTAGGGCTACAGAAAAGATCTGGCTGTGCAGCACAGGGAGCTCTGCTCAGTGTTACGTGGCAGCCTGGATGGGAGGGGAGTTTGGACACATGGATATGTATCGCTGAGTCGCTTCGCTGTTCACCTGAAACTGTCACAACATTGTTAATTGGCTGTAGTCCTATATAAAACAAAAAGGTTTAAAAATAAATAATAAATTTTAAAAGATAAAATTAAGGCTATATAACTAATTTGGAATAATTTTTCCTACTATGAGTCCCTCAGTAGAACATCTGGATTATAGAAGTAGGTCAGATAAATTGTGTGCTTTTTTTTTTTTTTTAAAAAGAAAACTTGGATGGTCCAGCAAAAAAGAAAAATGAAAAGTTGTTCTGACACCTCATTAAATACAACTACTCTTAATCTTTCCCAGCTTACATGCTTAATCTCTTTTCTGACTATCCCACTAACTCCAAACTTTATTAGACTATAGCCTGCACTTTCACATAAAGTTACATTTTTTTAATCTCAGCTTTCAAAGCACATCTTTACCATCCCCTATGTCTTTTCGGATGCTGTTCATTCTTTTTAGAATTTCTTCATTCATTTGACACTTTCTGAACACCTCCTATCCTCCTACATGTACCAGATATTCTTCTGTGCATCAGAGGTGTAATCATAAACAAAACAAAGTCCCTGCTAATGTGAGATGTCCCTCCCCTGCCATCTACNCTTTACCATCCCCTATGTCTTTTCGGATGCTGTTCATTCTTTTTAGAATTTCTTCATTCATTTGACACTTTCTGAACACCTCCTGTCCTCCTACATGTACCAGATATTCTTCTGTGCATCAGAGGTGTAATCATAAACAAAACAAAGTCCCTGCTAATGTGAGATGTCCCTCCCCTGCCATCTATATCTGTCAAAATTCTAGCTGTCTAGGCACACCCATCTCAAGTGTCACCTCCTCTGTGTAACATAGATCAATGCTCTTCAGAACTTAACATGTGTGTGTGAGTCACCTGGTGTCTGGTTGAGGGGGGCCGGCTCGGTGCCTCAGAGCTCGGTGCCTCAGAGCTTGGGCAGCTCCAGAGGGTCCCCGGGTGGCCGCCAGCATGGGGCCCATTAGCACCCGGGCCCGGCTCGCTGCTGCTAATTACCGCTGATTAGTATTCCCTGGTGACGTGAAGACTGACTCTGTGGGTCTGACATGAGGCCTGAAATTCTACATTTCTGACCAGCTTCCAGGTGATACTGGTGCTTCTAGTTCACGGATATAGTTTTAAATACCACCTACATACATAATCATGTCTCCCTTGTCTTTGAAAAAAAAAAAAAAAAAGACAAAAATTTCAATCCTCTAGAGCTCTCCTGATTCAGTCGTGCCTGTAAATTCATTCTCTGTTCTTACTGCTGCTGCTGCTAAGTCGCTTCAGTCGTGTCCGACTCTGTACGACCCCATAGATGGCAGCCCACCAGGCTCCCCCATCCCTGGGATTCTCCAGGCAAGAATACTGGAGTAGGTTGCCATTCTTACTGAATGCCTTTAAGTTCAGCTGTCCTTCATGAATTCCTTTTCCATTACCATTCACGTCTTAGCTCATGGCTATCCAGCTCTTACTTTAGTAAAACTCCTGCTTTAGAATGTATCAGTGGCCTTTTAATTGCCAAGTTCAGCGAAGCGGTGTGCTCTCATCATAGGCAGCCTTTCAGTGTGTTTGCTTCCTTAAACCCGCGACTCTTGGGGCTTCTCCAGTGCTGTTCTCTTCTGGTTCTACTTCCGAGTGTCCTTTCTGAATGTCTCTCTCCTTTGGTTTCCTCTGACTCCACTTGTATTATATCTGGGTTCCATCAGCCCCCTTCTCTTTATCAGTGGCCTTTTAATTGCCAAGTTCAGCGAAGCGGTGTGCTCTCATCATAGGCAGCCTTTCAGTGTGTTTGCTTCCTTAAACCCGCGACTCTTGGGGCTTCTCCAGTGCTGTTCTCTTCTGGTTCTACTTCCGAGTGTCCTTTCTGAATGTCTCTCTCCTTTGGTTTCCTCTGACTCCACTTGTATTATATCTGGGTTCCATCAGCCCCCTTCTCTTCCGCTGTAGTCTTCCTCAGTCGTCTCATTCAAGCCGGTAGTGCCAACTTTGGCCTGTGTGCCTGCAAACCTAAGTCTTGTTCCTTCAGACTCGCCGCCTGCCGCCTGAGTCCTTCACCAGCAGGTGTGCCTTTGCATCTGCAGTCTAGAAGCCCAGCAGACACCTCAGCACAGTTTGACAGGAAAATCAGGGCTGGAATCGCACATAAGGGTGTATTTTTTCTTTTCTCACATAAAGTAATTCTGGAGTTGAGCATCCAGGGAAGGTGTGGTGGCTCCACGATCTGCTCTGTCCCAGGGTTCTTCTGTCTTCCTGCTCTGCCATTCTCAAGGTCACCTTGTCCTCCAGAAGGAAGGCAGGCAGGAAGTAGGAAGACGGGGAGGAGAACAGATAGGCCTGATGCCAGCTGTCTGTCTCTCTTAAAGAGTTTTCCTCCCCAAAGATCTTACCAAGCTGCTTCTGCTTGCATGCCATGGACTGTCCCTAGGTCACATAATCTTTTTGTTTCTGTTTATTTGGGGTTTTTTTTTTTTTGGCTGCACTGCATGTCATGTGGGTTCTTAATTCCCTAACCAGGGACCAAACCCATCCCTCTGCAGTGGAAGCACCGACTCCTAACCACTGGACTACCAGGGAGGTCCTCATGTAGTCTTTTAAGTGTACACGTTGTGGCCCGGGGGTTGGGGAGGGAACAGCTCTGACAGCAAAGACAGGAAGGGACCCTGGCTCTCGGGGGTCTGCGGGTGTTCTCAGTAGCCATTCTCAGCACTCCTGCCCCCACCCGGGATGATCAGGGCTGCTCTCACTGGATCACCTGCTACCAGGATTCTCATTCACCCACTCACGCTAGTCTGCCAGCTACTCAGCTAACCATGCTGCTTTTCTAAAAACACATCTGACGGTTTTATTCCTCTTTGAAGGTTTGCTGGTTCTCCGGAGCTGATAGTAACAGTCCAAACACTCTAGGCTGCTTCTTCAGACCATCTGTAGTCTGTCCACTCCTCCACAGGGCCCTGCTCTGTGGCGTTCCAGGGGCTCCAGGCCTTGGTGGCACCTGTCTCTCTGTCTTCTTGTCAGTATGACCCCAGATCAGGAAGCACAGTTCCTGGGATGGTCAGCATTAGGTAGGTGAGTGAGTAAAGGAAATGACATGAGGTCAAAGAAGGATGTGAGGACAACTTGGCCTTGAAAAATAGACCTGAAGTCTTCATTCCTGTTTCTTGGCTAAAGGTCTAGTATAGGGGCTTCCCTGGTGGCTCAGTGTTAAAGAACCCACCTGGCAATGTGGGAGGCAAGGCGTTGATCCCTGGTCCAAGAAGATCCCACATGCCGTGAGGTCGCTAAGCCTGTGCACCGCAACTATAGCCTTGGCAAGCTGTGAGCATTAGTGTGTGCACTGCAAATGACACCATGTTAAAACTCTGTATGTGTACGTCTTCTCACGTGACTGATGTGTTTTCAGAGTTCCATCTCTGGGGTAACGGCTGCGTATAACCGGGAACAGCTTTGGCTGGCCAATGAAGGCTTGATCACCAAGCTGCAGGCTTGCTGCCGGGGGTACTTAGTCCGGCAAGAGTTCCGATCCAGGATGAATTTCCTGAAGAAACAGATCCCGGCCATCACCTGCATTCAGGTATTTCAGAGCCTCCTGTGCACAGACAGCAAGGGGGCTTCCAGAGCAGGACTGATGAACAGTCATCGCCTACAGTTGAGTGTCTGAGTGTGATGAACAGTCAGCACCTGCAGTCAAGTGTCTGAGTGTGATGAACACTCAGCACCTAGTCGAGTGTCTGAGTATAATGAACAGTCAGCGCCTACAGTTGAGTGTCTGAGTGTGATGAACAGCCAGCACCTACAGCCGAGTGTCTGAGTGTGATGAACACTTAGCGCCTACAGTCAAGTGACTGAGTATGATGAACAGTCAGCACCTACAGTCGAGTGTCTGAGTGTGATGAACAGTCAGCACCTACAGTTGAGTGTCTGAGTGTGATGAACAGTCAGCACCTACAGTCGAGTGTCTGAGTGTGATGAACAGTCAGCACCTACAGTTGAGTGTCTGAGTCTGATGAACAGTCAGCACCTACAGTCGAGTGTCTGAGTGTGATGAACAGTCAGCACCTACAGTTGAGTGTCTGAGTGTGATGAACAGTCAGCACCTACAGTCGAGTGTCTGAGTGTGATGAACAGTCAGCACCTGCAGTCGAGTGTCTGAGTGTGATGAACAGTCAGCACCTGCAGTCAAGTGTCTGAGTGTGATGAACACTCAGCACCTACAGTCGAGTGTCTGAGTATGATGAACAGTCAGAGCCTACAGTCGAGTGATTGTGACGAACAGCCAGAGCCTACAGTCGAGTGTCTGAGTATGATGAACAGCCAGAGCCTACAGTCGAGTGTCTGAGTATGATGAACAGCCAGTGCCTACAGTTGAGTGTCTGGGTGTGTTGAACAGTCAGCACCTACAGCCAAGTGTCTGAGTGTGATGAACACTCAGCACCTACAGTCGAGTGTCTGAGTATGATGAACAGTCAACACCTGCAGTCGAGTGTCTGAGTGTGATGAACACTCAGCGCCTAGTCGAGTGTCTGAGTGTGATGAACAGCCAGAGCCTACAGTCAAGTGTCTGAGTGTGATGAGCAGTCAGCGCCTACAGTTGAGTGTCTGAGTGTGATGAACAGCCAGAGCCTACAGTCGAGTGTCTGAGTATGATGAACAGCCAGTGCCTACAGTTGAGTGGGTGTGATGAACAGTCAGAGCCTACAGTCAACTGTCTGGGTGTGATGAACAGTCCAATGCCTATGATCGAGTGTCTGAGTGGGTTTTTGCCTTCTGACCATCCCTTTCTCTACTGCCACATAATCAAGCGTGTGCTTAATGGTATTCAGTGGTAAGTTGTCCAGCTCAGTGGCAGTTCTTCTTGGCACCTCACGGTCTCCTAAGACTATTTACGTGAGATTTGAATGTGGAGAGAAGCAACTCTGATTTTGCTTCAGTGATAGGGGAGCTCGGAAAGAATTCTGGGTTAGGAGTTATGGCTCCAGCACTGTCAGGTGGCGGCGAGCCTCTTCTCTGAGTTTGTGTCCTCCTCTGTAAATGCAGACACTAATGTTTATCGTACATTCCTCACCGGTTGGTTGTGAGGAGCCAGTGACAGAANTGATAGGGGAGCTCGGAAAGAATTCTGGGTTAGGAGTTATGGCTCCAGCACTGTCACGTGGCGGCGAGCCTCTTCTCTGAGTTTGTGTCCTCCTCTGTAAATGCAGACACTAATGTTTATCGTACATTCCTCACTGGTTGGTTGTGAGGAGCCAGTGACAGAATCTGTGTGGATGCCCTTTGAAAAGCGCTCAGCGCTGTGCTCACCTCCAGGAGGTGGAAGTTGGCCAGGTGCTCTCCTGGTGGAGGTGCAGCCCAGTCTCTCCTTCCTCCATCACAGGTGGGAGTGGTCCTTTTTAAAGCTGTGTCACGAATTGCTCTTGGGGGAAATTTTTTAACTTCCTCTGACCCTTGGGAAGTGACACATCTTCTGTAACACTTCTGTAACACTTGGGTTTCAGTCTCAGTGGAGAGGATACAAGCAGAAGAAGGCGTACCAAGACCGCTTGGCTTACCTGCGCTCCCACAAAGATGAAGTTATAAAGGTGCGTATCCCAGGCAGGGTTCCTTGTCAACATGGCACGCGAGCATGACATGAGCAGAGATGAAGGGCTCTTCTCATTTCTGGGACCCCGTCTCCTTCTCCGCAGATCCAGTCTCTGGCAAGGATGCACCAAGCTAGAAAGCGCTATAGAGAACGCCTGCAGTATTTCCGAGATCATGTGAGTACCCCTGGGTGAGAAGCACCAATAGAGTCAATTTTGCTGTGTTTGCTGTGGACAGATGAATTGAGAAATTTCTTCTTTTATGTCCCTTAGATAAATGACATTATCAAAATCCAGGCTTTTATCCGGGCAAACAAAGCTCGTGATGACTACAAGACTCTCAGTGAGTAACTGTGGCTCAGCAGAGAGGAGTTGAGGCAGTGGCTGAGAGCCATCGGGTTCTGGGTGTTCTCCACGGATCTCTTTTCTTATCCTGCAGGCAAGGCTTGGGGGGCAGGGTGCTGCTTGTGACTGAAGCCCCTTTGCTAACCCGTGGCTTGGTGTCTTGCTGCTTGCCGTATCTGCCTTCCACATAACAACACAGCAATAGCATGACCAGGAAGATTGCACTTGGTGGTTGTCTCTGCACATCTCAGAAATAAACGAATGTCTTACGTGTGAATAGAGCTGCTTTTGTTTTCTTTTTTAAATATAAGACAGTGCTGATGCTTTCCAAGACACAGAACTTCTGGGAATGCCATTCCTCATCTGACACATCCTTTCTCTTTGTCAGTCAACGCCGAGGATCCGCCTATGATTGTGGTCCGGAAATTCGTCCACCTGCTCGACCAAAGTGACCAGGATTTTCAGGAGGAGCTCGATCTTATGAAGATGCGGGAAGAGGTTATTACCCTTATCCGTTCTAACCAGCAGCTGGAGAACGACCTCAATCTCATGGATATCAAAATCGGACTGCTGGTGAAAAATAAAATTACACTGCAGGTATGGTCCGGTGCCAGCCAGGGCCTTGGGGCACTGTCCTGCTTGATACCTCTGCCTCCCCGCTTTACGCCTTGCAGGGCTGGCCTTCTTCTCAGTGAATGCTGTACGTTTTCTTTCATGTTATATAAGAAATGAAATTTTTTGATCATATAGCTTTAAATAGAGAAGTCTTATCCATCCAGTGGCTAAGACTGTGCTTCCAGTGCAGGGGGCCCAGGTTCCATCCCTGGTCAGGGAAGTAGATCCCACGTGACACAACTAAGAGTGCTTGCCACGGTAAGACCTGGGGCAACCAAATAAATACTTTTTAAAAATAGAAAAGCACAGGTAAAATCATCCCATAATTCCACCACTCTAGCAATCATTTTGTATCCTACATTTTTATTTGATATAGAGGATAAGATACATTTTATATGATATCATCACAAATATTATTTTTAATGGCAGTGTAATAATTGATCAGGAAGTAGTCTGAGTCACTTCTTTTTCCAGACTATTTGGCATTTTCAACTTTTTTAAATTACGGAATAATACTGCAGTTAATGTTTCAGTGTACATGTAGCTTTTATTGTATATAAGACTTTGTAAGATAGACTCCTAGAAGCTGGTTTCCTGAATCAATGGACATTTTTAGGATTAGGTTCTTTATAAGTAGACTTGAGTAGGAATAGATTTGATTGACATGCTGAAAATAGGATTCAATGCAGTGATTCCAGGGACTTCCCAGGTGTCTCAGTGGTAAAGAATCAACCTGCCAAGCAGTTCGATCCCTGGGTTGGGAAGGTCCCCTGGAGGAGGGCATGTCAACCCAGTCCAGTATTCTTGCTTGGAGACTCCCATGGACAGAGGAGCCTAGTGGGCTACAGTCCATGGGGTCACAAAGAGTCAAACACGACTGAGTGACTAAAACAGCAACAGCAGATGATAATAATTCTAAAATATATAATGGGATCTGCCAGTGCAGTAGACCTTCATGAAAGTTTTTAGGTGGTAAAAACCTGTCCATAATGTCCAGAGTTGCATCTTTGAAAGCGTTTTGATTTATGTATATATGTGTTTGTTTACAGGATGTGGTTTCTCACAGTAAAAAACTTACCAAAAAAAATAAGGAACAGTTGTCTGATATGATGATGCTAAATAAACAAAAGGGAGGTCTGAAGGCTTTGAGCAAGGAGAAGAGAGAGAAATTGGAAGCGTATCAACACCTATTTTATTTACTGCAGGTGAGTGGCTCCTGGAATCAGTACTGTAAAAGTTAGTTAACTTTTTCTCAAGAAAACCTTACGGATGGATCTATGTGGAAGTCTTTCTGATTTCCACTGAGGGGTGAGCAAAGGGCTTGTCTTATTTTTCTTTTATTATTCAGGTACATCCTGATCCTTCAAGCTGAAAAGTCTTGAATATTTGTGCCAGCCTTCACGTTACATGGAAGTCACTTATCCCTTGGTTTATGTTTCAGACCAACCCCACCTACCTGGCGAAGCTGATCTTTCAGATGCCCCAGAACAAGTCCACCAAGTTCATGGACTCTGTGATCTTCACTCTCTACAACTATGCCTCCAACCAGCGTGAGGAGTACCTGCTCCTGCGGCTCTTCAAGACAGCCCTGCAGGAGGAGATCAAGTAGGGACAGATTTCTGCAGGGCTGGGAATCCCTCCCCTCCATCACAGATGCTGCCAGTTAGAGATTCAGGCCTGTTTGTGCCTTTTCTCCACACTGTGATATGTGTGAAATACTTAAAGAAGCATCTATTTTTTATAACATCATAATATATAGTATAGAACTTCCCTGGTGGCTCAGTGATAAAGAACCCACCTGCCAATGCAGGAGATGTGGGTTCTATCCTTGAATCAGAAAGATCCCCTGCAGAAGGAAATGGCAATCTGCTCCACTATTCTTGCCTGGGAAATCCCATGGACGGAGGAGCCTGATGGGCTACAGTCGATAGGGTTGCAAAGAGTCGGACATGGCTGAAGTGGCTTAGCACACACACAGCACATTCAGTTGCGTCCGGTCTGTGGCTGCCTTCTCATTGGAATAGCAGAGTGAGAAGTGGGGACTTAGTGCTCAGAGAAGCTGAAAATACTGGCTCTGTGGCCTCTCAGAGGAAACGTATGCTGACTTCTCCTCATGAGTGTTCTTTCTCCAGTCGATTGTGCACCTTGTCCAGCTATAGAAGCTATAAATGCAGATTCTTTGGCTCTGACCCCAATCTGTGGGTGCGGGCCTGGGCCCAGGAATCTGCATTTTTAACCAGCAGCTGCTAGCATTGGCAGGGCCCATATTCTTTGCCAGGCAAGATGCTAAGCCCTTTACGTGCATCATTTCATTTCCTGCCGGCGGGTCAGACACTGGCTCCATCCCCATTGTACAGAGGAGGAAACTGAGGCCCAGAGAGGTGAGAAGCTTGACCTACACACAACCCAGGAGGTGCTCGTGATCCCCTTTGTTGTTGAGCAGAGGAATGTGCCCGCCCGTCCAGCCGCTGACGCCCAGCCCTTTGTGCTGGGCCGGAATGTCTTCCTGTCTTTCTCTGCTTGTGTTTTCCCCGGATGCTGTGGGCTGAGCTGAGCTACATCCCAGGGGGCCACCTCTCCCTGGGCTGTGTGTGATGTCCCAGGAGGGGGGAGAGGGGGGCAGAGCTGGCTCCAGGCAGAGCCGTGATTTAATAAGCAGACACTTAGGGCTCTGATGCAGGGCCCAGCCCAAGCGGGACAGCCCTCTCCGCTAATTGTCCATTGGCTGCCGCCCGCCGTCCTGCCGGCGTCTCCGGGCTCATTAGGAAAGGGAAAGGGGAGGGGGTGGTCTGGGAAGAGACTCCTGCAGCTCCAGCGGCTTCCAAGATTTTTATCACACTGGACAGCACAATTACATTCACTCTTCTGAAGGAGAATCAAAACAAGGCCAGCTCTGTCCTGGGCNTGACCACTGGAAAAACCATAGCCTTGACTAGACAGACCTTTGTTGGCAAAGTAATGTCTCTGCTTTTGAATGTGCTGTCTAGGTTGGTCATAACTTTTCTTCCGAGGAGTAAGTGTTTTTTAATTTCATGGCTGCAGTCACCATCTTCAGTGAATACCTCAATTATAAATATACACAGTCACTTATATCTAAAATACATATGAAATATGGTTATTAGAATACTACCCAACTGCTTAATTGAGAACACCTTTATTTATAGGAATGGATGTGATAGGAATTTGGTAACGCATGGAGAAATGATGCAGGAGATGCATGTGTATGATTACATGTGGTTAAAAACACATGTAATCACAGGGAACTATGCTTAATACCTTGCAATAGCCTATAATGGAAAAGAATCTGAAAGAGACTATTAAATTCATTTATAATATTTATACTATTTATACACATGTATATATATAAATAATTGAATAATTTGCTGTGACACAACATTGTAGATCAACTATACTTTTCAATAAAAAAACTGGGAAAAAAGACATGTAATAAATACGATCATAGAAGTAGAAAAATAAAAATCACCTATGGGATATGAGCGGGGAAGGCAATGGCACCCCACCCCAATACTCTTGCCTGGAAAATCCAATGAACGGAGTAGCCTGGTGGGCTGCAGTCCATGGGGTCGCTAACAGTCGGACAGACTGAGCGACTTCACTTTCACTTTTCTCTTTCATGCATTGGAGAAGGAAATGGCAACCCACTCCAGTGTTCTTGCCTGGAGAATCCCAGGGACGGGGGAGCCCGGTGGGCTGCCGTCTATGGGGTCGCACAGAGTTGGACACGACTGAAGCGACTTAGCAGCAGCAGCAGCATGGGATATGAGGGCTTCCCTGGTGGCTCAGAGGTTAAAGCGTCTGCCTGGAGGCTATTAGAAAATTAATTTAAAATGAAATAATTTAGAAAGCTAATATATTTAAGTATTAAATGATCCATATATACAGTGCATTCTATGCTATTAATTACAACCTGTAAAGGAGACCTAAAAGTTATTCCCTTCCCCCCACAATCTCTCTATATATGTATGGCATGTGTTACACTAAGTCGCTTCAGTCATTTCTGGCCTGACTCTTTGTGACCCGCCAGGCTCCTTTGTCCATGGGATTCTCTAGGCAAGAATACTGGAGTGGGTTGCCACGCCCTCCTCCAGAGGCTCTTCCCCACCCAGGGACTGAGCATGCGTCTCCTGCAGCTTCTGCTTGCAAGCAGATTCTTTACCACTGAGCCACTGGGGAAGCCCCTCTATATATGAAAAACACATTTATTCAGAAAAACTTCTTCAGTGTTTTCCCATTGCCTTCAGTTCAGTTCAGTTCAGTCGCTCAGTCGTGTCCGACTCTTTGCTACCCCATGATTCGCAGCACGCCAGCCCTCCCTGTCCATCACCAACTCCCGGAATTTATTCAAACTGACGTCCATCGAGTCAGTTATGCCATCCAGCCATCTCATCCTCTGTTGTCCCCTTCTCCTCCTGCCCCCAATCCCTCCCAGCATCAGAGTCTTTTCCAATGAGTTAACTCTTTGCATGAGGTGGCCAAAGTACTGGAGTTTCAGTTTTAGCATCAGTCCTTCCAAAGAAATCCCAGGGCTACCTCCCCCTAAATCCAAACTCCACAACATACCTTTTTTTAAAAGCCTTTCATAATCCAGCTGTTTCAGTCTTATCCCTCAATATGTATCCTTTCACGTATCTGTGGTCTAAAAATTCCATACTATTCACCACTCCCAAAATATAACTTTCATTGTCTTGCCTGTATTTATAGTATCCCCTCAATCTGGAATTCTTCATCCCCCTTTTCTCAGACTTTAGTGGCTGTAAGGTTTACCTGAGATTTTGTTTAAAATACAGATCCTGAAGCCTACCACCAAGCATTTTATTCAAAAGGTCTGGGGAGGTACCCCATATTCAACAAGTACCACCCTCCCTCCTCCCCACAAAATGAATCAGTCCAGGTGATTAGGGTCCACACTTTGAGAAATATTGGTATTGTGGAAACAAAGATCTGGGTTTGCTTCCCAAATCTGTCATTAATTATGTGACTTTTGAAAACTTGTTCAGATTCCTTTTCCTCTCCTGTAGAATGGGGATGGAAAAAAACTATCTAGGCCCAAATGTTGTGGCACAAAAAACAGAGAGTACTACATCCTCCAGATCATATTCAACATTTTCCTATGGAGCCTTCTTTATTCCTCTTGTTAGAATTAATTATGTTTTCCTTTTAGCTCAAACAGATAAACTGCTATTTAGCATTTATTTCATTCTCTCTCTGACCTAGTTAATTTTTATGAGTCTTCTAACCTGGCTTGTAAGTGCTTTGAAGGCAAGGACAGTCTTTTTCAAGGTATTAAATACCTTCTATATGTCTTATATATATCATTACTAAAATATTACTGTATTTTAAGAGAAGACAATGGCAACCCACTCCAGTACTTTTGCCTGGAAAATCCCATGGACGGATTTTCCATCCTGGTAGGCTACAGTCCATGGGGTCACAAAGAGTTGGACACGACTGTGCGACTTCACTTTCTTTAAAAAATAAGCAATACTACTGTAACACTAAAAACTCTGTGAGGAGTTAAATAAAAATTTGACAGTCATATAGAGTTTTGAAAGTTTAGTCACATAGGGAACTAGATGATGGTCACATTAAGCAAGCCTCCCACCACTCTACCATCTCTACTTACTAAGGATGAGATGAGAATGGAAAGTAAGTGAGGCCAGGTTAGCTGAGTTAGTGTTAGAAATTTTATCAACCTAATTATTGTTAATTTTTCCAAGGAACAACATAATTAAACGATTACAAGCCATCCAGAATACTGGAAGAACTTATGAGACCCAGAACCTCTACATAATGCTGAAGAGGATTGATGATTATCAAAAAAAGGTGATGCAGATCTGGACAGAGAAGCAGAATTCTCTAGAGCAGAAACGGAATCAGTGCTTAAGGAAAATGATGTACTTTTTCAGACAGGTAATCTGTTTTCTATTCCTTCTCCCCAGTCTGTTGTAATAAAAGTGAAAGGGGCAGGTTTTGAAAATATTAGTAACAGTTCCCTAGAGATACCATGTATATTAGTGCCCTATGCTGCTGTTAACATTTTACAAATTTCATAGCTTTAAAACAACAGAAATGTATTCTCTTATGGTTTGGTTCCTTCCAGATGCTCTGAGGGAGAAATTTTTTCCAAGCTTCTCTTCTAGACTCTGGTGGTTATAGACAATCCTTGGCTTGTCGTTGCATAACTCCAGTCTCTGCCTCTGTCTTTTCTGTGGCCTTCTGCCCAGTGTGTTTTTTGTTCTTTCCTATTATAAAGCCAATGTATCATTGGATTTAGGACCCATCTGATTAAACCAGGATGATCTCATCTTGAAATCCTTAACTTAATTATATCTATTGATGATGGTGTTTAGTTGCTCAGTTGTATCAACCCTTTTGCAAACCTATGGACTTTTGCAACCCAGAAGAGCTTGCCAGGCTCCTCTGTCCATGGGATTTCCCAGGCAAGCGTACTGGAGTGGGTTGCCATTTCCTACTCCAGGGGATCTACCCAACCCAGGTATTGAACTCACATATCTTGCATCTCCTGCACTGGCAGGCAGATTCTTTACCACTGCGCCACCTGGAAGCCTGTAAGAATGGGAGAGACTTCCAGAAATGCTCAACTCCTTCCTAGTCAACCCACATTTACCAGCATCTAGGTATGAAACCTCTTGAAGTCATTGTTCTCCAACTGATTCTTGGTGTTTACTTCTTTCCTCAAAACTATCAGAAAGCAAGTTTTAATATCAAGCATTTACAAAAAAGGAGGAGTTAATTAACTTGCTTACATAGTACCAGGCACAGAAGATCCTGTTAAACTCTGACATTCACCCAGTGTGAATGGGTGAATTCACTCTGATAACCAGCAGCATTGCTTTTGGAAGTGATAGTGACCTTCCAAAAGTTACAGAGCTGAGATTAGAGCTCTTTGCTCTGGAATTACACGCTGCCCTTACTTTCTCCAGCATGCAGCTCTGGAAAGTTTTTGGAGTTCTAGGAATATTTTCTATTTACACATCATTCTGTTTCACCAAAGTAATTAATTAATAAGGTTAGCTTACTTGCTACTCTAGAAGGTACAGAGAAACTACTCGTTATAGACATGTTGTGAATTTTTTAGAAGTTACTTTTTTTTTGGTTGTGCCACACAGCCATGTTTCCCAATCAGGGACTGAACCCAGGCCTGGAATGAAGGCCTAGAATTCTAACCACTAGGCCATCAGGGAACTCTCCAGAAATTACATTATAAGTTACAATATATAAATATTAAAACTCTCTCATCTTAAAAATGGATATTTTTGACAGTTCTGGGTTTGGAAAATATGACCAAGGTAGATGGAGTAAGGCAAGATGAATTGGCAATGTCATGGGCTAAGAGGAATGACAATATCTAGGGCATTTCAAAAGATGAATAAAGGTCTGGGGTCAGGAAAGCTACAATCTAGATAATGAAGTAGGTATGAAGGTATTAAGAAAGGAGAGGGAAAAACAAAAGGAATAAAAGGGTAGAAATGCATAAATACCTTACACTGAATCAGAATTGTGGCCAAGAAGTTGGTTCTGCTACCAGACTGGCTTTACTATATACTAGCTAAGAGACCTTGGGCAAGCCACTTAAATTTTCTGACCTTCATATCCCCATATGTAAGGCAAGGATAATAATAGCACCTATTTCATAAGACTGTAAATATTAAATGAAAGTGAAAATGAAGTTGCTCAGTCGTGTCCGACTCTTTGCAACATTTTGGACTGTAGACCCACAGGCTCCTCCATCCATGGGATTTTCCAGTCAAGAATACTGGAGTGGGTTGCTACTTCCTTCTCCAGGGGATCTTCCTGACCCAGGAATCGAACTCGGGTCTCCCACACTGCAGGCAAGTTAACATATAGAAAGCATCTGACAGTCAATGTTAGCTATCATTACATTTGCACAGTGCTTCTTCACAATTTGTGAAGTTTTCCAAAACATATATACAGTGCATTCTATGCTATTAATTACAACCTGTAAAGGAGACCTAAAAGTTATTCCCTTCCCCCCACAATCTCTCTATATATGTATGGCATGTGTTACACTAAGTCGCTTCAGTCATTTCTGGCCTGACTCTTTGTGACCCGCCAGGCTCCTTTGTCCATGGGATTCTCTAGGCAAGAATACTGGAGTGGGTTGCCACGCCCTCCTCCAGAGGCTCTTCCCCACCCAGGGACTGAGCATGCGTCTCCTGCAGCTTCTGCTTGCAAGCAGATTCTTTACCACTGAGCCACTGGGGAAGCCCCTCTATATATGAAAAACACATTTATTCAGAAAAACTTCTTCAGTGTTTTCCCATTGCCTTCAGTTCAGTTCAGTTCAGTCGCTCAGTCGTGTCCGACTCTTTGCTACCCCATGATTCGCAGCACGCCAGCCCTCCCTGTCCATCACCAACTCCCGGAATTTATTCAAACTGACGTCCATCGAGTCAGTTATGCCATCCAGCCATCTCATCCTCTGTTGTCCCCTTCTCCTCCTGCCCCCAATCCCTCCCAGCATCAGAGTCTTTTCCAATGAGTTAACTCTTTGCATGAGGTGGCCAAAGTACTGGAGTTTCAGTTTTAGCATCAGTCCTTCCAAAGAAATCCCAGGGCTACCTCCCCCTAAATCCAAACTCCACAACATACCTTTTTTTAAAAGCCTTTCATAATCCAGCTGTTTCAGTCTTATCCCTCAATATGTATCCTTTCACGTATCTGTGGTCTAAAAATTCCATACTATTCACCACTCCCAAAATATAACTTTCATTGTCTTGCCTGTATTTATAGTATCCCCTCAATCTGGAATTCTTCATCCCCCTTTTCTCAGACTTTAGTGGCTGTAAGGTTTACCTGAGATTTTGTTTAAAATACAGATCCTGAAGCCTACCACCAAGCATTTTATTCAAAAGGTCTGGGGAGGTACCCCATATTCAACAAGTACCACCCTCCCTCCTCCCCACAAAATGAATCAGTCCAGGTGATTAGGGTCCACACTTTGAGAAATATTGGTATTGTGGAAACAAAGATCTGGGTTTGCTTCCCAAATCTGTCATTAATTATGTGACTTTTGAAAACTTGTTCAGATTCCTTTTCCTCTCCTGTAGAATGGGGATGGAAAAAAACTATCTAGGCCCAAATGTTGTGGCACAAAAAACAGAGAGTACTACATCCTCCAGATCATATTCAACATTTTCCTATGGAGCCTTCTTTATTCCTCTTGTTAGAATTAATTATGTTTTCCTTTTAGCTCAAACAGATAAACTGCTATTTAGCATTTATTTCATTCTCTCTCTGACCTAGTTAATTTTTATGAGTCTTCTAACCTGGCTTGTAAGTGCTTTGAAGGCAAGGACAGTCTTTTTCAAGGTATTAAATACCTTCTATATGTCTTATATATATCATTACTAAAATATTACTGTATTTTAAGAGAAGACAATGGCAACCCACTCCAGTACTTTTGCCTGGAAAATCCCATGGACGGATTTTCCATCCTGGTAGGCTACAGTCCATGGGGTCACAAAGAGTTGGACACGACTGTGCGACTTCACTTTCTTTAAAAAATAAGCAATACTACTGTAACACTAAAAACTCTGTGAGGAGTTAAATAAAAATTTGACAGTCATATAGAGTTTTGAAAGTTTAGTCACATAGGGAACTAGATGATGGTCACATTAAGCAAGCCTCCCACCACTCTACCATCTCTACTTACTAAGGATGAGATGAGAATGGAAAGTAAGTGAGGCCAGGTTAGCTGAGTTAGTGTTAGAAATTTTATCAACCTAATTATTGTTAATTTTTCCAAGGAACAACATAATTAAACGATTACAAGCCATCCAGAATACTGGAAGAACTTATGAGACCCAGAACCTCTACATAATGCTGAAGAGGATTGATGATTATCAAAAAAAGGTGATGCAGATCTGGACAGAGAAGCAGAATTCTCTAGAGCAGAAACGGAATCAGTGCTTAAGGAAAATGATGTACTTTTTCAGACAGGTAATCTGTTTTCTATTCCTTCTCCCCAGTCTGTTGTAATAAAAGTGAAAGGGGCAGGTTTTGAAAATATTAGTAACAGTTCCCTAGAGATACCATGTATATTAGTGCCCTATGCTGCTGTTAACATATTACAAATTTCATAGCTTTAAAACAACAGAAATGTATTCTCTTATGGTTTGGTTCCTTCCAGATGCTCTGAGGGAGAAATTTTTTCCAAGCTTCTCTTCTAGACTCTGGTGGTTATAGACAATCCTTGGCTTGTCGTTGCATAACTCCAGTCTCTGCCTCTGTCTTTTCTGTGGCCTTCTGCCCAGTGTGTTTTTTGTTCTTTCCTATTATAAAGCCAATGTATCATTGGATTTAGGACCCATCTGATTAAACCAGGATGATCTCATCTTGAAATCCTTAACTTAATTATATCTATTGATGATGGTGTTTAGTTGCTCAGTTGTATCAACCCTTTTGCAAACCTATGGACTTTTGCAACCCAGAAGAGCTTGCCAGGCTCCTCTGTCCATGGGATTTCCCAGGCAAGCGTACTGGAGTGGGTTGCCATTTCCTACTCCAGGGGATCTACCCAACCCAGGTATTGAACTCACATATCTTGCATCTCCTGCACTGGCAGGCAGATTCTTTACCACTGCGCCACCTGGAAGCCTGTAAGAATGGGAGAGACTTCCAGAAATGCTCAACTCCTTCCTAGTCAACCCACATTTACCAGCATCTAGGTATGAAACCTCTTGAAGTCATTGTTCTCCAACTGATTCTTGGTGTTTACTTCTTTCCTCAAAACTATCAGAAAGCAAGTTTTAATATCAAGCATTTACAAAAAAGGAGGAGTTAATTAACTTGCTTACATAGTACCAGGCACAGAAGATCCTGTTAAACTCTGACATTCACCCAGTGTGAATGGGTGAATTCACTCTGATAACCAGCAGCATTGCTTTTGGAAGTGATAGTGACCTTCCAAAAGTTACAGAGCTGAGATTAGAGCTCTTTGCTCTGGAATTACACGCTGCCCTTACTTTCTCCAGCATGCAGCTCTGGAAAGTTTTTGGAGTTCTAGGAATATTTTCTATTTACACATCATTCTGTTTCACCAAAGTAATTAATTAATAAGGTTAGCTTACTTGCTACTCTAGAAGGTACAGAGAAACTACTCGCTATAGACATGTTGTGAATTTTTTAGAAGTTACTTTTTTTTTGGTTGTGCCACACAGCCATGTTTCCCAATCAGGGACTGAACCCAGGCCTGGAATGAAGGCCTAGAATTCTAACCACTAGGCCATCAGGGAACTCTCCAGAAATTACATTATAAGTTACAATATATAAATATTAAAACTCTCTCATCTTAAAAATGGATATTTTTGACAGTTCTGGGTTTGGAAAATATGACCAAGGTAGATGGAGTAAGGCAAGATGAATTGGCAATGTCATGGGCTAAGAGGAATGACAATATCTAGGGCATTTCAAAAGATGAATAAAGGTCTGGGGTCAGGAAAGCTACAATCTAGATAATGAAGTAGGTATGAAGGTATTAAGAAAGGAGAGGGAAAAACAAAAGGAATAAAAGGGTAGAAATGCATAAATACCTTACACTGAATCAGAATTGTGGCCAAGAAGTTGGTTCTGCTACCAGACTGGCTTTACTATATACTAGCTAAGAGACCTTGGGCAAGCCACTTAAATTTTCTGACCTTCATATCCCCATATGTAAGGCAAGGATAATAATAGCACCTATTTCATAAGACTGTAAATATTAAATGAAAGTGAAAATGAAGTTGCTCAGTCGTGTCCGACTCTTTGCAACATTTTGGACTGTAGACCCACAGGCTCCTCCATCCATGGGATTTTCCAGTCAAGAATACTGGAGTGGGTTGCTACTTCCTTCTCCAGGGGATCTTCCTGACCCAGGAATCGAACTCGGGTCTCCCACACTGCAGGCAAGTTAACATATAGAAAGCATCTGACAGTCAATGTTAGCTATCATTACATTTGCACAGTGCTTCTTCACAATTTGTGAAGTTTTCCAAACATATTATACAACTCTCACAACAACATTGTATTATTATTCTTGTTTTAGAAATGAGAAGAAAGAGGTGCCAATAAAATTGGCAACTAACCCAAAGTCACAAAGCTAGGAAATGAGAGAACTAAAACTAGAACTTAAAGCAGGACCATGGTCTTTATATATTAATAGCTGCCAACTCTGAAATTGTGTGTTGGAGGTGGGTGCTGATTGAAGAGTGCTAGGAGGAAGGGAGAAAAGGCATGGAGAAAAAGAACTTGGAAGAGGAAACTAGGGCCAGCTCAGAAGATCATCCCAAAGACTTTGGCCATTTCTTTTCATGATTTTGTTTTTCTGATTTATTTACTTTTAGCTTCAAGAGATATATAAATTGAATCTAGATCAACCTATCCCTTTGGTCATTGAAAAAAAGCAAATACCTGCCTCTACCAAATCTGTTCAACAGCCATGTCCAAAGCTACTGAAAGAAGACAACAGGAAGTATAACATTCTCAATAAATTTAGGTGTGTGGTAGGAAAGACTTACATTAAACTTTCTTTGGATAATAAATGGAACCTAATACTTTTTTTTCTGCCCAAGAGATTCCCCTTCTTCATAATTATGATATGGTACAGTGGATATTGGTGGTACAAGTATTAATCTTCTTAGCTAGGCTGCAAAAGGCTTATTTCTACTTAAAACTTTAACATCTAGTTTTGAGTTCCTTTAAAAAATGAAGTTGATTCCTCGTTAGTAAGAAACAAATTATTTCAACATACACAATGCAGAAACTTAGAAACATTAAAAAAAAAAAAAAGGTAGAAACTTTGGGAAAGAAAGGGAAAAGATTGTTGTGGAGGTGAGGCAATAGCCTGAATATGGAATGTATACTCCATGAAGCTAAGAAAGTTGTTTAAAATGTATTAGTAGATAAAGTCATGGAAAGGCAACTTTCAGGAAAAAAGCTATTTCTGCAAATTCTGCTTTTTTAATCCATCTCTCAGTTGAAGTGATCATAGCTAAAGCTCCTCAGTGCCAGTGGGAGCTCTATAGGACAGGGTGGTGCTGAAGAAAAGGAAGGATAATAAGAATTATATCTTGAATGGCTTTGGAGCTCAGGAGAGTTTGACGCTTAAGGAGTGCTCTCTGATTCTCTAGAAAAGACGACCAACTGCAAGCCATCTGGAATGCAGATCTATCCACTTCAAGTTACCCAATAACAGAGAAGACATCAGTGCATTCACTCTGGGCCCAGCTGGGCGGGTACCCAGATATTCCTATGCTGCTTCAGTTAGATGTTCAGTCAGCCTTCATAAGATCTCTTACATGTATTCAATCAAGGTAAGTTAAGGACGGGGCGAACTCTGATAATTGGGCCTTTGGTCATGTACCTTTTGTTTCCTTAACTTGACTTACAGCACCAGGGAGTTACAAAAAGTAGGTTCTTGGTGTGACGTCAAACTCACACCAGTTATAAAAAAGTACCTATAAATTCAGCGTTAGTCTTTTAGTGGCTCTTTTCATGGGACTATTGGAATAATATAAACAAACAAACAGGCAAAAAACAGTTATAATATAGCAAAACTTAATCTAACACTAGAAAGGTCCACTATTGAATTCCGCTTAGGGATTTATTATTGAAAGTACCAGAAAGACCATTGTAAATGCTTTTGCTCACTTCATGCTTCAGCAACATGACCTTAAATTCAACTGTCACATCTAGGCCCAATCTGAAGGAAATTCAGGGCTTATATCCCAGGATACACTAAAGACACTTGGAAACAAGAAGTAAGGTGGTCATGTGGTTCCATGTTTCCAAATTCTGTTAAACCAGATTTTAACCTATCACTGGAAATCATTCCAGTGGAACTAAAGAGTTTTAGAGTCTGCATTACCTCTTTTAGGAAAGATAATTATTTAATGTTCTAAACTAACAATTTAGAGGACTGAACTTTGTAACCTGAAAGAATTTGTGGCAGCAGTCTCATTTATTCTGGTGAAATCCAAGTCCTGGGGTAAGAAGAAACAGCATTAACTCATAAATTTGTTTAGGTGTCAGATACCATGAAATAAGACACTTAAATTTTTACTATAATAAAGTAAAATAATAGCAAAAGTATTATGTAATCTTGTTGCTGCTGTTCAGTCACTGAGTTGTGTCTGACTCTGCAACCTCACAGACTGTAGCACACCAGTCTCCTCTGTCCTATCTCTTGGAGTTTGCTCAAATTCACGTCCATTGAGTTGGTGACGGTCTCTAACCTTCTCATCCTCTGCTGCCTCCTCTACCTTTTGCCTTCAATCTTTCCCAGAATCGGGGTCTTTTCCAATGAGTTGGCTCTTTGCATCAGGTAGTCCAAGTATTGGAGCTTCAACTTCAGCATCAGTCCTTCCAATGAATATTCAGGGTTGATCTCCTTTAAGACTGACTGGTTTGATTTCCTTGAAGTCTGAGGGAGCACTACAATTTGCAAGCATCAGTTCTTTGGTGCTCTGCCTTCTTAATGGTCCAACTCTCACATCTATGTATGATTACTGGAAAAATAATAGCTTTGACTACACACATCTTTGTTGGCAGTGATGTTTCTGCTTTTTTAATACACTGCACCTAGATTTGTCATAGTTTTCCTTCCAAGGAGCAAGTGTCTTTAAACTTCATGTCTGCAGTCACCATCCACAGTGATTTTGGGGCCCAAGTAAATAAAATCTGTCACTGTTTCCACTTTTTTCTCCAATTACCATGAAGGGATGGAACCAGATGCCATGATCTTAGTTTTTTGAATGTTGAATTTCAAATCATCTTTTTCACTCTCCTCTTTCATCCCCATCAAGAAGCTCTTTAGTTTTTTTTCACTCTCTGCCAGTAGAGGGATATCATCTACGTATCTGAAGTTGTTGATACTTCTCCTGGCAATCTTGATTCCAGTCTGTGAGTCATCCATCCCAGCATCTCACATGATTTACTCAGCATAACTCTGCATGTAAGTTAAATAAGCAAGGTGACAATATACAGCTTTGTCATATACTCTTTTCCCAATTTTGAACCAGCCCATTGCTCCATGTCCAGTTCTGTTATTTCTTGACCCATATACAGGTTTCTCAGAAGACAAGTAAGGTGGTCTGTTATTCCCATCTCTTTGGAAATTTTCCAGTTTGTTGTGATCCACACAGTCAAAGACTTTCATGTAGTCAATGAAGAAGAAGCAGATGTTTTTCTGGAATTCTTTTGCTTTCTCTATGATCCAACAAATGTAATTTGATCTCTGGTTCCTCTGCTTTTTCTAATCTCAGCTTGTACATCTGGAAGTTCTGGGTTCACGTCCTGCTGAAGCCTAGCTTGAAGTATTTTGAGCATAATCTTAGTAGTATCTTGTAATTAACACTATCCTTGTACCTACCATGTACTGTAATTACCTTATTACTTACCTTTCCTGATTTTAGACAATATATTTTAGGGA
The DNA here is from genome assembly GCA_006410675.1 of Oreotragus oreotragus. Classification (NCBI taxonomy): domain Eukaryota; kingdom Metazoa; phylum Chordata; class Mammalia; order Artiodactyla; family Bovidae; genus Oreotragus; species Oreotragus oreotragus. Next base: position 73,186 of record SJYX01012189.1, read on the forward strand.
GATTAGCAGCTTATTGTGTTCAATTGCTTCTGTTTTTGCTCTGCCGTTTGCTTTACTTTCAAAAATATTTACTACTTACTATGTGCCAGGTACAGTAAATGAGGCACTGAGATACAATATGTGAGAAAGTTTCAAGAGACCATGGATGCCAGGCAGAAGGAACAATATGTGAAAAAATTCAGGACCAATAACATATTGCTTCTTTTACTTTATCTCATAAAATTTTAAAATTAAAAATATTTACAAACAGAAACCTCCCTATTTCTTCCTGTTTCCCACAGGGGGGACTGGGATTAAAATTTCTTTTCCTGCCTTGATGTGTTATGTGATGCTTAGAGCTAGTGTCATCTTTGGCAACCCTGAGGTGATAACCATGGGACCAAAAAGACAATACACCAAGAATTATAGAGGAGGAAGATAAGTAAAACCCTATCTTTGATGACATTAAGTTACTAGAACAATCCTGAGTACACTTGCCCCTGGCCTTTTTGTTAGATGAGCAATGAATAACTTCTTAGTTTCAACCATCCTTAGTCAGGGATTCTGTTACTTACAGCTCAAAAACATTACTGACTTAATTAGTTTATATTTTTTTCCCCTGAGGAAAGCTTTTCCTAATCTTCCATATTGCCATCATGTGCCATTTCCTCAAATTCCATAATATCCTAAGCTTATTACTCTATCATTGTATTTACCACATGTATTATAATGATCTGTTTATGCATCTGTCTCTTTGTATCCCAAGAAGTCTGACATTTTGACCCATTAGAAATATTCAAAAAAGTTCAATGTTGAATGAATGAATATATATATGTTTCTGTCTCCAAAGAGGTAACAATCAAAGTAGGGGATGATAAGATAATGATGAATTACAAAAGATAACAACTATCAAAAGAACAATGTGTTTTTTTATTTTAAGAAGTTTTCATTTATTTATTTATTGGCCATGCTGCATGGCTCGTGGGATCTCAGTTCCCCCACCAGGAACTGAATCCAGGACCCTTGCAGTGAAAGTGCTGAGTCCTAATCACTGGACCTCCAGGGAATTCCCAAAGGAACAGTTTTCAACAATATATAATTTGAAATATTTTCATTAAAAATTTCAAAAATATATAAAGCATAAGAAAGTATAATAAAGAAGATAAATTACTTTCGACCTCTACCATTCAGGGATAATACTGCTGCTAACATTTTGCTATATAAACTTCTGTTTGAAAAGCAAAGTTGTATTATTCTATTAAGGTATAATTTTTTTTTTAACAAATGAGGTTAGGAGCTGTTCAAAAATCACAATCTTTAGTTAGCAGCACACAGACTCTAGGGAAAATGAAGCAAAAGAGTAAGCTAAGAAGAAAATATAAGTAACAATGGCATTTTTATTTGATTCATTTAAATGCAAGTGGTATCAGTACATATTTACCATATATTAGAGTAATACCTATTATAGTCAAAAATTTGAATTTATAAAAACAAAATGCAACTCTAAGAATTTTATCACATTTGCCTAAGAATGGTTTATACAATCTGATGAACACTTACTATGAGCTAATCCTAAAAACAACAGCAAGACCTAGTTTAACCCAAACTTTGTTATATGAATGACTGAAGAGAATTTTATTCCAGGTAATGATTTCTGTTTTGGATTTCCTTGTTTATTTGTTTCCAGGAAATAATTTCTAACCACACTATGGGATGGTAATATTTTATGATTTCAACTAAATACTGATTAGAAAACTGGGTTCACATTAAAAATAAAATTACAGCTTGCCTCAAGAACGTTAAATAAACCAGACTATCATTAATTAACTAAATAATTTCTATAAAGATATTTATTGAGGACCTATTATTGCTAAGTACTAAGCAGAGGCCAGGGATGTTAGAATAAGTGAGACATAAGTTTCTATACTTTTGGGGTTTATATTCTAATGGGAGCTATAGAGAAGTAAATCAACAATTCCAATACCATATGATTAAGTGGTAAGTGATGGTGAAAGTGCTAAATGTTTTGGAAGTACAAAGAAGTATTCAACCCAGACAAAGATAAAGTGCCAGAGACGTTTTCCTAAAGATATGAACAATTAAGCAAAGATTTAATATCAAGAGAAAGATGGGTGATAAAGGGAGGAGGAATGGCTGTGCTAGAGAGAAGGAATGAGGTCTTTTGAGGAAAATTGGTCAGCCTGGTGAGACTGTTATGTACAAACTCGAAGTGGTAAGATTAGAGAAGAAAGTAGGGTCAGAGAAACCATGAAGGTGTTTGTAATCCATATTAGTTTCCCCAGACTTCATCTAGAGGGCTATTAAAGTTTTTTCAGTATTTATTATCGATATTTCAGATTGCAAGAAACATAGTAATGTTAAAAATCTGCATATGCAGAAATAAAATATGCTCTTTACAAAAGAAAAGAAAAACCCAAAAAGCAAAACTTAAAAATATATAGTACAAACACACATAAAAGTGAATTTCTCCATTGTACCCCTAACCAATGACCTTTTTTTCCTTCATGTGCCAGAGAAACCATGATCCTGAATATGGTGTTAATATTTCTACACATTTGGCTTTGTACTTAAAAACATAAACACATAACTGACCAAGGTGCCCAGTTAAATCTGCTGCTTTTCTCTACTAATTTCTGCTCTAATTTTTATAATTTCTTTTCTTTTATTTTGGATTTTTTGCTCCTCATTTTTTAGTTTCCAAAGGTGGAAGCTTCTTTCCTAACATTTGCACTCAATGCTATAAATTCCCCTCTAAGCACACTGTTTTGCTGCAGCTCAAAATATTTGATAAGTTTCTATTTTCATTTCAATTAAGTTCAAAATATTTTAAGATTTCTCTTGCAAAGTCTTCTTTAAAGAAAATTCACATTATCCAGTATTCCTGTGTGCTATCTACTTTTTCATCAACATCCTTAGCACATTAATCATAGTTCAGTTCAGTTCAGTTGCTCAGTCGTGTCCAACTCTTTGCAACCCCATGAATCGCAGCACGCCAAGCCTCCCTGTTCATTACCATCTCTTGGAGTTCACTCAGACTCACGTCCATCGAGTCCGTGATGCCATCCAGCCATTTCATCCTCGGTCGTCCCCTTCTCCTCCTGCCCCCAATCCCTCCCAGCATCAGAGTCTTTTCCAATGAGTCAACTCTTCACATGAGGTGGCCAAAGTACTGGAGTTACAGCTTTAGCATCATTCCTTCCAAAGAACACCCAGGGCTGATCTCCTTCAGAATGGACTGGTTGGATCTCCTTGCAGTCCAAGGGACTCTCAAGAGCCTTCTCCAACACCACAGTTCAAAAGCATCAATTCTTCGGCGCTTAGCCTTCTTCACAGTCCAACTCTCACATCCATACATGACCACAGGAAAAACCATAGCCTTGACTGCTGCTGCTGCTGCTAAGTCACTTCAGTCATGTCCGACTCTGTGTGACCCCATAGACGGCAGCCCAACAGGCTCCCCCATCCCTGGGATTCTCCAGGCAAGAATACTGGAGTGGGTTGCCATTTTCTTCTCCAATGCATGACCTTAGTCGGCAAAGTAATGTCTCTGCTTTTGAATATGCTATCTAGGTTGGTCATAAGTTTTCTTCCAAGGAGTAAGCGTCTTCTAATTTCATGGCTGCAGTCACCATCTGCAGTGATTTTGGAGCCCAAAAAAATAAAGTCTGACACTGTTTCCACTATTTCCCCATCTATTTCCCATGAAGTGATGGGACCGGATGCCATGCATGATTATAATTATCTTAATTAAAATATCACTACTATACCTTACTCTGGTTTTGATGCTTGTTCAGCCTCTTCAAACTGTACTTTTCTTTTAGTGTGCTTTCTAAGTTTTAAATTAAAATCCAGACATCATATATTAGGTGAAAGGAACTCTGGCAAATAGGAGTCTAGTGGTATGGTAGTGAAGTATGGGAGAAGGGGAAACATTTTACAGCTCTGTGATTAGGTCTCATCTTTTGGAGAATCTATACCTCTGGACTGTGAACTTTACCAATGCTTGCCAGTACCCCTGACCGCTACCTCACCTTAGATGGGACAGGATGGCTAGAGCTGACTGGAGCTGAGTATTTCCTTCAAGCAGGTTAGGCCCTGATAAAACTCCAGCATGTTAGACTTTGGTAAATAGTTTCTCTTGAGGGTAGATTTGTTAAGAAGAACAGAATGCTCTGCTCTACTTCAGAATGGTTACCTTCACCAGTCCCCTGGGGTAAACAGGGGATTTTTCTCCAATCTTCACTGTCAGGACCTAGTAGAGTTTCTGGAGGTCCCTTTAACTAGGTCCCCTGGAATTTTTAACTCTCAGACTTGTTTATATTGAACCTCCAACCATTCATCAATTACAGTTTTAAGTTTTCTACCAGGCACTGGTTCCTGCAGAAGCTTCTGCTCATGAGCTTCTGATTTAGCTAAGCTGTAATTCTCTATCATCCATCTCTCCAATTTGGGGACAGTGGTTTGCCCTGTGACCTCACTTCTCTGAAGAATCAAAGAAGAGTTGCTGATTTTTCACTTTGTTCAACTTATTTGTTAAGACTGAGTAGTAACTTCTTGCATATATTTTTCAAAAAATTTCCATGCACTTACTTTTGGTTGCAAAAATGGACTTATATCAGACACATCTTTCAACCTACTTTGTGTTTCACTTAACAGTAAATCTTTGAAATTTTTCTACATTAATATAGACTTACAGCATCATTTTTATTGTTTACATGATATTTATCATGTGGGTCTATCATAATTTATTGAACAGTTCTTCCACTGATAGAAATTTGGATCTTTTTCAACATTGCAAACAATGCTGCAGCAAATATTCTTGTAGAGGTTTGTATATTTATATGATGATTTCCCTATGAAAATTCCATAAAATAATTTCTTTCTAATTACAAAGGTAATGAATATTCATTATAAAAAAATCTGGAAAATACAGACAAGTCCATGCCTAGAAATAACAACCATTGTCAATATTCAGGCCATGTTTTAACTTTAGGTGTAAGAATACTGTCTAATAAATATAAACTACTGCCAAGTCCTGCTGTTCCTGATTTTATCCTGGGAGACATTCTGCCTTGTTAAGGTGACTTTTATATATACGGCTTACATATTAATTTTACTAGTTTAACTTTGTGAGTTCTGGAGGCACTCAATTTCCCTATGAATCATCTGTATTCCCATAAATGTGTTCAAGAGCAACTTGTAAAAGATTTTCTTGTCTTGTTTCCAGGTTTAAGAAGATTCCCAGGTGACTGTAAAATTAAATACAAGTATGTTGAAAGTAAATTTCAACATTTCAGTAAAATGCCTATTTTGCTCTCTTTCATGTATATACATTGCTTTGCCTATCCTATGCTTTTATTTCTGCCTATAGTTCTTCAGGCTAAACACCTTCATTTCCAGACTACTACCATTCAGGAAAGAATATCTTCTGCTCTAAATTGCTGGAAACAAAAGCTTAAAGGTAGACTTCAAGCTTTAAGGTAGGCTGTTACAAAATGATCCCTGATGTAATGACAAAGTGGCACAGTATACCTCCCATGCCAACCTAAGCCTAAGTATACCTCAGAAATAAGAAATGAATGGGTAAAATAAAAGAAAATGAAACCAGCAGAAATCCCTGGAGGGTCAGGAGATACTTATGATTTGATAAAGAAGGGAAATAGAAGCCCTGGACAGAGGAGGGTCAGGCTTCTAACATGGAGAGTAGATTTGGGGAGAAATCTTGAGCTGGACTCTTTTCTATCTACCACTGCCCAGAGTAGATCACTACCTTTCCCATCAGCTCTCCTACAATACCAGAAAGTAGGTTCACAGGGGAACAATACTGGAAAGTTGGATTTTAAACACCCAGTAACTTCTGATTCAAGAAACAAGCATGTAAGGGTTTTCTCCTACCTTTCCTCATAGGCTTTCTCTTTATCCAGAGGGCTAGACAAATACATCTTTAGAAAAGAACAAAGCCTTGGGTATAGAGAAGTTCACCAAGGGGGAAAGCCCTCTGATGAGAGCAATACACATAAGGATATTCAAAGTTGGACTGTCTCACTCACTCACCAGAAGTGGTATATAAGCTAAAGCCTAGGTTTTGACATTTCCCACCTCATTCTCCTTCCATTACCCACTGAGATAATGGATACTCATGAAAGAAAATGACATCACAGGGAAAAGTACCTAGACAGTTGGGAAGAAAATAAATTAAATAACCTACTCTAGATGAAAGAATTACTAGAATACAAGTCAAATAAAGACCATTAAGAAGGTTGAGTTCTGAAGAATTGATGCTTTCGAACTGTGGTGCTGGAGAAGACTCTTGGACAGCAAGATCAAACCAGTTAACCCTAAAGGAAGTTAACTCTGAATATTCATTGGAAGTTCTGATGCTGAAGCTGAAGCTCCAATACTTTGGCCACCGACTCATTGGAAAAGACCCTGATGCTGGGAAAGATTGAGGGCAAGAGGAGAAGTGGGTGACAGAGGCTGAAATGGTTGGATGCCATCACTGACTCAGTGGACATGAGTTTGAGCAAATTCAGGGAGACAGTGAAGGACAGAGAAGCCCGGCATGCTGCAGGTCACGGGGTCACAAAGAGTCAGACACAACTTAGCAACTGAACAACAACAATAAGCCAAATAAATGTTCCCAAGAGGATACTGATGATGAAGCAGAAACAAACATTTATGAACCAAGTAGGATTACTGACTATTCAATGCATAATTGAAATAAACTCACTAGATGATATAAACAGCAAAATGGACATAACCCAAGATCAGTCAAGAAACTTTTCTAGAAGACATTGAGAAGGAATAAGAGATGAAAAAATACAAAAATGAGTAAATATGAGGCTAGAGAAACTTCCCTGGTGGTCCAGTGGTTAAGAATCTGCCTTCCAATGTGGGAACGAGGATTCAGTCCCTCCCTGGTCAGGGAACTAAGATCCCACATGCTACGTTGCAGCTAAGCCTGTGTGCTGCAACTAAGATCCTATGCAGCCAAAAAAATGAAAATAAATTGGAAAAAAAAAGAATTTAGACATAGAAAAGACAGCATTTATATAATAGGAGTCCTAACAGGAGAGAAAAAAGTTATTGTAGGCAAGATGATATATATATTTTTTAAAAGTAAGAACCTTCAAAGAAAGATTGATATTGGAAGGGTATATAGGGAGTATAAATTAGGCTGATATAGGAAAATTGAATACTTATTGATATTTTAATGAAATTTAAGAACTCCAAAGCAAAGAGAAAATTCTAAGCAAAGCAGCTTACCCACAAAGAAAATGAATCAGAATGATGTCAGACTTCTTAGGAGCAACAGTAAGGACAGGAAAATAATAAATATTTTTAAAATATTAAAAACAGAAACTTTGAAGCTAAGTTATATTCAACTAAGCTATCGCTTAAACATGAGGGTATAACAAATATATTCTCAGACCTTCAAGGTCTCATCAGATGGTCATTAAGACCCCTTTTAAAAGTATTCTTGAAGGAAGTAATCTATTGAATGAAAATTTTAGGAAATGGTATAAAATATAAGATAGTAAAAATGAGAAAATAATTTTGTAAGGCTTGTTGGTGTCTAAAAAACATTGTATATACATATATACATAAGCATTAAACACACACACACATACCAGATATAACAAAGTAGGGGGAGAGTGCAATATCCAGAGGTAGCTAAGAGTGTATATTAAGGGATTTGTCCTGGGACTTCCCTGGTGATCCAGTGGCTAAGATTCTGTGCTCCCAATGCAGGGGACCAGGATTTGATCCCTGGTCAGGGAACTAGATCCCACATGCCACAACTAAGAACCAGCACAGCCAACTAAAAACATAAATATATTTTTAAAAGTATCTGTACCACTAAGGGCGAAGGCACAGATAGGTGTTGATAAGTTTAGTAAGTTGGAAAAGATAAATACAAGTAAGAATCTTAACAAGTTAAAGACAACCAATGGATGAACAAATATAAAGTGTGTACTTTTCAAACCCATAGAAAAAACTGATAAATATAAGGAAATAAGCAAGAAAAAATGAAAGAAAATTTAAACTAGGATGAAATAATATATTCAACATAAAAATAACTTATTAGTTTAATTTACCAAGAAAAGATAGACCTTTCAGATTTAATTTAAAAATAAGATCTAGCAATATAATGTCTACAAGAGACACACTTAAAAGAAGGACAGGACAAAAGGAATCAAAAAAAGAGCAGATATATGTATAACTGACTCACTTTGCTATACAGCAAAAAAAAAACCAGCACAACACTATAGATTAACTAAACGCCATTAAAAATTTTAAAAAGGAGGACAGGACAAAGTTAAGACAAAGAGAAAAAAAGACAAATATATACACCCTACCCAACACCTGCCAAGGCAAAGCAGACATGTAATAACAGGCAAAAATAAAACTCAAGGCAAGAAGCATCATTGGGGCAAAGGGAGATAGCAGATAAAGAATATAGAGAAAATATCACCCACCTATATTGTTAATAAAGATGATTATAACACTATAACCTCAAAATATGCAAAGCAATAACTGACCCCTTGCTCTTCCCTGATAATACTTCCTCACTTGCAACCCACTCAAATGACGTCTATTTTATTTATATATTAAATTAATAATTTTATATTTTTGGCTGCACTTGGTCCTTGTTGTTGCCCAGGTTCTCTCTAGTTCGGCGAGCAGTGGCTACTCCAGTTGTAGTGTCCCAGCTTCTCCTTGAGGTGGCTTTTCTTGTGGAGCACAGCCTCTAGGCGCTCTGGCTTCAGCAGCTGTGGCTCGGGGGGCTCAGTAATTGCGGCACATGAGCTCAGTTGACCCACAGCATGTGGAATCTTCCCAGACCAGGGATTGAACCCACGTCCCCTGCACCAGCAGGCGGATTCTTAATTGGACCACCAGGGAAGTCCGTCAAATGTTGTCTCTTTTAACTCTCATCCCCCTTATTCACTTGGCCTGGAAATGAGGTGGGGATTTTCCTTGCTCCTCAATGCTACTTCCAGATCATTCTCTCCTAGTTTCTAAAAAGATTCAACTTTAAATCTCCTGTCATTAGACTGAATACCGCCCATGCTCTCTCTCTTGAAATCTTTTACCTCTTTCTTACTCACTGTGACTTTATCCAATACTTCTGTCATATATGTGTATGTGTGTGTGTGTTAGTTGCCCAATCATGTCCGACTCTTTGCGAACCCATGGACTGTAGGCCATCAGGTTCCTCTGTCCATGGAAATGTCCAGGCAAGAATTACTGAAGCGGGTTACCATTCTCTTCTCCAGGGGATCTTCCGGATTTGGGTCTCCTGCATTGCAGGCAGACTCTTTACTGAAAGAGCCAGCAGTCATCACTGGCAATTTCAATATTCATATAGCTCTTTCTAACACCTGGCCTCACAATTCTTTGATCTATTCTTCTTCAGAGATATAAACCTTGATCCATTAATCATAACCTTGACTTTGTCATCACAAAAAAAGTGGGGGTGGGGGGAGGAAAACTGCAATCCTTCCATGGTCTCAGTTTCATATAATTCTTTCTCCAAACATCATCTCTTTCCAGCTTGCTCCTTCTAGTACCCCAACTCCAACAATCCTTTTGAACTCCACAGGGTCCTTTCCTTTATTGATTTAACTACCTGCTTACTGTCTCTCATCCCTTCATGTCCTCACTTTCTTTGTAACCCAGCTAGAATTCCATAGTTGATAATTATAACCAGTTTCTGATATACGCGCTAAACTTGAACTCACTTGTTTTTTTCTTGCTCTGAAATACTCCCTGGCTGATCACAGCTCAGCATAAATTCAGTTTTCTCTGTCTGTCTCATAACTGCACTCCGTAAGCTGAATGTGGCTTCAGGAAAACATTCAAACTTGCTGACTGATCTTACTTCAAATAATCATTAACCTCAAGTGTCCCATAATACTGCCTGGCAAATATACTCTATTTCTCTAATCCATTAGTCTCACTGTCCTGGAAAAAATTCTGTATTTTCTCCTGTCCCTTCAGATCTCTGAGGCCTTCTCTTCTGTCTTCCTTCTTGGCTAGTCATGTAGCTCCCTACTGCACTGAGAAAATGGAAGCAATCATGATTAACTCAGATTATTAGCCACCCATATGTACTTGCTCGGAGAAGGCAACGGCATCCCACTCCAGTACTCTTGCCTGGAAAATCCCATGGATGGAGGAGCCTGGTAGGCTGCAGTCCACGGGGTCGAGAAGAATCGGACACAACTGAGCGACTTCACTTTCACTTTTCACTCTCATGCATCGGAGAAGGAAATGGCAACCCACTNCACTCCAGTACTCTTGCCTGGAAAATCCCATGGATGGAGGAGCCTGGTAGGCTGCAGTCCACGGGGTCGAGAAGAATCGGACACAACTGAGCGACTTCACTTTCACTTTTCACTCTCATGCATCGGAGAAGGAAATGGCAACCCACTTCAGAGTTCTTTCCTGGAGAATCCCAGGGACGGCGCAGCTTGGTGGGCTGTCTATGGGGTCGCACAGGGTCGGACACGACTGAAGCGACTTTGCAGCAGCAGCAGCAGCTCCTGCATCTCCTGCCTTGGCAGGCAGATTCTCTACCACTGAGTTATCTGGGAAACCCCATTATTAGCCACCATATCTCTCTAATTATCTAAATTTGTACTTCTGTAGTCTTCTTTCTCTCTTGTTATCTGTGGATGAACTTAACTGTATGCTGCCTATTTACTGCCAGCTTCTCTACTTGCACACTAGACGTCTTCTATTCAAGGACATCAGTTCAATAATTCTCCCCTTTCTCTCAGTACCACTGACTTTTTCCTCTCTAACATGATGTTAATTTTCTTAACATTTAACCTTAAAACAAACAGCTCTCTTAGAACCACCTCCTCTGCCAGTTTTGGTCCATTTCTCTCACCCTTTTCACAGAAAAATTCCTTTTAAATACTGTGTAAACTCACTGTCTCAAATTTCTTTCCTCTCTCGAACCCACTCTAATCAGGTCTTTGCCCCAGTTCCATCTTCCAGCTTACTGCTAGTAAGGTCGCCAACAGCCTCCAGACTGTTAAGTTTAAAGGTCATTTTACTTGGCCTTACTCTTACTTGGCCTGTCAGCTACATTTGAAAGTGCCAATCACTCTTTTTCTTTGTAATCATCTTTTCCACGTGGCTCCAGGACATCATGTTCTCCTGGTTTGCCTCCTATCTTTCTGGCTACTTCTACATCGTTTTGCTGGTTCCTCTTCGTCTCTCTGATGGCAAAATGTTGGGATAGTTTAAAGTTTACTCTTTGGACCTCTTTTCCTGCATACACTTCCTTGATAGCTTCAGTCTTATGGCTTTAAGTACCATGTATATACTGATGACTCCAAACTTATGTCTCAGCTTTTATTTTGCTTCTGAACTTTGCCCCTGCCTTCTAGTCCCGTATATCCAACTATCAACTTGATATTTTCACGTGGTTGAGCTCCTGATAGTCTGCCTACTCCTTAGACTTCGTCCCTGATACTTTTCACCTTGAATTTGTACCTTGAATATATCTATTTTGTTTCTGCATTTATTTGCTTGATGTTTCTGTTCATATTAGCCTGAAACATCTACTTATATCTCCACTTTCAATCTGTCCATATTTTTTAAAGTGTATTTTATAAATAATATATTGCTAGCAAATAATATATTGCTAATTTATGTCCAGTCTAAGCTCCAATCTGAGTTTTTGTCTTATTTAACTGGTTAACATTTATTGTAACTTCACTTATATTAGAATTTATTTTTGCTGTTTTATTTATAAAAATTAGTAAGATGGACAACTCCCTAATGAGTTAATCAGCAAAAAATATGTGAATATTCAAATCACATAATACAATCAAGGGAACCAGCTACAAATACAGCAGAGATTGAAAAGAGTATTATGGTTAATTATAGACTAATACACTAAAAAACTTACCTGCAATATATGATTTTGTAAAATTATAAAATCCCAAATTGGCAAAAGAAATTAAAATATAAACAAACCAAATACCATAAATAAATTGAAAAGTAAGTAAGGCCTTACTCCCTAGAAAAGAGCCTTAGGCTTAACATGGTTTTAGAGTGAGTTTCTAAGACTTCAAGAAGCCGCTAATCCTTTTGTCAATTAAATTTCTCCAGAAAATAGGAAAAGAGGGAAAAAATTTATTCCAAAATCAGACAGACAGTACAAGAAAAGAGAATCATAATCTACGTCACTAATGAAAATAGATTTTAAAAAATAGATACAAATAAATATTACACAACTGAATTCAACAGTCAAGATATTCTTCCAGGAAGGTAGCAGGTTAGTGGAACCAACTCAGGTATATTAACCAGGGGAACAGGTACATAAAATAGTGTGGATACAGATGAGAAGAAATGTATCAACAAAAGCAACAACCTACTGTACATATAGTGCACAGACAGATTTTAAACCATGAGAAGTGAAAAAATGGAAGGATATTTGAAGCACAATATTATTTATGCATATTATTAATAAAAAAATACACATTCTGGCATTCTATGTCTCTTCTCATGTGCTGTGCTGTGCTTAGCAGCTCAGTCCTGTCTGACCAACTCTTTTGGACCCCACGGACTGTAGCCCGCAAGTCTCCTCCATCCATGGGGATTCTACTGGAGTGGGTTGCCATGCCTTCATCCAGGGGATCTTCCTAACCTAGGGGTTAAACCCAGGTCTCCCTCATTGCAGGTGGATCCTTTACCATCTGAGTGACCAGGGAAACCCAAGAATGCTGGGGGCGGGGGGAGGTGGTTAGCCTATCCCTTCTCCAGGGGGATCTTCCCGACCCAGGAATCACACCATGGTCTCTTGCATTGCAGGTGGGTCCTTTACCAGCTGAGCTACCAGGGAAACCCACAACTCTTCCCATACCTCCTCCAAAAAGCTGTAGGGAGCAAAAAGAAAAACAAATAAAAATTCCTACTACTGGGGCTTCCCTGGTGGCTCAGTGGTAAAGTATCCGGCTGCCAATGCAAGAGACATAGGTTCAACCCCGGATCTGGGAAGATCCCACATGCCTCAGAGCAATAAGCCTGTGTGCCACAACTATTGAGTCTGTGCTCTAGAGCCTAGGAACTGCAACTACTGAGCCCACGTGCTGCAACTACTGAGCCCATGTGCCCTAGAGTCCATGCTCCTCAATAAGAGAAACCGCTGACCTGAGAAGCCCATGCATCACAGCTAGAGGTTATCCCTCACTCTCCACAATTGAAGAAAAGCCCAAAGAGAAATGAAGACCCAGCACAGCCAAAAATAAATAAAACTTCCTACGACTGATACTAAATACAGAAAAAAAAAATCCTACAATCTCTAATTTATATGTAAGTTGAGGAAAATACAAAAGAGACCATCTGGAACCCCTACAAGTTTATCTGTGGTCACAGAATCTGTTTGAAAGAGTAAGGGAATATGGAGGGTCTTGGTGATGGTAGAACCCAGTAACATCAACAAGGATTCATGTTCAAGGAGGAAATAACCCAAACTTTATTGGGAACAGCTGAGATCTGGTCTGAAAAATGGCTGATCCGCACTGGCAAGAGAAGTCAAAACATAGGAATCAGTTCACATGCCACAACTAAATAAAGATCCTGCACTTCACAGCAAAGATCAAAGATCCCACATCGGGCAACTAAGACCCAGAGCAGTCAAATAAATAAATAAAAATAAATGTTAAAATATATATGGCTCAGAAAGTTCACAGGAACAAAGATGGTAGTTTTGAGAAGGGCCCTTGGAAGAGGCACTTTGGAAAGTGCCCTTTGGAAGAGAAGTGCCCTTTGGAGAAGGCACTTTGGAAAGTAGTCATTGTTCCTTGGAGACAGTAGCCAATAGTAACTGGAAGAAAGAAAAATAGTTACTATTATAAGTAAAGTACTGGAAAAAAAAGAACAAGAGAATCAGAAGTCTGACTACAAAAAAAGCAAACAAAACACCACCACCACATACACATTACAATTAAGAAAACTGCTCTTCACCATAGCAACAGAAGAGGGAGTGGTTGAGCTGAAAAACCAGAAAAGGCCCACGAAAGCCTCTCCATTCTCTCCAAAAGTGAGAGCTGACCCAGAAAACTCCAACATATTTGAACATGAGTGAAAATAACCAAAAAATCAGTATCTATACAAAACTACTATAAGGGAAAAAAAAAAAAAAAAAAAACAAGAGTCACAAGTTTTGACAAATTAAAGTATACCAGATACCAGAAAAAAAATGCTGTCCCAAAGCAGAATTAAGACTAAACTACAAGATACTTAATTGTAATGGATCCCGTGATATACTCCCCAGATACTCCCTTTGGGACTGAAACCCTCATACACCAAGTTCCTGGAATGTTGGAGGATGAGTCCTCTGAGTATTTCCTTTAGCCAAAGAAAACTCCCTCATCCAAGGCCTAACCCTCTCTCCAGGGTCTACCTGTATTCGGGGACAAGGCCCTTGCCTCAAGGAGGAGCAGTGCTGAAGGGCCATTGCAACTTCAGAACTCTTCATGGTCAGAGCTGAAATCTGTGTTGTGACTGGTCATGGTCAGTAATGCACTGGAGCCAATTAACACTTTTAGGAATTTTGCAAGCAGGTTGTTAGCCAAAACCCATTACTAAAATTTAAATTATATAAAAGTTAAAATTAAATAAATTATATTCAAAACCAAGGTACTAAATATACAATATTCATTACTTCCTAATCATTTTATTACATCTGTATGGGTATTACTATGCAGATTCATGCTCAGTGACATCATGTTGGTAGCTTAGAATTTGCCAAGATGGAAGTATTTACATTCTGGAAAGGGCTTCCCCAGTGGCTCAGCATAGAGAATCGGCCTACAATGCAGGAGCTGCAGGAGACGTGAGTTTGATCCCTGGGTTGGGAAGATCCCCTGGAGGAACTCCAGTCTTTTTGCCTGGAGAATCCCATGGATAGAGGAGCCTGGTGCCCTACAGTCCATGAAGTCACAGGGTTGGACATGACTGAAGTGACTTAGTACACACACACACAAATGCTGGAAAATGCAACAGATCAGGGCTCCCCCTGCTCCAGAGAACTGGCTGTTAAACATTCATCAGCATACTACTAATTACAGCTCAGCTCCTCCTTTTGTGCAATTCTCCTTCCTTAACATCAACACAAGTGTTGATCCCAAAGGTACTCTCCAGTATACTTCATGCATTCAAATCTCTGTCTCAGAGTCTATGTCCCAGGGAATGCAACCTAAAACAACAGAAAAGAGTAACTAGGACCAAATATAACATTTAGGACACAGAGGATGGAAATAAGAATGGAGAAGCAAAGAGATTAAAAGGATCAAATAGAAACTGATCTAGAAATCAGATGAACAACACCCAACATATTTCTGAATGTCTTGATGAAGAAAATAAAAATAATGTAACAGAACTATAATTCAATACACTTTTTTGGGCGGGGGGTAGCGTGTGTAGGGGAAGAAGATCCAAATCCACGCATTAAAAGGGCATACCATATTCCAAGTTAAATAGACCCAAAATCAACTCAGATTTAGCATAGAAAATTATTACATTTTAATACAAAGGGGAAAAAAGAAAACCAAAAAACTTCCTGTGCTTCCTGGTAGGAAAACCAAGTCACTTTCTAAGGACAGAAAACCAGTTAGTCATCAGAGTTCTCAGCAACATTCAAAGCCAGAAAATAGTAAAGCAACATCTACAATATAATCAAGGGAAAAAAATGTGCACCAAGGATTTTAAATGCAGACAAACTGTCTCATAAATAGCAAGGCTTTAGTGGGAGAAAAACTACAGCATGCTAAACCTCAGGAATATTATACTTAGGAGTCCTTCCAGAGGACAAAGTGCTCCCAACTAAGAGAGGACTGAGAAAACTTGAGCAAAGAGATTGGTAGTGTTCAATGGATATATTTGGCTATATATCTAAGGCTAAAACAAAGGTGAGAATAAGAATAGTAAATAAACGTTACATGCTCTGACAATATAGTCAGAACTGAAAAAAAATGAGAGATGGGGGAATGAGAAAAAAGTAGAATAACCTCACTGATTGTCTAAAAGGTTAAAAGTGGGAATTAAAGAATGTCATTTAGGGGCTTCCCTTGTGGCTCAGTGGTAAAGAATCTGCCTGCCAATGCAGGAGACACAGGTTAAATCCCTGGTCCGAGAGGATACCACATGCCTTGGAGCTACTAAGCTCATGTGCCACGACTATTGAGCCTACACTCTAGAACCTGGGAGCTGCAACTACTGAAGGCTGTGCGCCCTACAGCCTGTGCTCTGTAACAAGAGAAGCCACTGCAATTAGAAGCTCATGCATCGCAACTAGGGAGTAGCCCAGCTCACTGCAACTAGAGAAAAGTGTGCAGCAATGAGGACCCAGCATAGCCAAAAATTAATAAGTATATAAAAATTCTTTTTTAAAAAAGGAATGTCATTTAAGGCCAAAACTGAATCATATGAACCAAAATATATTTAGGAACACAAGAATAAACATTAAGAAAAATGACGGTAACAACTAAAATTGGATGGTGGAGGGCGCAGAGGAAAGAGAAGGTGTTTTCAAGTTCTTTCATTAGTGCTCCAAGCTGGAAACGAATAGGCAATGTATAAAGAAAAAAGTACCAAGGTATAATGTGAGTACTGGTATAAAAGGGAATCATTAAAACAAAAAATAAATATCAAGAGAAAAACAAAGAGCAAAGAAAATTGAACACAGTTTTTTGGAAGATCATGGACTTTTCGTATTTATAAAGATGACATAACTGAGATCAAACACAGCAGTCGTGTGTGTGTGTGTGTGTGTGTATAGGGTTAAAGCACTTAGAAGAAAAAAATTTTCAGACTGACTCACAAAATAGAACCTAATTCTTGGCTCTATATAAGATAGCCTAAAAGAATGAACAAAGAGGTACTGGGTAAATGCAAATTTTAAAATCAATGGTTATAATCATAATATCAGACAAGGTAATATTCAAGCAAAAAAAAGGAGCACTTCATAGTGCTAAAAGCTATAATTCACTATGAAGATATAATAGTCATGAATATCTATGCAACAAATAATATAGCAACAACTTTTATAACGTAGCAACTACAGAAGTTTGGAGAAATAGAAAAATGCTAATGATGCTATTATAATAATTACTTTAATGAATATCTCTCAGTTCAAGATAGTCCAAAGAAATAATGACAAAATTAAGATTTTAGGAGAACTAAAAACAATGTTGGTTGGCTTATCTATAAGACATAAAAGGTTTATCAAAACTTTTACTACAAAATATTACACGATGGTATATCAGTGTAACAAATTACCTCCAAAATTTAGTGTTAAAACAACACACACATATTATCTCATAATTTCTCTGGATCAGAAATTCACTAGCGTCTAGCTAGCTGGTCCTGGCTCAAAGTCTCTCAGGAGGTTGTGGTCAAGATGTTGCCTGAGGATCTGCTTTCAAATTAGCTCAGTCACATGATTGTTGACTGAAGTCATGGAGATCTCTCCATAGAGCCTCTTGAGTATCGTTATAACATGGTATCTGGCTTCTCCCAGAACCAATGATTCAAGAGAGACAGGAAGGATGAAGCCACAAGGCCATTTTATGACCTAGCCTTAAAAATGCCACACTGTCATTTCTGCCACATTTTATTCATTAGAAGCAAACCCCTCAGTACTATCCATGTTCAAGGGGAGGGGCCCTACCTTTTGAAGGAAGGAATATCAAAGAATTTGTGAATGTTTTAAAACTGCCACAGACAGTGCACCAAAAGTAAAGATTTGGATTGTTTATCTACCAAAATAAAAAACTGCTCTTTGACCATATAGTCTGCTGTCAATGCCCTGATCACAGAAATGTCTTAAATCATGAAAGTACTCTATACGAGAGCTTGTTAACTTTGAGTTTTGCATTCACAGTAGTCATTCAATAGGAAAGAAAGAGATTAAAAGTTTATGGCAAGAAAAACACAGAAACTATGTTTGGTCAGCATGACTCACTAGTGGAAAGCTCCAACATTATCTGACTTGTTTGGAAGACAAAAGACCTTTTAAGGATAGTGCAATTTAAGATTTTGGACTTGGTCCTGCTTGAGTTTAAAGGGCTTTGCCTTGATGAAGAGCCCCAAGCAAAGGACAAAATGAGAGGATAAGTATAAAGTCTTTCTTGTAAGTAAGTGGTGATTATCTCCACCTAGAATAAAAACTACTTATGAAGGACTATATCTTTTCTATCTAGTTTATCTATTCAACAAATGAACAACTTAATAGAAAGCAAGATAAGAAATATGGTCAGTCTTCATTTCAAGTACTAATGTTTACTTATAAGAGTGCTGAAACTAAAGCACTGTCTTACAGCTCTCCTAGGTAGATGAACTAATTGGAGTCCATAGTTCTAATTCCTCTTCCATTTGAAAACTCTGGTTGACCAAAGATCATGGCATTTCCTAACACTTAAAAGACAAAATCAATCAAGCAACCCTAAAACACAATTCTATACTTCTCTAATAAATCTAATAAAGAATCTGCGTGCAATGTGGGAGACCAGGGTTTTATCCCTGGGTTGGGAAGATCCCCTGGAGAAGGTTATGGCTACCCACTCCAGTATTCTGGCCTGGAGAATTGCACGAACTGTATAGTCCATGGGATCACAAAGAGTTGGACACAACTGAGTGACTTTCACTTCGCTAATAAAATCTATTGAAAAAAAAATCTCCCAATGAAAGGAAGATCTGGGACTTCTTTTAGGGTAAAGATTCTGTAGATAACTATTTAGAACCAACTGCCAGAATTCAGTTATCACAAACTTCCATCACTTCTAAATGACTGGAATAAATAGTTTGCTTTCTAGATGAGGTCAGTTTGCATAAGGATATGGCCTGGATTACATTGCTGACCTTTTCTCATTCCTTGGGAAGGCATCATGACGTATTTATTGCAACATGCTTTCAGTTCAGTTCAGTTGCACAGTCGTGTCTGACTCTTTGTGACCCCACGGACTGCAGCATACTAGGCCTCCCTGTCCATCACCAGCTCCTGGAGCTTGCTCAAACTCATGTCCATTGAGTGGGTGATGCCATGCAACCATTTCATCATCTGTCGTCCCTTTCTTTTCCCACCTTTAATCTTTCCCAGCATCAGGGTCTTTTGCAATGAGTCAGTTCTTCACATCAGGTGGCCAAAGTATTGGAGCTTCAGCTTCAGCTTCATCATCAGTCCTTCTATTACACAATCTTCTTATCCAATGGACCTAGTTCTGGGGTGTTCCTTCAATGTTAGGATCTAAAAAATGTTAATAATTTTTCCGACCATTAGAATAGCTGAAACTCTTAGCTCCTTTTATTCCACTTCTACCAGTTTATTTACAAAGGTAGAATATTTTAGGACTGATTTTAAGACACAAATGATACATGAGAACAACATGTCTGAGCTCTACTACACAGAAAGTATGATCTGAGGTAAGTCATCTAATCCTTCTTTGCTTCAGTTTTCAGTTTCTGAAGTGGCAATAGTAATATTCAGTCTAAATCATCAAGTTACAAAAGCAATGAATGACTTAACTGGCTGAGTTAATTTTAACAAAATCTATAGCACTCAAATTGTGTTTTAGTGCAGAGACTGACAACCTATAACATGTGAACCAAATCTGACCCATGATCTATTTTGTATAGTAAATAGTTTTTACATGTTTAAAGAATTTTAACAGCACAAGAAGAAGAGAAAGGAGAAGTAGAAACAGCAGCAATGAATGCTGTGGTCCACAGAGTCTAACATGTTTACTAACTGATCCTTTATAGAAATAGTTTGCTGACTCATGTGCTAGTGGATTTAGCTATCATGAAAACATTATTAGAAGTAAAAAAAACAAAATTTTTTTTTTGGCTGCCCTGCATGCAGCATGTAGGATATTAATTCCCCAACCAGAGATGGAATCTGTATCCTCTTCAGTGGAAGCCTGGAGTCCTAAGCACTGGACTTCTAGGGAATTCCCTAGAAACATTTTTTTTAGGAATAAAATAATAAAAATGTATAAACTTCAAAGCCATATTATAGATAGGTAGGCAGGAAAGAAAAAGAGTAAGGAAATTATATTTGAGATAATTTAATAAGTATTTGAATGCCTATACAACAATGTATTAAGCCTTTGTGATGTAATAGTGGTCAATTAGATAAACAACCCCTGCTTTCCTGAACTGGAAGAAATCAGTAAGGGAACAAACAAGCATTTATCATATAATTTGATAGATGTGATGATAATAGGTAAACTTCAGTTCAGTTCAGTCGCTCAGTCGTGTCCGACTCTTTGTGACCCCACGAATCGCAGCACGCCAGGCCTCCCTATCCATCACCATCTCCCGGAGTTCACTCAGACTCACGTCCATCGAGTCCGTGATGCCATCCAGCCATCTCATCCTCGGTCGTCCCCTTCTCCTCCTGCCCCCAATTCCTCCCAGCATCAGAGTCTTTTCCAATGAGTAAACTGAAGTAAACTTAGAGGTTAATATTGGAGATTTTAGAAAGGATGCTTAATCTAGTTTAGAGTGTCAGAGGAAGTTTACAAGAGAAATGACCCCTAGGATGGGACTGAATGAGGAAGATTTAATCAAGTGAAACACGGTAAGAAAAAGTATTCCAGTTCAAGAGCCTGACATGAGAAGATCCAGAGGCCAGACAGTATTGTACTTCAAGATCTAAAGTTCAAAAGAGCTGGAATCTACCCTGCAGGGAAGGGAGAGTGAGGGTAGTGAACTAAGAGATGAGGCTAGAGAGTAAGCATGCAGCAGGCCACAGTGAGGGTTTTAAATTTTATACTGAGGATAATGAGAAGCCATGAAAGGATTTTAAGCTGGGGATTAACAATAAAATTTTCATTTTAGAGCATATATTCTACTGGTATAGAGAATGGACTGGGGAGGACGAGATGAAAGATAAGACATAGTGAAACTGGCTGGTTCAGACAGTAAAGAATCTGCCTGCAATGCAGGAGACCTGGGTTTGGAATCTGCCTGCAATGCAGAAGACCTGGGTTTGATCCCTGGATTAGGAAGATCCCCTGGAGGAGGGCATGGTAACCCACTCCAGTATTCTTGCCTGGAGAATCTCCACGGAAAGAGGAGTCCATGGGGTTGCAGAGTTTGACACAACTGAGTGATTAACCACACACATACATGATCTAGAAGAAAGATAGAATGTACTGGTACCAATTGGTACCAGGTGGAATGTACTGCCCCAGTTATTGAATTATTGTCACTTATCTCCAAATCCTTCTATTCTCTGCTTTATAGAGATGTTTATATTAGGGCTTTATGGAACCTGAAATTTATTTTGATGTGAAAAGGATACTATTTCCTATCTTTTCATAGGAACAGTCAATTATCCCAACACTTTTTTACTGACTACCTCATCAGCCAGTGACCTGAAATGCAATGTTTAATCATATATCAAATTAATCCTTTTAGGGAGGAATATATTATTAAGCCCTATATTCTATTTCATTGATTTATCAATACTAGTACCAGCAATACCATATTATATATTAATTATTATAACTTTTAGAATCAACTTATCAAGTTTCTAGAAAAATAGTTGGGATTTTTATTAGACTGCGTTGAATTTATAGATACATTTGGAATAATTAGTATCTTTTTGACACTGAGTCCTCCTATATGTAAACATGGTATATTCTTCTATTCATTTATAGCTTCTTTAATGTTTTCAATAAATTTTAAAATTACTCCTTGTATCTACCACATATTTTGTTAGATTTATTCCTATCTCTTATTTCTTTTTCTTGACTTACTTCCCTGTCTAGGACTTTTATCTATAAAATACTGTTTCAGTTCAGTTCAGTTCAGTTCAGTCACTCAGTCCTGTCCAACCCTTTGCAACCCCATGGACTGCCACACACCAGGCCTCCCTGTCCATCACCAACTCCTGGAGCTTGCTCAAACTCATGTCCACCGAATCAGTGATACCATCCCACCATCTCATCCTCTGTCATCCCCTTCCCCTCCTGCCTTCAATCTTTCCCAGCATCAGGATTTTTTGCAGTGAGTCAGTTCTTTGTATCTGGTGGCCAAAGTAGTGGAGCTTCAGCTTCAGTTCTTCCAATATTCATCCTGATTTCCTTTAGGATTGTCTGGTTTGATCTCCTTGCTGTCCAAGGGACTCTCAAGAGTCTCTCCACCACCAAAGTTCAAAAGGATCAATTCTGTTTAGAAGTGGCAAAATGGTAGATATACTTCCCTTGTTCCTCGTTTTAGAGAAAATTCTTATAATGTTTTAATGTTGAAAATGATTTTCACTTTACATTTTTCGTAGATTTAACATATTAGGAAAGTTTTCTTTTTAGTTTGCTAAGAGTTTAAATTGAAGAAAGTAGGGAAAACCACTAGGCCATTAAGGTATGACCTAAATCAAATCCTTTGTGATTTTATAGATTCAAAGGATTAGATCTGATAGAGTGCTTGAAGAACTATGGTTAAAGGTTCATAACACTGCACAGGAGGCGGTGATCAAAACCATACCCAAGAAAAGGAAATACAAAAGGGCAAAATGGTTGTCTAAGGAGGCCTTACAAATAGCTGAGAAAAGAGAAGGCAAAGGCAAAAGAGAAAAGGAAAGATATATCCATCTGAATGCAGAGTTCCAAAGAATACCAAGGAGAGATAAGAAAGCCTTCCTCAGTGAACAATGCAAAGAAATAGAGGAAAACAATAGAACGGGAAAGACTAGAGATCGCTTCAAGAAAATTAGGGATGCCAAGGGAATATTTCATGCAAAAATGGACACAATAAATAAGAGAAATGGTATGGACATAACAGAAGCAGAAGATATTAAGAATAGGTTGCAAGAATACACAAAAGAACTATACAAAGAAGGTCTTTATGACCCAGAGAACCATGAGGGTGTGACCACTCACCCAGAGCCATACATCTTGGAGTGCAGAGTCAAGTGGGCCTTAGGCAGTATCACTGGGAACAAAGCTAGCAGCGGTGATGGAATTCCAGTGCACTATTTCAAATCCTGAAAGATGATGCTGTATAACTGCTGCACTCAATATGCTACAGGAAGGGGGAGGCCGCCCTTCTGGGCCCCAAGAGTGGGCTCTTGTCTAACACTCGGAAATGAATTGTCTGAGGAGACACATGTGCTGACAAAACAAGAGATTTTATAGGGAGAGGGCACCTGGGTGGAGAGCAGTAGGGTAAGGGAGCCCAGGAGAACAGCTCTGCCATGTGGCTCACAGTCTTGGCTTTTATGGTGATAGGATTAATTTCCCGGTGGTCATTGGCCAATTGTTCTAAATCAGAGTCTTTCCTGGTGGCACACGCATCATTCAGCCAAGATGGATGCTAGCGAGAGGGATTCTGGGAAGTGGACAGACACTCAATGTCTCCTTTAGACCTTTCCCAAACTTCCAGTTGGTGGTGGCTTATTAGTTCTGTATTCCTTACCAGGATCTCCTGTCATAAAACAACTCATGAGAATGGTTACTAAAGGGCCTGGTCAGGGTGGGCGGTTTCAGTCAGTGTGCTTCCACTAACAAATATGAAAAACTCAGCAGTGGCCACAGGACTGGAAAAGGTCAGTTTTCATTCCAATCCCAAAGAAAGGAAATGCCAAAGAATGTTCAAACTGCCACACAATTGCACTCATCTCACATGCTAGTAAAGTAATGCTCAAAATTCTCCAAGCCAGGCTTCAACAGTATGTGAACTGAGAACTCCCAGATGTTCAAACTGGATTTAGAAAAGGCAGAGGAACCAGAGATCAAATTGCCAACATCCATTGGATCATTGAAAGAGCTGGAGAGTTTCAGAAAAACATCTACTCCTGCTTCATTGAGTACGTTAAAGCCTTTGTATGGACCACAACAAACTGTGGAAAATTCTTAAAGAGATGAGAATACCAGACCACCTTACCTGCCTCCTGTGAAACCTGTATGCAGGTCAGGAAGCAACAGTTAGAACTGGACATGGAACAATTGACTGGTTNCAGAAAAACATCTACTCCTGCTTCATTGAGTACGTTAAAGCCTTTGTATGGACCACAACAAACTGTGGAAAATTCTTAAAGAGATGAGAATACCAGACCACCTTACCTGCCTCCTGTGAAACCTGTATGCAGGTCAGGAAGCAACAGTTAGAACTGGACATGGAACAATTGACTGGTTCCAAATTGGGAAAGGAGTACATCAAGGCTGTATATTGTCACCCTGCTTATTTAACTTATATGCAGAGTACATTATATGAAATGTTAGGCTGGATGACTCACAAGCTGGAATCAAGATTGCCAGGAGAAATATCAATAACCTAGATATGCGGATGCCACCACTCTTATGGAAAAAAGTGAAGAGGAACTAAAAAGCCTCTTGATGAAGGTGAAAAAGGAAAATGAAAAAGCTGGCTTAAAACTCAACATTCAAATAACTAAGATCATGGCATCTGGTCCCATCACTTCACGGCAAATACAATGGAAACAGTGACAGACTTTATTTTCTTGGACTCCAAATTCTGCAGATGGTGACTGCAGCCATGAAATTAAAAGACTTGCTCCTTAGAAGAAAAGCTATGACAAACCTAGACGGCATATCAAAAAGCAGAGACATTACTTTGAGAACAAAGGTCTGTACAGTGTATGGCTTTTCCAGTAGTCATGTATGGATGGATACTAGACTTGGACCATAAAGAAGGCTGAATGCCGAAGGCTGATGCTTTTGAACTGCGATGTTGGAGAAGACTCTAGAGAGACTCCTTGGACTGCAAAAAGATCAAATTATTCAATCCTAAAGGAAATCAATCCTTAATATTCATTAGAAGGACTGAAGGTGAAGTTGAAGCTTCAATACTTTGGTCACCTGTTGCAAAGAGCTGATTCACTGCAAAAGACCCTGATGCTGGGAAAGATTGAAGGCAGGAGAAGAAGGGGAAGACAGAAGATGAGACGGTTTGATGACATCAAGGACTCAATGGATATGAGTTTGAGCAGGCTCCGGAAAATGGTGAAGGATAAGGAAGCCTGGTGCGCTGCAGTCCATGGGGTGTCAAAGACTCTGAGCAACTGAACAACAACAATAAAGAGCTTTGATCATGAATGGGTACTGAATTCAAATGCTTGTTCTTCCTCTTCCCAGATGACCACAGTTTTTCCTCCTCTAATCTGTTAATATGGTAATTTACAGTGACAGTGTGTTTTGTCTTGAATGTTAAACCTCCTTGCATTCCTGGAATAAACCCAATTAGACCTATCATATTCTCTTTCAATCCACTGCTAGGTTCAGTTTACTAATAATTTATTTAGAATTTTTATGAGACTGGCCTTTTTCTTTCTTTCCCTATCTGGTTTTAGTATCATGTCTATCATGGTCTTATGGAAAGAACGGGAGAATATTTCCACTTTTTCTATTTTTTTGAAATGTTTACATAAGACGTAAATAATTTAGTCTTTGAAAATCTGGAAGAATACCTAAATAAAGCCATCTAGGTCAGAAGCTTTAACTATAGACTGAATTTCTTTATTTGTGCTTTGAGTAGCATGAACCAGAATATCCATGTAGCAATAGCTTAAACATTAAGAATCTTAATTATTTCTTCTAACTAGAACTCTACAGAAAAGAGTGTTAATGGCAGTGTTTTTCTTACTATTGATGGTGCTACATCTGAGTGATACTGTAACAGAAAGTAAAAAAGTTGGTATATATATCTGAGAAGGCTCAAATTCATGGATCAAAAAAAGGAGCAAATAAAAGAGACACATGTACCCCAGTGTTCATCGCAGCACCGTTTATAATAGCCAGGACATGGAAGCAACCTAGATGTCCATCAGCAAATGAATGGATAAAAAAGCTGTGGTACATATACACAATGGAGTATTACTCAGCCATTAAAAAGTTCTAATGAGGTGGATGAAACTGGAGTCGATTATACAGAGTGAAGTAAGCCAGAAAGAAAAACACCAATACAGTATACTAATACATATATATGGAATTTAGAAAGATGATAACAATAACCCTGTATGGGAGACAGCAAAAGAGACACAGATGTATAGAACAGTCTTTTGGACTCTGTGGGAGAGGGCGAGGGTGGGATGATTTGGGAGAATGGCATTCAATGGCACTCAAATGCCATGTTTCAAACATGTATAATATCATATAAGAAATGATTAGCCCGTCTAGGTTCGATGCAGGATACAGGATGCTTGGGGCTGGTGCACTGGGATGANCACACACACACACACACACACACACACACAGAGTTGATAAAATAAAAGTAAAGGGACTTTTCATACTGCTTCTCATTCTCCATAGATCTACTGATTTGACAGAGATCAATCCCTCACTGGAAAGTAAGAGATTAAAACCTTCACATACTCTAGGATATCAAAATGGCCTTACATGAGGCTGCAAACTCTGTCTCTTATACACATCTAGATGTGTATAAGAGACAGGGATACAGGATGCTTGGGGCTGGTGCACTGGGATGACCCAGAGGGATGGTATGGGGAGGGAGGTGGGAGGGGGGTTCAGGATTGGGAACACGTGTACACCCATGGCGGATTCATGTTGATGTATGGCAAAACCAATACAATATTGTAAAGTAAAAAAAAAATAATAATACTAATAATTAAATAATAAGAATTTTAAAAAATGTAAGCCACAGATAATCACAAAGGAAAAAAAAAATGAGCTTGGACTTCCCTGGTGGTCCAATAGTTAAAAATCTGTCTGCCAATGCAGGGAACATGGGTTTGATCTTTGGTTGAGGAAGATTCCACATGCCACAGGGAAACTAAGCCCATGTGCCACAACTACTGAAGGCCATGTACTCTAGAACTGCGTGCCGCAACAAGAGAAGCCACCTCAATGAGATGGCCATGCACTGCAACTAGAGAAAGTCTGCACATAGCCTCAGACCCAGCACAGTCAAAATAAATATTTAAAAAATCTATAAAAAAATAATGAACTTTTTGGGAGTCAATCAATGAAATATAACTTGATAGGTGTTATAGTCTAAGTTAAATATATGTATATATATGAATATATTTTATATACAGAATAAGAGAAGTCTGTGCATTTTTATGCTTGAGATAGATCCAACGTGTTATACAACAGAATTTTTGTACATGCCAGAAAAACAGAATTAGGGACTTTGAAATCTAATCTTAAATGTCTTCCTTGTCACTTAAGTATGAGGTATAAATCTTGTACTATTTATATTCACAAGGTCTAATACAGTGTGTAAACAATATAGAAAGTCTAATCTTCATTTTGTTCTTCATTAGAATTGGAATAGTGATACAGACATCATAGAATTGGAGTAGTCAGTCAGTTCAGTCGCTCAGATGTGTCCGACTCTTTGCGACCCCATGAACCGCAGCATGTCAGGTGTCCCTGTCCATCAACAATTCCTGGAGTCCACCCAAACCCAAGTCCATTCAGTCAGTGATGCCATCCAACCATCTCATCCTCTGTCGTCCCCTTCTCCTCCTGCCCTCCATCTTTCCTAGCATCAGGGTATTTTCCAATGAGTCAGCTCTTCACATCATTTGGCCAAAGAATTGGAGTTTCAGCTTTAGCATCCGTCTTTCCAATGAACAACCAAGACTGAATTCCTTTAGGATGGACTGGTTGGATCTCCTTACAGTCCAAGGGACTCTCAAGAGTCTTCTCCAACACCACAGTTCAAAAGCATCAATTCTTCTGCACTCAGCTTTCTTTATAGTCCAACTTTCACATCCATACATGACCACTGGAAAAACCATACCCTTGACTAGACGGATCTTTGTTAGCAAAGTAATGCCTCTGCTTTTTAATATGCTAGCTAGGTTGGTCATAAATTTCTTTCCAAGGAGTGAGCATCTTTTAATTTCATGGCTGCAATCACCATCTGCAGTGATTTTGGAGCTCAGAAAACTAAAGTCAGCCACTGTTTCCACTTTTTTCCCATCTATTTGTCATGAAGTGATGGGACCAGATGCCATGATCTTCGTTTTCTGAATGTTGAGTTTAAGCCAACTTTTTCACTCTCCTCTTTCACTTTCAGTGGCTCTTTAGTTCCTCTTCACTTTCTGCCATAAGGGTGGTGTCATCTGCGTATCTGAAGTTATGATTTCTCCCGGAAATCTTGATTCCAGCTTGTGCTTCCTCCAGCCCAGTGTTTCTCATGATGTACTCTGCATAGAAGTTAAATAAACAGGGTGACAATATACAGCCTTGACGTACTCCTTTCCCAATTTGGAACCAGTCTGTTGTTCCATGTCCAGTTCCAACGGTTGCTTCCTGACCTGCATAAAGATTTCCCAGGAGGCAGGTCAGGGGACCAGTATTCCCATCTCTTGAAGAATTTCCCACAGTTTATTGTGATCCACACAGTCAAAGGCTTTGGAATAGTCAATAAAGCAGAAGTAGATGTTTTTCTGGAACTCTCTTGCTTTTTCAGTGATCCAACAATGTTGGCAAATTGATCTCGGGTTCCTCTGCCTTTTCTAAATCCAGCTTGAACATCTGGAAATTCACAATTCACATACTGTTGAAACCTGGCTTGGAGAATTTTGAGCATCACTTTGCTAGTGTGTGAGATGAGTGCTATTGTGCGATAGTTTGAGCATTCTTTGGCATTGCCTTTCTTAGGGACTGGAATTAAAACTGATCTTTTCCATTCCTGTGGCCACCGCTGAGTTTTCCAAATTTTCTGGCATATTGAGTGCAGCACTTTCACAGCATCATCTTTCAGGATTTGAAACAGCTCACCTGAATTCCATCACCTCCACACGGATGTTGGCAAATTGATCTCGGGTTCCTCTGCCTTTTCTAAATCCAGCTTGAACATCTGGAAATTCACAGTTCACATACTGTTGAAACCTGGCTTGGAGAATTTTGAGCATCACTTTGCTAATGTGTGAGATGAGTGCTATTGTGCGATAGTTTGAGCATTCTTTGGCATTGCCTTTCTTAGGGACTGGAATTAAAACTGATCTTTTCCATTCCTGTGGCCACCGCTGAGTTTTCCAAATTTTCTGGCATATTGAGTGCAGCACTTTCACAGCATCATCTTTCAGGATTTGAAACAGCTCACCTGAATTCCATCACCTCCACTAGCTTTGTTTGTAGTGATGCTTCCTAAGGCCCACTTAACTTTTCGTTCCAGGATGTCTGGCTCTAGGTGAGTGATCACACCATCATGGTTATCTGGGTCATGAAGTTCTTTTCTGTTTAGTTCTTTTGTAAATCTTTAATTCAATTTTCTGTTGATGGGGAAGGTTTGTGTTCCTTCCCTCTTGTTTGACCTGAGACCAAACTAGGGTGGAGGTAATGAAGATAATTTCAACCTCCTTCAAAATTTCCATGTATGCACTGCCCTACTCAGTGCGCCTGAACCTGCAGCAGGCCACCATCAACCCACATCTCCACTGGTGACTTTTGGACACTCACAGACAAGTCTAGGTCAGTCTCTTGTGGCATCATTGCTCCT
The DNA here is from genome assembly GCA_006410675.1 of Oreotragus oreotragus. Lineage (NCBI taxonomy): Eukaryota > Metazoa > Chordata > Mammalia > Artiodactyla > Bovidae > Oreotragus > Oreotragus oreotragus. The sequence goes on from SJYX01012189.1 coordinate 102,646, forward strand.
TTCTTCTGGGTCCTGGTGTGCACAAGTTTCCATTTGTGCCCTCCAAGAATCTGTTTCCCCAGTCCTGTGTAAGTTCTGGTGGCTCTGTGATGGAGTTAATGGTGACCGCTTCCAAGAGGGCTATGCCATACTCAGGTCTGCTGTACCCAGAGCCCCTACCCCTGTGGCAGGCCATTGCTGATCAGATCTTCACAGGAGACATTCAAACACAGTTCTGGCTCAGTCTCTGTGGGGTCTCTGGGTCCTGGTGAACACAAGGTTTGTTTGAACCCTTTGAGCATCTCTGGGAGGTAAGGAGTTTGATTTTAAATGCGATTTTGCCCCTCCCTGCCCCCTCTTGCTGGGGCTTCTCCACATCCCTTGGATGCAGGGTATCTTTTTTTGGTGGGATCCGACATTTTCCAGTAGACGGTTGTTCAGCAGCAATTTGTAGTTTTGGAGTTCTCACAAGAGAAGATGAGCACGTGTCCTTCTACTCTGCCATCCTGAATGGATTTTGCCATAGTGTGTAGCTGAAAATGTATGTTTCTTTAGAGTAGTGCTAACATGAGAAACAGTTTGAGTCTGAGAGTTTACTAACTTGGAATACTGTTTAGAGTAAAAAAAAAAAAAAAAAAGCAAACAAACAAACAAAATCCCTGCCTTTTAACTTGTTGCCATCTTCACCATAATTAAATTTAATGAGCTTTTCTCTAGTAGTCCCCAAGGAATCTACTCTCTATAAAGTCTAATTGGTGTTTTCCCTAGAGATAAGAATTATATATGCACACAGTGAAGAACATAGTATATGTAAAGATTTCAGAAAAAAAGGGAGGTATTCTTTTGAGAAATGAGTATGATTTGGATTGATTTTTGACATACCTACACCTTATTTTTTAAAGTTGTTCATTTAAAATGTCTCAACTCAAAAAACACTTGTAGAAGCTAATGCAGTACTCGATGTTAGTGCTGGGCATCTAACTACCAGAGACATGAAACTATCTAAAAACCTTGCATCATTGCATTAAGATTAAAAATTGTTAGATAGTTTTTGCTAGTTTAAAGGCCTGGGGAATGTACTGAAATGAATTATTATTTTTTTAACTGAAAGGTGGTTAAATAGTATCACCAACTCAATAAACATGAATCTCAGCAAACTCCCACAGACAGTGAGGAAGTGGGAAACCTAGCATACTACAGTCCATAGGGTTGCAAAGAGTCCAACATGACTTAGCAACTGAACAACAAAATTGGATGACCCAGAGGGATGAGATGAGGAGGGAGGTGGGAGGGAGGTTCAGGATGGGGAACACATGTACACCCATGGCAGATTCATGTCAATGTATGGCAAAACCAATACAATATTGTAATTAGCCTCCAATTAAAATAAATAAATTTATATTTTAAAAACTCTATTAGGCATAACAGTATAAGAAAAAATTATAATTTCCATTATCCTTGTGCTCTGTGTGTGCTTAGTTGCTCAGTTATTTTTGAGTCTTATGACCCCATAGAGTGTAACCTGTGAGACTCCTGTGTCCATGAGATTTTCTAGGCAAGAATACTGGAGTGGGTTGCCATTTCCTTCTCCAGGGAATCTTCCCAACCCAGGAATCCATTATCTTTAGACACACATATTTTAAAAAGCACAAAAGATAATGTAATTAGTATCTATATGTGTGTGTACTTGCTAAGGCACTTTAGTTATGTCCAGCTCTGTCCATGGGATTCTCCAGGCAAGAATAGTGGAGTGGACTGCCATGCCCTCCACAAGCGGATCTACCTTTTTACCACTAGCACCACCTGGGCTCAAAAGTAACATATAATGCCTATGATTTTCATATTTACCTCAGAACATTTTTGTTAACAAATTCTTATACACAAAATTGAACATCATTTTTATGCTCTTTCCTGTTCTTCATTCCTGCCATTCTACCTCCCTCCTTCAAAAGAGACAACTACACGTGCAAAATCAATACAATACTGTTATGTAAAAAATAAATAAATAATAAAAAGAGACAACTAATATATCATGAAAATTTGATATATCCAGTCCATTTTTGTATATTCTTATTGTGACTCTAAAAATAGTATATGGATTTTTATTTCTCTACTTTATACATTACCTCTGGCTGAATTATTTTTATAATACACATAGATCAGATCATTACGTTGTATAGTTGAAATCAGTATTAATATGATATGTCAGTATATCTCAATAATAATTTTAATCTAAAAATAAAACAGTAATGGACATAAGTTTATATGACAAGCATTAGGAAGGAGATGATGGTGTAATGAGGACTATGTCAATAGATTAGTTAAAATAAAGGCTTCTCATCTCTAGTTTTCCAAATTTAAACAGCCTTTATAGTTTGTACTGGAGTGGATTGCCATTTCCTTCTCCAGGGGATCTCCCCAACCCAGGGACTGAACCTGGGTCTCCCACATTGTAGAGACACTGTACCATCTGAGCCACCAGGGAAGTCCCAAAGGAGCTACAGGCATACTTTATTTTATTGCAGTTCACTTTATTTCACTTTGCAGAGGTTGTGGGGTTGTACTCAACCTCTATTAGTTTATAAGCTGAAAAATAATTCAGCCAGAGTCAATGTATAAAGTAGATAAATAAAAACCCGTGTGTACACAACCGCATAATCTTTTGTAAGTTAAAGATTTGTGGTAACTCTGTGTCAGTCTATTGGCTCCAATTTTCCAACAGCATTTGCTTATTTTGTTGTTGTCACATTTTTGTAATTCTTGTAATATTTCAAATTTTTTATGATTATGTTATTTGTTATGGTCATCTGTGATCAGTGATCTTAGATGGTTCTATTGCAATTGTTTGGGTGTACCACAAATCACACTCCTATAAGACAGCAAAAAAATCAATAAATGTGTTCTGATTGCTCCACTGACCAGTCATTCTCTCTCACTCTCCTTGGGTCTCTCTATTCCCTGAGATTAAAAAAAAAAAAAAAAAATCTTGAAAATACACCAGCTAATAACAGCACAATGGCCTCTTAGTGTTCAAGTGAAAGGAAACTCTTTTGTCTTTCTCTTTAAATCAGAAGTTAGAGGTGATTAAGCTTAAGTGACTAAGGCATGTTGAAAGCCAAGATAGGTCAAAAGCTAGGCCTCTTGAGCCAGTTAGCCAAGCTGTGAATGTAAAGGAAAAGTTCTTCAAGAAACTTAGAAGTGCTACTCTAGTGAACATATGAATGCTAAGAAAGGAAAGCAGCCTTATTGCTGATACGGAGAAAATTTTAGGAGTTGGGGTAGGAGACTAAACTAGCCACAACATTCCATTAAGCCAAAATGTAATCCGGAGCAAGTTTCCACTCTTTTCAGTTCTGTGGAAGCTGAGAGAGACAAAAAAGCTGCAAAAGAAAAATCTGAAGCTAATAGAGGTAGATTCATGAGGTTTAAGGAAAGGAGCTGTTTCCATAACATAAAATTGCAAGGTGAAGAGGCAAGTGCTAATGTAGGAGTTGCAGCATGTTGTCCATCCAAAAAACCTTGCTGAGATAATTAATGAAGGTAGCTAAGATAAACAACAGATTTCCCTGTTGGCAAATGAGACTTCTATTGGAAGAAGAGGACTTCCATAGCTAGAGGGAAGTCAATGTCTGACTTCAAAGCTTCAAAGAAGGGCTGAGTCTCTTGTTAGGGGGCCAAGCTTGCTGGTGGTTTTGAATTGAAGCCAATTACTCATTTAACATCCTGAAAATCCTAGGGCCCTTTAGAATTCTGCTAAAGCTACTCTAGCCATGCTGTATCAGTGGAACAAAAAAGCCTGCATGGTAGCACAGTTATTTACAACATGGCTTGCTGAATATTTTAAGCCCATTGTCAAGACCTACTGCTCAAAAATTTTTTTTTCTTTCAAGATGCTATATTTTATTGACAATGCACTTGGTTATTTTAGAGTTCTGATGGAGATGAGCAATGACATCAAGTTTCTTCCATGCCTGCTAACACAATATCCATTCTGCAGCTCATGGATCAAGGAGTAATTTTGACTTTCAAGTCTTATTATTTAGAAATATCTTTCATATGGCTATAACCTCCATAGATAGTGATTAATCTCATGGATCGGGGCAAAGTAAATTGAAAAGCTTCTGGAAAGGATTCACCGTTGTAGATACTATTAAAATACTCGTGATTGATTTCTGGGTTAAGATGGAAGAATAGAAGGACAACGTGCTCATCTCCTCCTGTGAGGACACCAAAACTGCAACTAACTGTTCAACAACCATTGACAGGAGGACACCGGAACCCATCAAAAAAGATACCCCGAGTCCAAAGAAAAGGAAGGAGCTGTAGTGAGACAGTTCAGTTCAGTTCAGTCTCTCAGTCATGTCCGACTCTTTGCGATCCCTGAATCACAGCATGCCAGGCCTCCCTGTTCATCACCAACTCCCGGAGTTCACTCAGACGCACGTCCATTGAGTCAGTGAGGCCATCCAGCCATCTCATCCTCGGTCGTCCCCTTCTCCTCCTGCCCCCAATCCCTCCCAGCATCAGAGTCTTTTCCAATGAGTCAACTCTTCACATGAGGTGGCCAAAGTACTGGAGTTTCAGCTTTAGCATCATTCCTTCCAAAGAAATCCCAGGATTGATCTCTTTCAGAATGGACTGATTGGATCTCCTTGCAGTCCAAGGGACTCTCAAGAGTTTTCTCCAACACCACAGTTCAAAAGCATCAATTCTTTGGTGCTCAGCCTTCTTCACAGTCCAACTCTCACATCCAAATATGACCACAGGAAAAACCATAGCCTTGACTAGACGGACCTTAGTTGGCAAAGTAATGTCTCTGCTTTTGAATATACTATCTAGATTGGTCATAACTTTTCTTCCAAGGAGTAAACGTCTTTTAATTTCATGGCTGCAGTCACCATCTGCAGTGATTTTGGAGCCCCAAAAAATAAAGTCTGACACTGTTTCCACTGTTTCCCCATCTATTTCCCATGAAGTGATGGGACCAGATGCCATGATCTTCGTTTTCTGAATGTTGAGCTTTAAGACAACTTTTTCACTCTCCTCTTTCACTTTCATCAAGAGGCTNGACACTGTTTCCACTGTTTCCCCATCTATTTCCCATGAAGTGATGGGACCAGATGCCATGATCTTTGTTTCCTGAATGCTGAGCTTTAAGCCAATTTTTTCACTCTCCTCTTTCACTTTCATCCAGAGGCTTTTTAGTTCCTCTTCACTTTCTGCCATAAGGGTGATGTCATCTGCATATCTGAGCTTATTGATATTTCTCCCGGCAATCTTGATCCCAGCTTGTGCTTCCTCCACCCCAGTGTTTCTCATGATGTACTCTGCATATAAGTTAAATAAGCAGGGTGACAGTATAGAGCCTTGACGTACTCCTTTCCCTATTTGGAACCAGTCTGTTGTTCCATGTCCAGTTCTAACTGTTGCTTCCTGACCTGCATATAGGTCTCTCGAGAGGCAGGTCAGGTGGTCTGGTATTCCCATCTCTTTCAGAATTTTCCACAGTTTATTGTGATCCACACAGTCAAAGGCTTTGGCATAGTCAATAAAGCAGAAATAAACATTTTTCTGGAACTCTCTTACTTTTTCAAGGATCCTGGAAGCCTCTTATTTTAATCAATGAAAGAATGAATGAATATTCAATTCAGGGAATCTCCTCCTTTGGGTGACTGGGGATGCACTGGTCCACCGTGCTTCCACCTACCCACTTGCCTTGGTGAGGAGCAATGCAGAAGCTCCTATGGAGAGAAGGAGGGAGTGCATCCAGCATCCTTATAATCTGGGGATAGGCACGTGGTGATGCCCTAGATATTTTGAGTAGCCCAAGGATTGTCAGCTTCTCCCATCTATAAATGCAAACATTTGTCATTTTATTAATATCACAGCCTCATGGTTTCTCTGATTAGACTTGATTCTTCTAAAAGTTAAGAGGGAAAACTTGCCACAGGCTTCTAAATACAGCAGGAAAGAAACATAGAGTAAATTTTGAGGCAAAGCAGGTTCTGGGCAGTCCTCGTGGGGAGCCCAAGAGTTTCTCCTGGTGGAGTCATTTTCCCGAGGCTGTATTTCCTGCTCTCCTGCATCCTCAGAGTTTTGAAGTTTGGCAGCCTTCCCTTTGGTGGAAGAAGGCTGGAAGGAACTCTTGCTCATTTTCCTTGGCTTGTCAGTGTCACTCTGTACATCACTTTGCAGCTGAAGACATGGATCATGTGGGTCCCCCCACCCTCACCGCTGGGACAGCTGGAGAAATACATAAGGTGGCCTCAAACTTAAACCCAAGTTTCCTCAGCTAGCTCGGCACTTCCACTTAATAGTGAAATATATCTTTCATAGTCCACAAAAGTATCCCTTCTGGGCCTTCTTTGTCTAAACTTAATATTTCCTGTATTAAGTCTTATAACAATCATCACAAGGAAGGTTGAATGCTAAAGAATTCAGAATCAATTAAGACTCCACCAGGAAATCAAAACCTTCTGTTAAGCTGTGAAATGCTGTGGGATGCATCGATGTCAGCTGACAGTATTGCACCAGAGATGTATTGTAAAGCCTGGTACTCAAGGCCAAGTGTCTCATTCTACAATAGCTACAATCCCCTCATCACATGAAGTTTATCAGTGCTGGAAGAACAGAATAATGAGTGATTATACAGCACCTTCGGTGATGGTTCTTTTCACTAATATTGATAGAAAAGTCTTCATTCTCATGACACTTTCACTGCTCTTTAGAAAAAGATTTCACAGTGACAATAAGGCCAGGTTATCCTGCAGTCAGTCATGAGTGTCTAACAGTGGAGTTCTTTTTTTAAGTGTAATTGCAAGATCAGTAGCTGCAGATGAAAGTAACTACAGCATCTCAGACAGTGACGACCAGGGGAGCTCATAGTGACTAAACACAAAGTCAAAATATTTTTCTTTTGCTAAATTTCATTTATTTACTTACTTTTGATTGCACTGGGTCTTGATTGCTGCTCACAGGCTTTTTCTATTTGCCGTGAGGGGCTACTCTTCATTGCAATGCACAGGCTTCTCACTGCAGTGACTTCTTTGCTGTGGAGAATGGGCTCTAGGTGAGCAGGCTTCAGCAGTTGTGGCACAGGGGCTCATTAGCTGGGGCTTGCAGCCCTACCTAGAGCATGCAGGCTTGGTGATTGTGGCACATGGGCTCTAGTTGCCTGTGGCATGTGGAATCTTCCTCAACCAGAGATCCAACCCATGTCCCCTGCATTGGCAGGCAGATTCTTAACCATGGATCGGTAGAAAAGTCCCAAGATCAAAGTCTTGGTGAGCAGACACAATACACAGGTTCCAGATAACAAGAAAGCATTTACCTTTAAATCACTATGTGAGCAGAACCAAGAGATTTTCACAGAAAAACAAAAATTTGCCATCAGAATTCCTAATAAGAAGAAATGAAAAAGAAAGTGAAAGTTGCTCAGTCATGTCTGACTCTTTGCAGCCCCATGGAATATAGTTCATGAAATTCTCCAGGCCAGAATACTGGAGTGGGTAGCCTTTCCCTTCTCCAGGGGATCTTCCCATATCTCAGACAGTGACGACCAGGGGAGCTCATAGTGACTAAACACAAAGTCAAAATATTTTTCTTTTGCTAAATTTCATTTATTTACTTACTTTTGATTGCACTGGGTCTTGATTGCTGCTCACAGGCTTTTTCTATTTGCCGTGAGGGGCTACTCTTCATTGCAATGCACAGGCTTCTCACTGCAGTGACTTCTTTGCTGTGGAGAATGGGCTCTAGGTGAGCAGGCTTCAGCAGTTGTGGCACAGGGGCTCATTAGCTGGGGCTTGCAGCCCTACCTAGAGCATGCAGGCTTGGTGATTGTGGCACATGGGCTCTAGTTGCCTGTGGCATGTGGAATCTTCCTCAACCAGAGATCCAACCCATGTCCCCTGCATTGGCAGGCAGATTCTTAACCATGGATCGGTAGAAAAGTCCCAAGATCAAAGTCTTGGTGAGCAGACACAATACACAGGTTCCAGATAACAAGAAAGCATTTACCTTTAAATCACTATGTGAGCAGAACCAAGAGATTTTCACAGAAAAACAAAAATTTGCCATCAGAATTCCTAATAAGAAGAAATGAAAAAGAAAGTGAAAGTTGCTCAGTCATGTCTGACTCTTTGCAGCCCCATGGAATATAGTTCATGAAATTCTCCAGGCCAGAATACTGGAGTGGGTAGCCTTTCCCTTCTCCAGGGGATCTTCCCAACCCAGGGATTGAACCCAGGTCTCCTGCATTGCAGGTAGATTCTTTACCAGTTGAGTCACAAGGGAAGCCCAAGAATACTGGAGTGGGTAGCCTGTCCCTTCTCCAGTGCATCTTCCTGACCCAGAAATCAAACCAGGGTCTCCTGCATCGCAGGTGGATTCTTTACCAAGTGAACCATCATGGAAGCCCTAATAAATAAGGTATGCTAACAAGACACCCAGTTTACCTGTATATACCTCCCCATCTAGAAAGTTCCAGACAAGTCAAGGGGCAATGATGATGCAGGGAACAAAATTCTGAATATTCCTAGATTTAGAAATTCTGATACATGAGCAATAATGTCATGGGAAAATAAAATGGACTTCTGTTTCAAAAAGAATAGGCAACACTTCCTTCAACAATTGTTTATCGTTGCTTTTGAATTATTTTACATGAGGTTCAGAGATGGGACCTCCAGGTCCCTTCCACATACCAGACTGAAGAACATGACAAATGTATTAATAGCTCAGAGGCTCTGCTTGCTAAATGCTTGTCCACATTGCCTGTACCGAGGCCACTGTTAGCCTGGCTTCACTATTTGCAGTGGGGCGGGGGTAGGGGGTTGCTCTCCTTTTGATAGGCCAGGCCTCATTTTTATTTCCACTTCTGGGAAGAACCATTTGGCGCACATGAAACTTTGTTGGGCTCTGTTAATGGGGCAGGCATGTTGTTTGGGGCTGGTAGGTAATTTTAGTAGTATAGAGGTGGTTAATTCCATTGCCAGGGATGTTGAACTCTCTACACGGTCAGTTTGCTGTGTGCTCACTTAGTGTGTGTACACAGAGCAGACTGCAGAAATACGTACCTACTCTCAACGCAGCATGCAAGCTGTTAGCAATCTTCTTTACATTACCTGAGGCCCACTCCATCACCCCTTTCACTTAATATGATAGATTGCAGGACGTAATATAGAAAAATGTAGTGTGTGTGGCATATAAACTCACAGTGCATATCGGATTTAATATAAAATGCACAGAAGCCACTTTGTAATACATAGTCAAAAAGGCTGCAAGCTGCTGTATTGATGCTGTGCCCAGTTCTGGAGAATAAGGCAGGCTTCCGGTGCCAGAAAAGAGCATAGTATTCAATTTCTCATCCAGTATAGAATATAAATAAAACATGGTGTATGGTAACACCGAACTGCATGAAATGATTTCCCTTAGTACATAAACTTATAGCACCCCAGTCCTTGCTTCAAGTTGAATTTTCCCAGTTCTCTCAGACAGCAATCGGGGATTATATGACCTTCTACAGCAAGAACTTCCCACTTAACAGATTCTAGGGCTCCTTTGGGCCTCACGCTAATGGACAGCCATTAACCATCTTGGAACTCCCTACAATTCCCCGGAGCTTTGCAAGCTGAATTCCTGGATCTCTCCAGAGTTAGGAGTTGACAGGCAGCTGTCAGTCAATTGGAAATTTCTTAAAGCTACACCCTGTAGCAAATAAAAAAGTGCTCATTGTTTATAATGAGGAAAGATTATTGTGCCACTGATATGATTTAGTAAAACATTAACCCCGTGGATGTAGACTTCAGGTCTAGTCATTCACACATAAATGCATATGTAGTATGAATTTCCTCATATTTATAGAGAGCTATTGATTCGTTTTGCTTTGCAGTTCTTAAAGACAGACAATTCTGCTTCTATAACTGCACTTGGAAGTGAGTAGCTCTTAGCTATAGAAGTTCCCAGTTTCTGTGAAAGTCTGTGAAAATTAAACAAGCAAAGAAAGTATATTCTAATGCAAATTTAAAGATGTATTAATATTACTACTTTCATGAGATTGAGTCTAAAGGGACACAAGAGGACTAATGCCAGAAACTTCTGAGATTAATTTTATCTTTTTTCTTCCTTCAATGTCTTGGGTAATTTACTATGTTGCTGTTTGCTTCAGTCTCCCCTATAGTAAGTGTGATTGGTAAATTTTTTGCATATTCTACATGGTCCATTGGTTGACGTTCAGGTGCTACGTAAGAGAAAGCAGAAGCTTCGGAGGAAAACAGCAGTGCTTTTCTTAGGATTCATTGTTGTTCAGTCACTAAGTCTTATCTAGCTCTTTGCAACCCCATAGACTGCAGTACACTAGGCTTCCCTGACCTTCACTATCTCCCGGAGTTTGGTCAAATTCATGTCCATTGAGTCAGTGATGCAATCCAACCATCTCATCCTCTGCTGCCCCCTTCTCCTCTTTCCCTCAGTCTTTCCCAGCACCAGGGTCTTTTCCAATGAGTCTGCTCTTCATATGAGGTGGCCAAAGTATTGGCGTTTCAGCTTCAGCATCAGTCCTTCCAATGAATATTCAGGGTTGTTTTCCTTTAGGATTGACTGGTTTATCTCCTTGCTGTCTAAGGGACTCTCAAGAGTCTTCTCCAGCACCACAGTTTGAAGCATCAATTCTTCAGTGCTCAGCCTTCATTATGGTTTATGGTTCTTTATGGTTCTTTAGGGCCTATACAGAGATGTCAATCAATCATTCTTTTGAGAACAACTCTCAAAACTGGCAGTGAAGCCCTGGTTCAGAGGGAATTTTAAGTGGCTACTGCTATCACTTTCATCTAGGTGACTGGAGTACAATGTCTTTCACCTTTCATATCACAAATCTTTCATCATTCCTGATTCTTAAATATAGGAAATAGATATCTTAAGAACTGTCCTCTCCAATCTGGGACTTTCACTGAAAGAGCAGATAAAGGACATAAATGAGTACTGAGATCCTGATGACTATGTTGACTTGTTGCTGATAACACCAGCCAGTAGATCGGCTTAATTAAAGTCATGGCCTTTTTATCATCAATTCTTACATTTTAAATGTCTCTTTCTTCTTCAAAATCAGAAATGATTTCTGACTGAGAATGTTGTAAGACCGGAGCAAAGAATTCATGACTCTCCTTCATTCAAATTATGTAAAATTTTTCCTATATTTACTTTATGATTATCCCTATTATTATTGCTATTATCAAGTACATAATGTTTTTTAATTGTCTTGAGGGTGAGTTGCAAACATAAAGGGCCTTCACTCCTAAAAAGTTCTTTGTGCATGAAGAACAAGAACATCTTCTTACATTACAGTAAAAATATCAAAATCAAGAAATTAACACTGACAAAATGCTATTATCTCATCTATAGATCTTATTTAAAAATTCCCAGCTGTCCTAATAAAATTATCTTTACAGCAAAAGAGAGAAAAAATTCTGGTTCAAGATTCTATCTAGGATCAGATATTACATTTAGTTATCTTGTCTCTTTAGCTTCTTCCAGTCTTGAACAGTTCCTTACTCTTTCTTCATCTTTCATGACTTTGCCAGTTTTGTAGACTATCCCCCTCAGTCTGGGTTTTTCCAGGGTTTCCCCATCATAAGCTAAACAACTTGTAAGTGAAATTTTCTAAGGAAACATTTGGAGGAAGTTCCCATTTTTATTAGAGACGCAATATTATCAGAGTCTAGTGTGAAAAGATATTGCAACCAGAACATGATCAGAACAAGTTGCAAGATAGAAACAGGGTCACCCACAAAATTATCTTCATAATTGATCTAATACAGTTCCTGTCACTTATCCCCCTCACCTTCAAAGCACCACATTAAATCTAGTATTCTGTTAAGACAATAGGCAAAAAGAGATAGCTCCTGAACATGGGCACCTGAGCTTGGAATTCGGTATGGAAATGCATAACTCACAAATGAGGGTCATGCATATGTGTTTTGGTTTCTTGCATCACCTTTCATTATCTTAAGACTGAAAAGTTAATAACCCAGTATGTAATCATGCCGTTATCAGTGTACATTGTAGTAAAGCCCATTCAAATGATGATTACATATGTTAATGAGTGTCGTTATAATGCACTACACAGTACATTACCTTCAATAAATATAATTGTTTATGCACTTTAATGAGGGTATATAATGCCCCCAAACTAATGGTATTGACTGCATTGTGATTTATGGCTCTAAAACTTTGCCATTAGGAAAAGAAATCTTAAAAAACCTTTTATGTTTACCTAACTGTCTTCCACCCCCTAAAAGCTGCCACTCATCTCTCCCTCCCTCTGTTTCAAGAAGAAAATAGCTCTAAGACACTTCCACAATGTTCCCTGTCAATGCTTTTCTCAACCTGAAGAAGCAGGAGGTGGGTTCATTTAAAGGGCTTAATGAAGATCATTATGTTTACCCCTTAGTAAGGTTTAATGCATTATCTGGCAACAAAACTGATGCCACGTCAGAATTTTGGCTTCAAATCAAGTAACAAGGAATAAAAACATTGTTTGTTAAACTACACACTAGGAACAGAAAAGAAAGCCAGGGAGAATGTTTGGCTCAGGGTCCTGCATCAGACCAGGGAAGGGATCAAGATTAAATTGTCCCTGAATATGCAGCCCTCCAGCTAGGGACAAAGAGAGAGTGGGTGGATTCCACACAGCTCATTCTAACCCCAAGCTTCTTTCTCCTTTTCTTGGAACCTTTCTGTAAGGAAAAATCTAGTCTCATCTTGACAATGAAGCCCTAATCCCTCATATCTGATGGATAAAAAATATAATTATTGTGCATGATGGATACTTTGTTTTTCAAATGAATATAGATACTAAAAACAATGACTTGAAATCTCCAAATCGACTTCATATTGCCTTACATTTTGGTTTTAGTGGTCTTCATGTTTCTAAGTAGACAGACATCATGTAGCTAATGTCTTCAGCAAAGATTTAATTAATAAGAGTTCTAGGAATTACTGATTAATACATACAAACGCTAAAGTCACCACTTTGATGCGGAACTCATTTATGCCAGTCATAACCAGAATTCCTTTTTCTCCATCGAAGGAATAGAATCTCACTTGGAGCATTATCTGGTCTCTGGTTTCAGTGTGCATGTTATCCAGCTAATTTCCAGCTTATCTACTCTCTGGTTCTTACCCACAGAGTGTGCATATGAACAGTAGTTGGGGTGTGACCCATTGCTGTCCATTTATCACATCCTTCAGCCCAGGGATAATGCAGACTTCCTGGTGAAAAGCAAGGTTGCGGGAGGAACTTTCCCTCAATCACTGGAAACCGTTCCTTCACCTTTGGAAGCAAATTTGCATATGAGGTCTCTTGGTTTTTTCTCTCGCTACAGCATACTATCTGAAAGGAGTTTTAGGAGTCTTTATGAATAAATAAAACTGTGCAACTTAAAGAAGAAGATTAATTCATCTAGATACTCTTAATGCCCAGTAGAAATGACAACAAGGGATCCATGCTGGCATCTTAAAAGGGTTTTTTGAACAATAGCAGTTTCTTAAAACAGATTCCCAGGATGGAAGGTAATCACTGGAGAAACTTTCCAAGGTTTACAATGGTGTCCCAAGTAGTTTGAAAGTCAGTAGCTTTGAAAAAAAAAATTGACATTGAGATGCAATTTGTGGTAAGATCTAATTAATTTTTTTGCTCCTAAGAATAATTTATTATTTACACTTCTTATTATATATGTATTTTAGCTTCATTAGTCTGCAATGCTGGAAAAAATTATACCTTCAAGTCCTATTTATCAAATTAATGGTGCAATTTCCTAGTGACACATTCCAACATTCATTAAACCAAGTACAGTAAAAATGCATTTAAACTAGATTAGTGTGATGTAATAAAGATTCCAGTGTAGGGGGTGATATTCTAGCTGAAGAGAAACACCCAGATTGAGTTGAAAGCAACTTTGAGATAATGCTTCAAAATTGATTTTGGCACTGGTTAAGTGAAAGAATAAGCAGTGATGTCTCTCTCCTCTAACTGCCTCTGCTTAGCTATTGTTATGCTTTACCATGACAAGGGAAAAAAAAGACTCAGGGATGTAGTACCATCATTCAGCAGAATGTCAAGCTATGCTCCGCCAAAGGCTATGATCGTAACATGTCCTGAGCTTCTAGATTGTGACAGATTTGCTCACAATACAAATAAATACTGTAGACCCATTGTCATCATCAGTTAGCTTATATTTGAAGATGAAAAGCACCAGGTACCCACCATTACATTACCATGCATATGTCCTCACTTGCAACAATTGGGAAAGGGTTGTAGCTTGTCCTGTCTTACAAGGTGAAGAGGTTACATTTCCATGTTAAACCCACATATGAAGAACTTTTCTCTTAAACACACATACTTGTTGCTGTTCAGTCACTCAGGTGGGTCTGATTCTTTGCGACCCCAGGGACTGTAATCCACAAGGCTTCCCTGTCCTTCATCATCTCCCGGAGTTTGCTTAAACTCATGTCCGTTGAGTCGGTGATGCCATCCAACCGTCTCATCCTCTGTCGTCCCCTTCTTCTCATATACAGAGTAGAAACACTTAAGTAATGCTATGAAAAATGTGTGTTTTTACTTGATATTCCTGTGCTATTATGTTGCAAGCCGTAGGAAACTCTGGAATGGCCACTGTCATTTACAATGTCAGCTAAATCAGAATCTAAATCCATAAGACTAGAAGTCTTTGTAAAGAAATCCTGACAGAACTATCCAAAGTCAAGGGTGGTGCTGCCCTCTGAAATATATCCCATAACTTTTGCTGTTTGTTTCTAATAGATATATCATTATTTTATTATTTATTTTTTGGACTGCACCGAGTCTTCATTGCTGTGTGCCAGCTTTCTCTAATTGCAGTGAGTAGGGGCTTCTCTTGCTGGGAAGCATGGGTTCTAGGTCATGGCAGCTTCAGTAGCTGTGGCACAGAGGGTTAGTTTCTCTAAAACATGTGGAATCTTCCTGATTCGGATCAAGCCCATGTCCCTTGCATTGGCAGGCAAATTCTTAACCAGTGGACCTCCATGGAAGTCCCTAGACATATTATTAGTAGTTAGGAGAAATCAATGGTGGACACAAAGTGGGCAGCTCATGGTGGTCCACATGACCCGAGCTGTCTGCTCTCAGGACTAGGGGTAAGGGAAAGAGTTGCTGAAGCATGCTGGCCACCAGTGAGCTTCTCTGAATATCTGTGCTGCAGCGAAGGAGGGGGACGTTGAGCAGAAAAACACACTTCAGTTCTCTCTTGGCCTAGCTCAATACCAGATATCCAGCATGTTCATGTATGTTTATCCACCCCCAAAAGATCTATGAGGAGGTCTCAGGAAAGAAATGAAAGTCAAAGAAATAGGCGTAATATGGAACCAACATAAAATGGAGGTTTTCAGTTTTAGGAAGTATATCTGGTTCAACAGACCAAGAAAAGCAGAAGGCAGGAAAAAAAGCAAGCAGTGATGTTGGAACAAATTGAATCTTGGCCTGCAATCAGTTTACAAAATCCTTAGAAATGTGATGGATTGGCAACTCCCTGGGGAATTTGGCAGTATGAACAACCAAGTTGAATAATTGACAAAAAAATATTTCTGGTCAGCCAGGACTACAGATTATCCATTTTAATCTGTCAGGTCATCCAAAGATTGACAATCTGTCACTTAACTCTGCTCTCAGAGAGCCCAGAGCATCCTGACTCTGGTGGCAGGATTCAGTGATAGGATGAGAGAAGTTTGTAGTCACTACATGCCTCTGGTTCCTGGACTTAAATCAACATTTTAAAATGAACTTGAAGACAAGAATTCTATTTTTTTGGTTCTATTTTGTGTCTCTTTTTGAAAAGAAAATTTTTTTTTATAAATTACCAGGCTAAAATGGGTGTTTCTGAGGTGTACAGCTTTATGAATTTTAATACATTGTATAAACTCATACCATCACCCCTATAATCAGGACACAGAACAGTTCCTTGTCCCCTCAGAACTCCTTTGCTCTTTGTTTATACTGATCCCTTCCCTCACCCCACTCTTCGACAACCGTTGATATAGTCTCCATGCCTATAGTTTTGTTTTATGGAAAATGCCTTTGAATATAATCATACACGACACAACATCTGAAACTGACTTCTTTTCTGTAGAATAATGCTTTGAGATTCATCCAGGTTGCTAATCTATCAAAAATTTGTTCTTTTTCATTGCTCAGTAGTGTTCTATTATATGGATATACCACTTCTTATCTATTCAACCACTGAAGCACATTGAGTTGGTTACAGTTTCTGGCCATTATGAAAACACTACTATAAATATTCAAGAACAGGTTGTTTTAAGAATATATGTATTCATTTTTCTAGGGTTCAGTAGAGTTCAGTCACTCAGTCGTGTCCGACTCTTTGCGACCCCATGAATTGCAGCATGCCAGGCTTCCCTGTTCATTACCATCACTTGGAGTTCACTCAGACTCACATCCATCAAGTCCGTGATGCCATCCAGCCATCTCATCCTCAGTCGTCCCCTTCTCCTCCTGCCCCCAATCCCTCCCAGCATCAGAGTCTTTTCCAATGAGTCAACTCTTTGCATGAGGTGGCCAAAGTACTGGAGTTTCAGCTTTAGCATCATTCCTTCCAAAGAACACCCAGGACTGATCTCCTTTAG
>SJYX01012189.1:123535-154528 GCA_006410675.1 Oreotragus oreotragus
CCAGACAGCCATTTTGCTTTTTTGCATTTCTTTTCCATGGGGATGGTCTTGATCCCTGTCTCCTGTACAATGTCACAAACCTTATTCCATAGTTCATCAGGAACTCTATCTATCAGATCTAGGCCCTTAAATCTATTTCTCACTTCCACTGTATAATCATAAGGGATTTGATTTAGGTCATACCTGAATGGTCTAGCAGTTTACCCTACTTTCTTCAATTTAAGTCTGAATTTGGTAATACGGAGTTCATGATCTGAGCCACAGTCAGCTCCTGGTCTTGTTTTTGTTGACTGTATAGAGCTTCTCCTTCTTTGGCTGCATAGAATATAATCAATCTGATTTCGGTGTTGACCATCTGGTGATGTCCATGTGTAGAGTCTTCTCTTGTGTTGCTGGAAGAGGGTGTTTGCTATGACCAGTGCATTTTCTTGGCAAAACTATTATCTTTGCCCTGCTTCATTCTGCATTCCAAGGCCAAATTTGCCTGTTACTCCAGGTGTTTCTTGACTTTCTACATTTGCATTCCAGTCCCCTATAATGAAAAGGACATCTTTTTTGGGTATTAGTTCTAAAAGGTCTTGTAGGTCTTCATAAAACCGTTCAACTTCAGCTTCTTCAGCATTACTGGTTGGGGCATAGACTTGGATAACTGTGATATTGAATGGTTTGACTAGGGTAGATATCCAAAAATGGAATTGCTAGACCATAGGTTAAGAGCATGTTTAAACTGCCAAACCATTTCCATGGTGGCTGTGTCATTTGGCACCCCCAGCTGCAGTGCAGGAAAGTCCTGTTGCACCACAGAGTCACTATTGTAAATATCAGCCATTCAGAGTAAGTGTGCAGTTGCATCTCATCATGGCTTTATTTTGCATTTCCCTGATGACTAATGATTTCCCCGGTAACTCAGATAGTAAAGAATCCACCTGTAATGCAGGAGACCTGGGCTCAGTCCCTGGATCAGGAATATCCCTTGGAGAAAGGGATGGCAACCCACTCCAGGATTCTTGCCTGGAGAATCCCATGATCAGAGGAGTCTGGCAGGCTATAGTCTGTGGGTCACAAAGAGTCAGACACAACTAAGCACTAACAAGAGACACTTTTTTCATGTGTTTTTTTGCCATCTTTATAGACTCTTGCGTGAAGGCTCTGTTCGAGTCTTTTGCTGACTTTTTAAAAATACTTCCTTCTTTGTCTTTTTGAAAAACACTTATTAAGTAACACATGATGTAACGCTGCCACGCTTTTATGTTCTAGAATTTCAAGCTCCAGCAGGCCAGGGTATTTTCTTGCGCGGCTCACTGCTTTCCACTTAGCTGTTTATTTCTGACTGCACTGGGTCTTCATTGCACATGTGCACTTTCCCTAGTTGTGATGCTTGAGCACCACGTTGCCATATTTCCTGGCCTCTCTTGTTGCAGAGCACATGTTCTGGGGCATGTGGGCTTCAGTAGTCGTGGCTCCCAGACTCTAGAGCACCAGCTCAGTAATTGTGGAGCAGGGGCTCAGTTGCCCAGAGGCATGTAGAATCTTTCCAGACCGGGGATTGAACCAGTGTCCCCTTTATTAGCAGTCAGATTCTTAACCATTGAACCACCAGGGAAGTCCTAATCCTTTTTTTTTTTTTTTTTAATGCTCTGAGACTTCTTTATAGATTCTTTTATAAGTCCTTTGTCATGGCTGTGATTCACAAATAGTTTTCTCCCAGTCTGTAGCATGCAGTTTCATTATCTTAACATTGATATTCACAGATCAAAGGTCTTAAATTTATGAATCTTTTCTATGCTTTGTGTTTTAGGGATCATGTCAAAGATCTCTTTGTATAATCCAAATCAGAATGATTTCCTTCTACATTTTCTTCTGGAAATTTATCATTTATGTTTTACATTTAGATCTGTGATCCATTTTAAAGTTATTCTTGAATAAGATGTGAAGTTGAGGTTTATTTTTTGCATATGGATGTGCAATTACTGGTCATTACTCGTCATTCCCACTGCCTTAGTGGGTTGTCTTGGGACTAGTGCATGTGAGAACAGAGGGGAAAGAAGAGAGAAAAAAATAACCACAAAAAATAGAGAACTCTATATTCTTTCTGAGCATTGGGAGCTTTCTTTTTTCATGCCTCCAGCCAGAACTAGAGGACTTCTTCTCAACCTCACTGTTTACTCCTGGCGTTCACTCCTGGTTTAAGCTACAGTTATATCAGGCTGAGGGATACTGGAGAGAAACAGATGGCTCAGTACCATTGGTTCAGTGGTACTTCAAACCTGATATTCTGCTCTGATTAGTCTGCCACTATTTACTCCTTGGAGACCTCAAATATAAGCTCAATGCATTCAATTCAGGTTTTATAGTTGTATTCAGGGGGAGGGATGGGCTGAAGGTGCCTATTCCCTCTTACCTGGAGCTTACTCATCTTTCTTTTATTGCTTCTCTCTGGCGCATTCATTTCTTCCTCTCCTACCCCCTTTCTCATCACCTCACCTCAAAGATCATCATTAAAATTCAGTTTGGGTTGTTCAAAATACTTCATTTGTCTGATAGATTGATCTTTTCTCATGAAAGATTAGGTCTTTTAGCCCATTATTTTATTCGTGGTTTTTGACCTATTTGTAAAATAATGCTGAAGTGTTATTTTCGGTTTGCAAGCCTTGCAGCAAATGTTAGCCTTTTGTGAACAGGATGAGGACGTGTGATAGCTAAATGGCAGTCAACTTGTAAGCATGGGTCACTCAAATCATTAACAAATGACTTCCTGAAACTTTATTCAAAATTAGAAGGCAATCAGAGTCTAAGTCCAGATGTACTAACATTCCAGGGAGCATTAACTTTTATGGGAAAATTATACTTTTCTCTTTGCACTTTGATATGTACCTCTTTGTTTCAACCCAAATAAACATTTCACTCTTTGAAGGAAAGATGCTTCCATATGGAAGGTCCTATGGTAACCCTGGTGCCCTCTTTGCTCTGACAGTTTACTTTCATGTTACCCTAAGAAAATGAGAGCTTGGCCTTTCCAAACTCTGAGCCCAGATTCACTTACCTCTGTCACCTCTACCCTCCTGCTCACGACCACTGATGTTGTATGGTCCCACTGTGTAGTTTGCTCAGATTTATACACTCAACAGTCATTATCGACTAACGTAGTATAGACATCAAAAGTTTAATGAAAAGTGAGTGAGGACTTGGCTCTTTGATTTAGCCTCTATTTTTCTTTTGTTTAAAACCAAAAGCTTTTTTTTTTTTAATGCAAGAAAAAAACAGAGGTTGAACTTGAGTTGATGAAAAATATGATTTCCTATTTTTGTCAAGCTCGAAGACCCAGTACTTGTTCTTTCTGTGATGGACCTGATTGGTCTGAACGTGCCATTAGGGGACACTGATAAACAGGAGACAAAGGAGATCAAAGTAAGAACAACAGATGGCAACTTCAGGGCCTGGAAAAGAAAGCATTTCACAAATGAGACGTGGAAACACTAGTGCCCTGACTGTAGACAGAGACATGCTTAGGTGCAAGAGACTCCCCCAGTTAAAGAACTTGGCTGTAGGTCCAGCACAGGTCTATATTCCTTCCACGCTAACTGTGTTGACATTCTTTCTTAATCTATTGATCCATTCCTACTAGGGTCTAAAGCAAAAAGGGAATTGGAGCTGTTCTTTCTCCATCAAAGCCTGCCCTGCACTTAGGACAATTAGTATAGTAAAGACTTGTCAAAGTTCTTTGGAAATCACAAAGGTCATTTCACTAGGCTGAGTTTAAAATGAATGTTCAAAATACATAAAAAGTTACTATTGTAACTACTCTAATGAGGCTTGATTTCTCCCTATGGTTCTGGAGAAGAGTGTTCTACCAGTTTTGCCCCAGTGAAACATCAGAGCAGGTGCCTAAAATAACTAATATATTAACTTTTGACATTTTAAGATGGCTTTGCTCTGATCTTAGATAAATGACTACATATCTCTATGTTTTAATTCCCTCATCTAAATATGGGCAGATGTTGCTAATGTGCTACACAATGATTGTTAGAAAAGCATCTAAATGAAAGTACTTTATAAGTGCAGAGTGCTAGAAAATGCCACTTAATGGCAATGTATTTCCACCCACAGGGAAAAAAAAATATTGGTGTAAGAGATGAAGGACATAACACTCCTTGAAAAGATAGAAGTAGAATTCTAAAATGTTCATAGCCTAAACTATGAAAAATGAAATTAAAAAGAAAATTAAAAACTAGATATTTCCAGTTTGGGCTTAGGTTGTAGAGAGTTTGCAAGAGTATCACTCATACTCTTAACAACACAAGCATCACAAAAAAAATCTGACAGACTTCAAGTTCACAACTTTTGGCTATCAGGGAGCTGGGGTCATGTGACAACAACTAGTCTTAAACCCAAGGAGTTACAGATATCCTTTAAGGAAAGAGGGAAACTGAACATGTGTTTACCTGAGGCAGACAGAGCCAGGGAAATTTCATTAGGAATCGGGTGGAAAATTCTTAAAGATATGGGAGTACCAGACCACCTTCCCTGTCTCCAGAGACACTTGTGTGTGGGTCAAGAAGCAACAGTTAGAACTGAACATGGGACAACTGACTGGTTCAAAACTTGGAAAGAAGTATGACAAGGCTGTATACTGTCACCCTGCTTATTTAAGTTATATGCAGATTATATCATGTGAAATGCCAGGTTGGATGAAGCACAAGCTGGAATCAAGATTGCCAGGAGAAATATCAATAACCTCAGATATGCAGATGATACCACTCTAGTGGCAAAAAGTGAAGAGGAACTAAAGAGCCTCTTGATGAGGGTGAAAAAGGAGAGTGAAAAAGCTGGCTTGAGACAACATTAAAAAGACTAAGATCATGGCATCTAGTCCCATCAGTTCAGTTCAGTTCAGTTCAGTTGCTCAGTTGTGTCCGACTCTTTGCGACCCCATGAATGGCAGCATGTCAGGCCTCCCTGTCCATCACCAACTCCCGGCGTTCACTCAAACTCACACCCATTGAGTCTGTGATGCCATCCAGCCATCTCATCCTCTGTTGTCCCCTTCTCCTCCTGCCCCTGATCCCTCGCAGCATCAGAGTCTTTTCCAATGAGTCAACTCTTTGCATGAGGTGGCCCAAGTACTGGAGTTTCAGCTTTAGCATCATTCCTTCCAAGAACACCCAGGGCTGATCTCCTTCAGAATGGACTGGTTGGATCTCCTTGCAGTCCAAGGGACTCTCAAGAGTCTTCTCCAACACCACAGTTCAAAAGCATCAANATGCTCCTGCTCTCAATCTTTCTAAGCATCAGAGTCTTTCCCAATCAGTCTGCTCTTTACCTCAGGTGGTCAAAGCATTAGAGCTTCAGCTTCAGCATCAGTCCTTCTAATGAATATTCAGGGCTGATTTCCTTTAGGGTGACTGGTTTTGATCTCCTTGAAGTCCAAGGGACTCTCAAGAGTCTTCTCCAGCACCATAATTCAAAAGCATCAATTCTTTGGCACTCAGCATTCTTATTGATCCAACTCTCACATCCATACATGACTACTGGAAAATCCATAGCTTTGACTATATGCACCTTTGTTGGCAAAGTGATCTCTGCTTTTTAATATGCAGTCTAGATTTGTCATAGCTTTCCTTCCAAGGAGCAAATGTCTTTTAATTTCATGGCTGCAGTCACCATCTGCAGTGATTTTGGAGCCCAAGGGAAAAAAAAAAATCTATCTACTGCTTCCACTTTTCCCCCATCTATTTGCCATGAAGTGATGGGACCAGATGCCATGATATTAGTTTTCTGAATGTTGAGCTTTAAGCCAACTTTTTCACTCTCCTCTTTCACCTTCATCAAGAGGCTTTTTAGTTCCTCTTCACTTTCTGGTCCCATCACTTCATGGCAAATAGAAGGGGGAAAAGTGGAAGCAGTAGATAGATTTTTTTTTTTTCCCTTGGGCTCCAAAATCACTGCAGATGGTGACTGCAGCCATGAAATTAAAAGACATTTGCTCCTTGGAAGGAAAGCTATGACAAATCTAGACTGCATATTAAAAAGCAGAGATCACTTTGCCAACAAAGGTGCATATAGTCAAAGCTATGGATTTTCCAGTAGTCATGTATGGATGTGAGAGTTGGATCAATAAGAATGCTGAGTGCCAAAGAATTGATGCTTTTGAATTATGGTGCTGGAGAAGACTCTTGAGAGTCCCTTGGACTTCAAGGAGATCAAAACCAGTCACCCTAAAGGAAATCAGCCCTGAATATTCATTAGAAGGACTGATGCTGAAGCTGAAGCTCTAATGCTTTGACCACCTGAGGTAAAGAGCAGACTGATTGGGAAAGACTCTGATGCTTAGAAAGATTGAGAGCAGGAGCATAAGGGGGGCACAGAGGATGAGATGGATGGATGGCATCATCAACCCAATGGACCTGAATTTGAGCAAACTCAGGAAGATGGTGGAGGTCAGAAGAGTCTGGTGTGCTATAGTCCACGGTGTCACAAAGAGGGACATGACTTAGTGACTAAATGACAATAAAACATGTAGGAGAATGGTAAAACAAACAAACAAAAAATTCAAGAAAGCTGACAATATACAATACCAAGTGCTAGCAAGGAATCAGAGCAATCAGCACTCTCACATAATGCTGGTATAGATGCAAAGTGGTGTAATACTTCAGTAGTTTCTCACACTCACCTTATGATGTGGTAATACCGCTTCTAGGTTTATGTTCATAAGGAATGAAAACTTATGGCCTTAAAAACCTGTACCGATATGTTTGAAAGTGAAAGTGAAAGTCTCTCAGTTATGTCCAACTCCGTGACCCTATGGACTATATAGTCGATGCAATTCTCTAGGCCAGAATACTGGAGTGGGCAGCCTTTCCCTTCTACAGGGGATCTTCCCAACCCAGGGATTGAACCCAGGTCTCCCACATTGCAGGAGGATTCTTTACCAGTTGAGCCACAAGGGGAGCCCATTGATATTTTTACAGCAAATTTATTAATAATTTCTAAAAACTGGAAGCAACTTAAATACCCTTCAACTGATGAATGGATAAACCAAGATAATATATACAGACAGCGGAATACTACTTGGCCAGTAAAAAGAAACAAATGATTGATACACCCAGTGGCATTGCTAAATCTGAAGTGATTTTGTTTGAAAAGCAACTAGACCTAAATTTTAGATAATATGTTATTCCATCTGTATGACATTTTGTAAGAAATAGAACTATAGGAACAGAGAAAATCTGTGGTTTCTGAAGACTAGGGTGAGAGGGGAGGCTGATCACAAAGGGACAGCGCTGGGGAGCAAATGGGGTAGTAGGACCATTTTGTATCGTGATTATGGTGGTGAATCAAAAACCATCTATTTATATACCATAAGTGGTGAATTTTAGTGTGTAATTTAAAAAATAAAGAAATCCATTTTGGGAAACCTCCTAGTAAGTGCACAGACTATATCTGTGGGCACACAAACAACCCAGGAGAGACTGAGAAAATTTCCCAATGGTGGGACGTTAGTTGAAATTTTCGGAGAAGCAGGTATAAACTCTTCCCTGTAGTTCTGTAGTTCTTCAGATAATAGGACAATGGGCTTTTTACTCCAAAGGGCAGTAGCAATGCAGTTATATTTGAGAACATGAAAGCGAAAAGAAACATTTATTGATTTTTATATGCCATGCGTTTTGCTAGACACTTTTTCACATAGAGTAACAGAATCTCACTGTGACCTCAAGATTTTATTCCCATTATATAGATGAAGAAATTGGGGCTTCCCTGGTGGCTTAGCAGTAAAGAAAGTGTCTGGAATGCAGGAGCCACAGAAGACTCAGGTTTGATCCCTGGTTCAGAAGATCCCCTGGAGAAGGTCATGACAACCCACTCCATTCTCCATTTCCTGGAGAATCCCATGGACAGAGGAGCTTGGTGGGCTACAGTCCACAGGGTTGCAAAGAGTTGACATAACTGAAGTGACTTGGCACACAGATGAAGAAATGAAGTCACCGAGAGATTGAATAACTTACTCAAAGTTCTGCAACTAGCAAGCAAAGTGTGGGTTTCTACTGCAGACTGTCAGTCTTATCCTTCTTCTTTTATTAGGAGGTACCACCCAATGGCACCCCACTCCAGTACTCTTGCCTGGAAAATCCCATGGAGGAGGAGCCTGGTAGGCTGCAGTCCATGGGGTCGCTAAGAGTCGACACAACTGAGCAACTTCACTTTCACTTTTCACTTTCATGCATTGGAGAAGGAAATGGCAACCCACTCCAGTGTTCTTGTCTGGAGAATCCCAGGGACGGAGGATCCTGGTGGGCTGCCGGCTATGGGGTCGCACAGAGTTGGACACGACTGAAGTGACTTAGCAGTAGCAACCATCTACTTGTGAATAGATAAAGAACGTCAGAATTGGTTTTTCTCATCTCTTCTCATCGTTCCTTTGTCAGAGAGCTGTAGTCTGCACAGAGTCACAATTACTTTTAAAAATAGAAAACTGTAGGCAATAGGGACCTCTCATTCTACTGTAGTATGTTGCTCTTTCCACCCGGTATTAAACAATGTTGTTCCATTTTTAAATTTTTTACTTAAACTTTCATAAATTTAAAAAGCAGTGCTTCACAAAGAATTACAAGATTTGCAAAATTCAACTTTCATTATTTGTTCCTGTACATGTTCAGAGATTTAGAAATGTCTTACTTAAAATTCTACACTAGCATTAAGAAATCATAAGAGAAAAAAAAAAGTACCATTTTTTAAAGAGTAGGTAACAGAGGTCAAGTCAGAATAGAGAGGTTAGGAATATTTAATTAAAATTGGTTTTCCTGGGCTGAGGTAAAACATTCATATTTGTATTATTGCCTTTTTATGATAAACTATTTATGATAACAATTTTAATATATATCTGATATTTTACCAGCACAAACAACCTTTAATGAAGAAGAACTTGCTAGCACAAAATAGAATGTGTGTTATATTCCTGAAAGCAAAGACAATATTTTCCAGTTTTATTGAGATATAATTTGCATATAACATTGTATAAGTTTAAGGTGTACAACATGATTTGACCGATGTATATGTTGTGAAATGATTACCATAAGAAGTTTAGTTAACATCCATCACCTCACAGAGTTACAATTTTTTGGTAATAAAAGCTTGAAGATCTACTGTCTTAGCACCTTTCACATACTTAACACCATGTTGTTAACTATACTCACTATGAACTCACACAACTAAATAGCAAAAAATAAATTCTCCAATGCACAGCAAAGACAATACTTAAAGTATATAAGAAATTAATTAATCTATAATTAAAGAAATATTCTCAAATACTCTGTAAATGATTATTCAGTAATTGGTTTTTGAGATCAGTTTGGGAAAAAAAATCAAATGTCTGCCTCGCTTGCCAAATAAATTATAGAAGAATTAAATATTTAGCTATAGAAAAGTAACACAAAAATGCACTAGGAAATCGTTGATAAATATGTCTATAATATAGACTATAAATATATTTATAGTCTTGAGAATGAAGAAAGCTTTTCTAAGTATGACGTCAAAGGCATAAATCAAAATGAGAAAACTGACAGTGTCAACTACATTAAATGTAAAACTTCTGTAAATTGAAATCTTTATAATCAAATTAAAAGAAAAAGCCTAATCTGGAAAAAAGCATTTGCAACATATATGGCAGGGAAAGAATTGTTATTCCAAAGTTAATGTCTCAAATATGGGTAACAGTAACAACCTACCAGAAAAAAAATAGCAAAGACTTGAGCAAAATTTACACAAAAAATATAATGCCCAATAGACCTTGGAAAACTAAATCTTTGAAATAAATACATGAAAATTTAAAAATAAGATGACCTTTGAAACTAATTGCATTGGTGAATAGTTATTTCCAATACCCAGCTGTGGCAAAAGAAAGTTAAAATCACTGCAGATGGTGACTGCAGCCATGAAATTAAAAGACATTTGCTCCTTGGAAGGAAAGCTATGACAAATCTAGACTGCATATTAAAAAGCAGAGATCACTTTGCCAACAAAGGTGCATATAGTCAAAGCTATGGTTTTTCCAGTAGTCATGTATGGATGTGAGAGTTGGATCAATAAGAAGGCTGAGTGCCAAAGAATTGATGCTTTTGAATTATGGTGCTGGAGAAGACTCTTAAGAGTCCCTTGGACTTCAAGGAGATCAAAACCAGTCACCCTAAAGGAAATCAGCCCTGAATATTCATTAGAAGGACTGATGCTGAAGCTGAAGCTCTAATGCTTTGACCACCTGAGGTAAAGAGCAGACTGATTGGGAAAGACTCTGATGCTTAGAAAGATTGAGAGCAGGAGCATAAGGGGGGCACAGAGGATGAGATGGATGGATGGCATCATCAACCCAATGGACCTGAATTTGAGCAAACTCAGGAAGATGGTGGAGGTCAGAAGAGTCTGGTGTGCTATAGTCCACGGTGTCACAAAGAGGGACATGACTTAGTGACTAAATGACAATAAAACATGTAGGAGAATGGTAAAACAAACAAACAAAAAATTCAAGAAAGCTGACAATATACAATACCAAGTGCTAGCAAGGAATCAGAGCAATCAGCACTCTCACATAATGCTGGTATAGATGCAAAGTGGTGTAATACTTCAGTAGTTTCTCACACTCACCTTATGATGTGGTAATACCGCTTCTAGGTTTATGTTCATAAGGAATGAAAACTTATGGCCTTAAAAACCTGTACCGATATGTTTGAAAGTGAAAGTGAAAGTCTCTCAGTTATGTCCAACTCCGTGACCCTATGGACTATATAGTCGATGCAATTCTCTAGGCCAGAATACTGGAGTGGGCAGCCTTTCCCTTCTACAGGGGATCTTCCCAACCCAGGGATTGAACCCAGGTCTCCCACATTGCAGGAGGATTCTTTACCAGTTGAGCCACAAGGGGAGCCCATTGATATTTTTACAGCAAATTTATTAATAATTTCTAAAAACTGGAAGCAACTTAAATACCCTTCAACTGATGAATGGATAAACCAAGATAATATATACAGACAGCGGAATACTACTTGGCCAGTAAAAAGAAACAAATGATTGATACACCCAGTGGCATTGCTAAATCTGAAGTGATTTTGTTTGAAAAGCAACTAGACCTAAATTTTAGATAATATGTTATTCCATCTGTATGACATTTTGTAAGAAATAGAACTATAGGAACAGAGAAAATCTGTGGTTTCTGAAGACTAGGGTGAGAGGGGAGGCTGATCACAAAGGGACAGCGCTGGGGAGCAAATGGGGTAGTAGGACCATTTTGTATCGTGATTATGGTGGTGAATCAAAAACCATCTATTTATATACCATAAGTGGTGAATTTTAGTGTGTAATTTAAAAAATAAAGAAATCCATTTTGGGAAACCTCCTAGTAAGTGCACAGACTATATCTGTGGGCACACAAACAACCCAGGAGAGACTGAGAAAATTTCCCAATGGTGGGACGTTAGTTGAAATTTTCGGAGAAGCAGGTATAAACTCTTCCCTGTAGTTCTGTAGTTCTTCAGATAATAGGACAATGGGCTTTTTACTCCAAAGGGCAGTAGCAATGCAGTTATATCTGAGAACATGAAAGCGAAAAGAAACATTTATTGATTTTTATATGCCATGCGTTTTGCTAGACACTTTTTCACATAGAGTAACAGAATCTCACTGTGACCTCAAGATTTTATTCCCATTATATAGATGAAGAAATTGGGGCTTCCCTGGTGGCTTAGCAGTAAAGAAAGTGTCTGGAATGCAGGAGCCACAGAAGACTCAGGTTTGATCCCTGGGTCAGAAGATCCCCTGGAGAAGGTCATGACAACCCACTCCATTCTCCATTTCCTGGAGAATCCCATGGACAGAGGAGCTTGGTGGGCTACAGTCCACAGGGTTGCAAAGAGTTGACATAACTGAAGTGACTTGGCACACAGATGAAGAAATGAAGTCACCGAGAGATTGAATAACTTACTCAAAGTTCTGCAACTAGCAAGCAAAGTATGAGTTTCTACTGCAGATTGTCAGTCTTATCCTTCTTCTTTTATTAGGAGGTACCACCCAATGGCACCCCACTCCAGTACTCTTGCCTGGAAAATCCCATGGAGGAGGAGCCTGGTAGGCTGCAGTCCATGGGGTCGCTAAGAGTCGACACAACTGAGCAACTTCACTTTCACTTTTCACTTTCATGCATTGGAGAAGGAAATGGCAACCCACTCCAGTGTTCTTGTCTGGAGAATCCCAGGGACGGAGGATCCTGGTGGGCTGCCGGCTATGGGGTCGCACAGAGTTGGACACGACTGAAGTGACTTAGCAGTAGCAACCATCTACTTGTGAATAGATAAAGAACGTCAGAATTGGTTTTTCTCATCTCTTCTCATCGTTCCTTTGTCAGAGAGCTGTAGTCTGCACAGAGTCACAATTACTTTTAAAAATAGAAAACTGTAGGCAATAGGGACCTCTCATTCTACTGTAGTATGTTGCTCTTTCCACCCGGTATTAAACAATGTTGTTCCATTTTTAAATTTTTTACTTAAACTTTCATAAATTTAAAAAGCAGTGCTTCACAAAGAATTACAAGATTTGCAAAATTCAACTTTCATTATTTGTTCCTGTACATGTTCAGAGATTTAGAAATGTCTTACTTAAAATTCTACACTAGCATTAAGAAATCATAAGAGAAAAAAAAAAGTACCATTTTTTAAAGAGTAGGTAACAGAGGTCAAGTCAGAATAGAGAGGTTAGGAATATTTAATTAAAATTGGTTTTCCTGGGCTGAGGTAAAACATTCATATTTGTATTATTGCCTTTTTATGATAAACTATTTATGATAACAATTTTAATATATATCTGATATTTTACCAGCACAAACAACCTTTAATGAAGAAGAACTTGCTAGCACAAAATAGAATGTGTGTTATATTCCTGAAAGCAAAGACAATATTTTCCAGTTTTATTGAGATATAATTTGCATATAACATTGTATAAGTTTAAGGTGTACAACATGATTTGACCGATGTATATGTTGTGAAATGATTACCATAAGAAGTTTAGTTAACATCCATCACCTCACAGAGTTACAATTTTTTGGTAATAAAAGCTTGAAGATCTACTGTCTTAGCACCTTTCACATACTTAACACCATGTTGTTAACTATACTCACTATGAACTCACACAACTAAATAGCAAAAAATAAATTCTCCAATGCACAGCAAAGACAATACTTAAAGTATATAAGAAATTAATTAATCTATAATTAAAGAAATATTCTCAAATACTCTGTAAATGATTATTCAGTAATTGGTTTTTGAGATCAGTTTGGGAAAAAAAATCAAATGTCTGCCTCGCTTGCCAAATAAATTATAGAAGAATTAAATATTTAGCTATAGAAAAGTAACACAAAAATGCACTAGGAAATCGTTGATAAATATGTCTATAATATAGACTATAAATATATTTATAGTCTTGAGAATGAAGAAAGCTTTTCTAAGTATGACATCAAAGGCATAAATCAAAATGAGAAAACTGACAGTGTCAACTACATTAAATGTAAAACTTCTGTAAATTGAAATCTTTATAATCAAATTAAAAGAAAAAGCCTAATCTGGAAAAAAGCATTTGCAACATATATGGCAGGGAAAGAATTGTTATTCCAAAGTTAATGTCTCAAATATGGGTAACAGTAACAACCTACCAGAAAAAAAATAGCAAAGACTTGAGCAAAATTTACACAAAAAATATAATGCCCAATAGACCTTGGAAAACTAAATCTTTGAAATAAATACATGAAAATTTAAAAATAAGATGACCTTTGAAACTAATTGCATTGGTGAATAGTTATTTCCAATACCCAGCTGTGGCAAAAGAAAGTGTCGCTCAGTTTTGTCCGACTCTGTAACCTCATGGTCTGTCCATGGAATTCTCCAGGCAAGAATATTGGAGTGAGTTGCCATTCCGTTCTCCAGGGGATCTTCCCCACCAGGGACTGAACCCAGGTCTCCTGCACTGCAGGCAGATTCTTTACCATCTGAGCCACCAGGGAAGCCCAGTTGTCGTGGCAAGGATTTGAGCAAAATCAACATTCTCATTTGTTACTACAGAAAAATTTTTGCATGAAAATTTAAAAAATACATTTTAAAAGCCTTAAATGCTGCATAGATTTGACCCAGAAATTCTAGAGTTAGAAAACTATCTGAAGGAAGACGATATGGACAAACACTTACAGATGTTTATTGCAGCATTGTTTACTAATAATGAAAAGTGCAAGTAGTCTACATGTCCAAAAATGGGGGTGTGTGGGTTGGAGAATAATTTAGGGTGCACACATGGAATACTCGGTGACTTTCTTTGTTGTTATTGTTTAGTTGCTAAGCTGTGTCAGACTGTTCATGACCCCATGTCTGTAGCAGGCCAGGCCCCTCTATCCTCCACTATTTCCCAAGTCAGTAAGTAAGTGAGGTCGCTCAGTTGTGTCCGACTCTTTGCGACCCCATGGACTGTAGCTTACGAGGCTCCTCTGTCCATGGGATTTTCCAGGCAATAGTACTAGAGTGGACTGCTGTGGATTGCCATTTCCTTCTCCAGCGGATCTTCCCAACCCAGGGATCGAACCTGGTTCTCCCGCATTGTAGACAGACGCTTTACCATCTGAGCCACCAGGGAAGTCCATCAGTTTGCTCAAATTCATGTCCATTGAGTCTGTGCTGCTATTGAATCATTTCATCCTCTGCCTTCCCCTACTCCTTTTGCCTACCATCTTTCCCACTCTAGAATGGGTTTATATTGGCTGGTAAGTGTAGACTGTTAAGACTTCAGGAATTTTGGAAGCCAACTGTTGAAGTGCTGGTATCTTGAAATCAATCATCATGTGAGTGCTTTCCATGGAAACCTAAAAATGCTGCAAATCTAGACTTGTTTGATTGCTCAGAGAGCTGACTGAAAAACATTTACCAGCATTTAACTGCCTTACATCTATTATTAATGATATTTGTACAAAATTAAATGGCAGCAAAAAATATTTACTATTTTTTTCTTACATGGGGATATCTTCTAAAGCACTATGTGTAACAATTATTTTAAACACAGAGAAAAAGAAACTGGAATATGAGCCATGTAGTATTTTCTGAGCAGTTACATTAAAAGCATCTATTTTATTTACTTTTACATAGCTAGATTTTCTACTTGAAACATATGGTACTTCTGTAGCAAAACATTATTGTTTGAATAAGCAGTTCTTGATGTTTCTGGGTACCTGTGTGCTCCGTTGCTAAGTTGTGACTGACTCTTTGTGACTTCATGGACTGTAGCCCACCAGGCTCCTCTGTCCACGGGATTCTCCAGGCGAGAATACTAGAGAGGGTCCCCATTTCCTTCTCCAAAGGATCTGCCCAGTCCAGGGACTGAACCCACATCTCCTGTGTCTCCTGCATTGGCAGGTGGATTCTTTACCACTGAGCCTCCTGGGAAGCCCTTGATGCTTCTGAGTTACTCCTAAATATTGCTAGGAGAATCTTCATAATAATACAGAGCAGGAATCAACAAACTTTGGTCCATAGGCCAAATCCAGCCTGTCACCCAGTTTATAAATAAAACTTTATTGGAATACAAGCTCATTTGTTCACATATTGTTATGGCTGTTTTTGCACCATAATGGTAGGGTTCAGTAGTTGAGACATAGACTGTGTGGCTTACAAAACCTAAAAGATGTGCTATCAGGCCCTTAGAAGCTTACCAACCATGTTCTAGACACACTTTGGACCATGTCTGTCTGCCCCCTTATTGAGAAATCTCTTCTCATCTATGTTCTCATAAACCCTCCCAAATGGATGTGCCCAATTTCTATCCCTTCGTCCAGGTCAGGAGTCAACTGGATCCTAACTCAGGACCTAACTCTCCATAAAGTGGCTAGTGACCAACTTATGTGACAGTCAGTTTTTTCTTCTGGGAATTTTGTGCTGGGAAACCAGCACACTGTTGGCATTGACCTGGATGCTGTAGATAGAACCCAAAAGTAACCTTAAAGTTCAGGTCAGCGGACACTGAATTTACAGAGGCAGTAAATTGGAGAGGGGTGGTTCCACTCTAGTGGTTCCCCAGAGAGAAGCCATGAGCTGAGGAAGACCACGTGGTGCCTGGGAGGAGAGAGGAGACTTGGTTTCCATGTTTATAGATCTTTGGTTTTGTCCCAGCGAAGGGGCATGTTTGATTCTTGTGCAAATGTCTGTCGGATGAACTCTGGACAGAGAATATTACTATATTCTTAGAGGTATTTAAGGACTCATGGAAAAACCTCACTGGTCTGAATGGTAAAATAATATGTCAACCATGGTTAAGAATAAAGGATACTTCCTTACAAAATAATGGTTTGTATGTTATAACAGTGGAGAAGGCAATGGCACCCCACTCCAGTACTCTTGCCTGGAAAATCCCATGGATGGAGGAGCCTGGTAGGCTACAGTCCATGGGGTTGCTAAGAGTCGACACGACTGAACGACTTCCCTTTCACTTTTCATTTTCATGCATTGGAGAAGGAAATGGCAATCCACTCCAGTGTTCTTGCCTGGAGAATCCCAGGGACGGCGGAGCCTGGTGGGCTGCCGTCTTTGGGGTCGCACAGAGTTGGACACGACTGAAGCGACTTAGCAGCAGCAGCAGCATGTTATAACAAAAAAAGTCACAGTAAATATAATTTTATAATAGCCAATATACCATTGTGTACTGTTCTATTACAATTAAATGTATGAATGCTCACCCTGCACAGTGACAGGAAAGGGTGTTTAAGGCCAGTGAACTTTATTAAGATGCCACTGGTACAGAAACACCTGTGCCAAAGGGCTTGAAGCTCATCCTCTGTGGAAGTCAGTAGCCCCTTACTGCTGATGCTGCCAACAACAGGAGAGAAGAAGGTGGATGTTAAGAGGAACCCAAGCGGCTGAGAAACACATGAGGACCCCTCGCCCCCGGAGGGAACTCAGAACTATTTCTGGAGAAACTCAAGGGTGCTAGGGCTTGGTGAGTGGAGGAAAAAAGCCAAGGGACAATGATTTAGGACAATTTTTGTGGTCTTATTTTTATGATCCCAGCAACTCCGTGAAAGTGGAAGACCTAGGGTTTTTAGTCTCAAGTCACAGACAAGGAAACTAAAACTCAGACTTGGCCACAGAGCTGATAAGGCAAAAGGATTGGGGCTCAAACCCAGATTAGAACCCTAAATTCTTTTGTTCTGTTTTTCAACAAATGACTGTCGTTTAGCAGTGCATGTCATACGATATGAATAAATAATACTTAGAAACCTACTTGGAAAGAGAAAGAATCAGTCTATACCCGTAACAGTGCCTTCCTATAGGTGTTCTATAGGGGTTCATCTAGTGGCTTGAACACAGCAGTTGCTCAAAAGCTTTTGAACAGTCTGCCCATTGGTTGTGATCTGGTCAGACGGGGCCAAGTTGTTGTTGCTTAGTCACTAAATTGTATCTGACTCTTTAGCGACCCCATGAACTGTATAGCCCGCCAGGCTCCTCTGTGCATGGGATTTCTCAGGCAAGAATACTGGAGTGGCTTGCCATTTTTTCTTCTCTACTCAAGGAAGGACAGGCCCAGGAATTGTTCAGGAAGCTAATCCCTACCTGGGTTAGTAAGCTTCACATCAGGCTTCTTCTGTTCCCTATATCTTGTGAGTCTGACCTTGTAAAGACTGACAAGGAATGTAAAGTCATGTGCCTTTTCTATAGAAGGTGGATGACTTAAAAAAAAATAGAGCTATCAATATTATTGCTGGTAAGTATAGATTTTGCAAATGGTTTTCAAGGTCGATACATATTAATCGAGAGTACTCTGATACTAGAGTGGCTTTTCTAAGAACCACCTGGGCATTACTAGAAAGTAACAGATTTTACTGGCTTTCAGTCTCAGTTCCACTGTCTTCACAACAGTAGAATCTAAGCAACATAGGGCTTAAAAAAAGAAACCTGAAAATTGCCAATGGTAGGCAGGAGCCCCCTGTCTAATTGTATTCAAACTCGTTTGAACTGATTTCCAAAGACCTTCATCCTTCTCCTCGCCTCTTTCAAAAAAGAGCAAACCAGCAGCTTCTTTTAACTCAATTCTGTCTGGGAAGGGTTTTAAAACTAAAAAGAGAGAGGGTGGAGAAATCTGATCTACCAGCTCTTGCAACCCACCAGCCCTGCTGTATACAGAATAAGGAAGGTTCATTATGGACCGAGGTTGCCAAGGTCACAAGATAGCAACCTGAGTCCCTGCTTTTATGCTGAGCGTGACATTTTTGGTGTCCTTTGTGAGGTGGTCCATATGGAACAGCAGAGCACCTAGTCAGAGCTGGGCTAATTCCTTGTGGAATGAGGGGGGGAGGGTGTGAACCAGCCAGGAGCGAGCAGAAGCAGTTGATGCTGCAGGTTATGCCAAGATGAAGGCTGCTGCCTCCCAAGTGATGCCTCTGTGTGCCAGGTCCCCCTGAAGCAAACCTGCACTGCAAGATGACCCTGGTTTCTCCCGGCTTTATAGACACAGTCTCCAGTAGTGATTTGACTGCATGACTCTCAGCGCTGCTAATGCTCAGGTGTGTGGGGGCAGTGAGGGGGGAAGGAAGAGGAACTCTGGGACCCCCAATGACAGGGGATCATCGCTGCAGAGACCTTCACAGCTCTTTGCTGCTAACCTGGGTTGTTGTCCTCTCCCTACGTCCTGTTCAGAAAAACCTCAAGAAAAT
Source organism: Oreotragus oreotragus (assembly GCA_006410675.1). Lineage (NCBI taxonomy): Eukaryota > Metazoa > Chordata > Mammalia > Artiodactyla > Bovidae > Oreotragus > Oreotragus oreotragus. Next base: position 142,254 of record SJYX01012189.1, read on the forward strand.
GACTCAGATTCGAGTTATTTCCGATTGTGATTATCTGAGAGCTAATTATTGCCTTTTGCACCATCGCTTGGCTTGTTCCTGCCTCCCCCCGGCCCTCCTGCTGCTGACCATTTCCCTTCATTAGCACTTCCACCAGCGACCGCGACAGCAAGGACAGCAGAAGAGAGTGTGCTCGCATCAGTCCGCTATGCTGTAGTTTGTCAGCTCCGTGTGCAGGTTCCAGACGGAAGGGACGGAAGCTCCAAGGTCAGCTCTCCCTCCCTGTCCTCACCGGTAGAGATAACTGAGAATCGTGTGGGCAAATGCTTCATGCTTCGCGTTAGCAGCTGCCCACAATGGTGCTGGTGGTTGGCTGACTTATGTCAGTTCTCTTTGGGCTTGTCCTGAGTCTTCTGGTGTCTAAACTGTGGCCAGGTCACTGGGGAAATTGTGCTCATTTACAGACCAGCAAGGGGCTGGTTCGAGAATGCAGGTCTGATTTAGAATCCAGGTCCACTGCTAACTAGCCGTTAGAACTTCGGCTCCTCAATGGGGAGGACATGTGTGGTTTCTGTCAGCTCACCGTTCATTCCCTCTCTTCTCACTGAACTCGTGGTTGAGTTGAGTGGAAGACAGATAACATCCAAATCTTTCTTTCTAATGAGGTTAAAAGCTTCAGTTCTCAAAAGGGGATTTGTGGGTATGAGTGCTAAGCCACCGTAGTCATGTCCGACTCTTTGCGACCCTCTGGACTGTAGCGCATCAGGCTCCTCTGTCCATGGGATTCTCCAGGCAAGAATACTGGAGCGGGTTGCCGTTCTCTTCTCCAGATCTTCCCGGGATCCAGTCAGCTTCTTTTGTGCCTCTGGCTTTGGCCTGCAGGTTCTTTACCACTAGTGCCACCTGTGGGTATGATCGAGTAAGAGAGACAGAGTCCTAGGAGGAGACAAGGATCTACAGACCCTGAGACTGGATCAGGAGCAGGACCCCAGAAAGAAGTGGCTGCATGGTGTCTTGGCCAGGGAATGTGTGGCCAAGGACGTCACTGAAGTCGTAGAGTCACTGGACCCAAAGTAGCCAGTGAAGGCAGGAAATGCACCACCTGTCTAGAATGAGGATTGAGGCAACAAGAAGCCACAGTCGAGCATCCACCATTGATGCCTTGTCTTTGCATAGACTTCAGTGCAAATTCTCAGAAGAAATTAGGCTTATTTTTCCACCAATGGAAAAAAGTAGACTGAGACACAGAAATGAAGTTAAGGTATAGAAAATGGGTAAGATTATCTTTCCTGAATACCTAATTTTATGAAATTATCTCTGATATGCTAATTATTTAGTGTATACTCTTGAGAAGCGTACACTCTTTTGAAACCATAAAATAGGATTCGGTTCAGTTCAGTTCAGTTCAGTCTCTCAGTCGTGTCCAACTTTTTGTGACCCCATGAATCACAGCATGCCAGGCCTCCCTGTCCATCACCAACTCCCGGAGCTCACTCAGACTCACGTCCATCGAGTCCGTGATGCCATCCAGCCATCTCATCCCCTGTCGTCCCCTTCTCCTCCTGCCCCCAATCCCTCCCAGCATCAGAGTCTTTTCCAATGAGTCAACTCTTCGCATGAGGTGGCCAAAGTACTAGAGTTTCAGCTTTAGCATCATTCCTTCCAAAGAACACCAGGACTGGTCTCCTTCAGAATGGACTGGTTGGATCTCCTTGCAGTTCAAGGGACTCTCAAGAGTCTTCTCCAACACCACAGTTCAAAAGCATCAATTCCTCGGTGCTCAACTTTCTTCACAGTCCAACTCTCACATCCATACATGACTCCTGGAAAAACTAGCCTTGGCTAGACAGACCTTTGTTGACAAAGTAATATCTCTGCTTTTGAATATGCTATCTAGGTTGGTCATAACTTTCCTTCCATGGTGTAAGCGTCTTTTAATTTCATGGCTGCAGTCACCATCTGCAGTGATTTTGGAGCCCAAAAAAATAAAATCTGACACTGTTTCCCCATCTATTTGCCATGAAGTGATGGGACCAGATGCCATGATCTTCGTTTTCTGAATGTTGAACTTTAAGCCAACTTTTTCACTCCTTAATATAACTAAATAAATTTGGGAAAAAGTGCACTTTTAACATTCCAAGTTACGGCAAAGGTTATTAAGAACTTTTCAGCTTGTTAATATCTTGGAGCAGATTTCTTGACACACATTCAAACTAGATATTACTGGAGGGCTCATCAAGTGGATGTGACTGTCTGTTGACCTGTAAACTGAACACAGGCAAATGGAGGCTCCCCATCCCTTTCCACTCCTTGGAATGTACATTTCAAGCATGCAGCCCCGAGAGATTGTGTGGAAGGTATACGTGACTGTGAGGCCTCCAGGTTGGGACATGCACTAGTCTTACAGGCGCCCAAGACCAGCCTCTTCTGTAAGTTTCCTTTCCTACGAAAACTGCCACCACCAACCTGGGGGAGTCTGCCTCTTTTTTCCATTCTTCCTCTGTGCTTTTGAGACCGGCTTCTCTCAGCATAATGCTTTCAGAAATTTTCCAAGCTTTTCAATATATCAATAGTTATTTTTTTTCCCTTTTGACTATTTAGTTGTGCTCCATTGTATGGATATACCACAATTGGCTTATGCCTTCATTCATAGAAGGATACGGGATATTTCCAGCTACTAGTTATTACAAACAAACCTACTGTGAACACTTGTATAGAGGCTTTTGTGGGAACAATATAAGTATTCATTTCTCTAGGGTAAATACTCAGGAGTGGAGTTTCAGGGTCAGTGGTCAGAGTCTGTTTAATTTCATACAAAATCACAAAACTGTTTTTCAGAGTGGCTATACCGTTTTGCATTCCTATCAGCGATGGATGAGAGTTTGAGTCCCTTGTCCGCATTTTGTCTTTCAACTACTCTGATGGGGGTACTGATGTCTAATTGCTGTCTACATTGGCATTTGCCAAATGGTAATGATGTTGGGCATTTTTCATGTGTTCACACCTGCTATTCTTCTATCCTCTCTGGGAAAGATTCTGTTCAAGTCTTTTGCCCACTTTTTAATGGGTTGTTTGTTATTGTGGAGTTCTGATCTTTTAAAAAATATATCCTGAACACATGATCTTTGTCAGAAAAGTGATTTGCAAACATTTTCTCCCCACTTACAGCTTATCTCTTTATTTTCTTGGTGGTACCTTAAGCCGAGCAAGTTTTTTAATTGCTGAGGTCTGAATTACTAATTTTTTCTTTTCCAGATCCTATGTTGGTGACATTTTTAAGAACCCTTTGTCCAACCCTAGGTCATAAAAGTTTTCCCAAGAAAATAATTTTAAAGAAAGAAAATGCTATATGCCTAAGGACATTCTTTATGGCACTATTAGTAAATGATGAGAAACTGGACATAATATCATGGTGCCATCATAGAATAATGGGTACATAATCTATGATCCTGTCATACTACACCTATAAAAAGTATTTATGGAGAGTATATAATAACTTTGCTGCTGCTAAGACGCTTCAGTCGCGTCCGACTCTGTGCGACCCCTGAGACGGCAGCCCACCAGGCTCCCCCGTCCCTGGGATTCTCCAGGCAGGAACACTGGAGTGGGTTACCATTTCCTTCTCCAATGCGTGAAAGTGAAGTCGCTCAGTCGTGTCCGACTCTTCGGGACCCCATGGACTGCAGCCCACCAGGTTCCTCCATCCATGGGATTTTCCAGGCAATTTACAGGGAAACAATTATGACTTTTAAAGTCAGATACAAATGCTGTGTGCCATATGCCACAATTATAGAAAAAAAAATATTGCATAGAAAAAGAGATAAAGAAATATGTTAAAAATGTTATCAAAGGCTACAGTGATTCTGGGTAACTTTTAAAGTTCTGTCTACTTTTCTATATTTGTTTTTCTAGGTAGGTTTATAAAATAAACCAAATAATTTTATGCCTAATAATCCATTCTTGACATTTTGTCTCTGTTGTGAGACTCAGTACCTTGTCCTATATCTTGACTGCTCTGTCCTGGAAGGGCTGACAGGCGCAGAAAGCTCTTCCTGCCTGGTTGGACTAGATGGGGGCTTCCCGGGATCTGGGGCAGGGGTGTGTGGGGGTTGGGCAGGAGCAGGAAAACATGTGATAACACATTGAGACAGTGGTTGTAGTGCCCGCCCCCCCCCCCCCCCCCAGCAAATCCCGTCCTNTGGGGGTTGGGCAGGAGCAGGAAAACATGTGATAACACATTGAGACAGTGGTTGTAGTGCCCGCCCCCCGCCCCGCCCCCAGCAAATCCCGTCCTCCTTCTCTCTAGTCCACTGTCTCTATTGGCTACAAGCGAAGAGCTCTGGAAAGAGTCAAGATTTTTTATGGATCGAAGTGTTTCAGTTACTTTTGAGCTCCCTGTGTCCTGGAATGCTGAGAGGACGAAGGCACAGCCTCTACCCTGTCGGACCTTATCATCCAGTGGTTCCCACCACCATCCCACACGGGCAAGCCCCCTCGTCACTGCTGCAGCTAAATGAGCTTTTCTTGGCTGGAGACGGGCGGCAGTTTTCAAAATTACCTTTCACTTAATATCTCCCCAAGTAGCCACACCATAAGCCTGTCTTGGTCTCCCGCCCTGAGCTGTAAAATTGTGTTGTGCTTTGTTTCTTAAACCTAGTTACCGCATTTCACACTGGGGCATTGATGGCTCCGGAGGAGATAGGTAATCACCATGCTGTTCTCTAGGAGGAAGTCCCCGGTCGTAGTGGGTCCGGAGCACAGCCCATAGGCTTTGTGGGCCCGTTTATCCTGATTGCCCGCCTTCCACGTGGCAATCTAAGCAAACTGGAAAGCCTCCATCCACCAGGCCTGACAAAGGTAATTTGTTCTGAGTTCACCTTAAAATCCTTAAGAGTCTCTTGAATATTTTACATATTTCACTGCAGGGAGCCACCCACAGGTAGGGGAAACAAAGTGGGAAGGAATGGAATCCCTGTTTTGAGCCAACAGGCAAACAAGCCTGTCCCAATAGGTTACAAAGTGACAGCCCTCCCTCCAGAGGGGGGCGCTCTTGGACACGACCTGTCTCCACCTTGGCCCCTTTGACCTCAGATAGGGGAGTGCTGATAAAAAAGAGAGAGGCTCATTAGCTTTCTTTCCCATTCATGCTTGTTTTGAAAATATTACATGCCTTGCAGATTACATGATAATTATACTTAAGGGCTGCCAAGCCACTTCAGGAATAATTATCATATGATTTGCAGGTTTTAGAGCTCATGGTAACACTTCAGTACTGGGAGCCTTCTTTAGTCACTCACGGCAATTACCCTACTTTCACAGTCTTAGATTGTTCCTCGAGCCTGATGAGAAGTCAGGGAGGCTAATTGTTCACAGAAGGCTGGGAAACTTGGGGGGCGTGCAGGGCCACGGTGGTCCTGACCGGAGGGCCGGTCAAATCAGAGCCTTTTACAGGAGCCACGTGAAGGCCAAGTATTAATAAAAACAGAAATCTGTTCAGGGACCTTTCTTGTCATAGACGCAAAAGGGCCTGCTCCTCCTTCATTCTTCATAGGAGCATCAAAATGTGATTAAAAGTAGCAAGTCAGTAATTTTCACCACTCATCTGAAATGGCTCGTGATAAGGTTTGAACAATGACCACCTAAGTGGTAAAGGCCTTTGAGAATTTTGCCTTCTCAGCAGGTGGGGTTTCAGCAGATCAGCCCTCTCCCCCGTGAACCCCTTTCATCCTTTGGCTCTGTGGACAGCATCCTTGCCACTCGCCCCCACCCCACCCACACCCACTGCTGTTTCTACTTGTTTTTAATTTCTCTGTTGATTCCTTCCATACTGTGTCCATGTCTGTGTTTGACACATAGTAGGTGCTGGGTAGTTGTTTGGCAAATTGGTAACTACTGCTCGGGAATTGTAGTGAATGTGTGTGCATCGGTGGTTAAGGAGCGGTGTGCGGTGTTACAGCATCGGGTCTTATCGTGTTCCACTCATTTACTCATCACCCAACATCCACTAACACCTATAAAGTGACGGGCAGCAGACTGGGCGCGGGCGTCACCACCAGGAACAAAACACAGAAGCACGGAATTTCTGCCCTTGGGGAGCCTGGGCTAGTGGGAAATGCTGATAATAAAAATACGATGACAATGGAGCCCAGTAAGAACTATGTTAGGGCAGTAAAGAGCACCGTACACAATTGCAGAGCATGCCCCAACTCCAGGCTTCGAGGGGGAACAGGTGTCTCCAGATTTTTAGACTGAGATCTGAAGAATCACCAAGATTTGGAGAAGGTTAGGAGGAAACATGCTTCAGATGAAGAAAGCATATGAGAGAGCCTGGAAGTGAAAGTAAGTTGGAAGATTGGGGAAAATGAAGGATGACCGCCAGGAAATAGACAAATGAGGGACAGAGTAATTCAGGGTTTTTTTAATTTAGGAGAATGAACGAGAAGGGTGCAAGCAGTTTGTGCTAAGGACACTCAGTTTGCCTCACAGGGAACTGGATTATCAGTATGAGTGAGTGAGTGAAGTTGCTCAGTCGTGTCCGACTCTTTGCGACCCCATGGACAGTAGCCCACCAGGCTCCTCCATCCATGGGATTTTCCAGGCAAGAGTACTGGAGTGGGTTTCTTTGGCATTGCCTTTCTTTGGGATTGGAATGAAAACTGACCTTTTCCAGTCCTGTGGCCACTGCTGAGTTTTCCAAATTTGCTGGCATATTGAGTGCAGCACTTTCACAGCATCATCTTTCAGGATTTGAAATAGGATTAGGGAAGGGAAGTGGCTCAGTCGTGTCCGACTCTTTGTGACCCCATGGACTGTAGCCCACCAGGTTCCTCCACCCATGGGGTTCTCCAGGCAAGAGTACTGGAGTGGGTTGCCATTCCCTTCTCCAGAATTTCCAAATAACCTGCTTGTTAACATTCGTGACTGAATCACTCCATCCGTATTTGTTTAAATAGCAGATAAAACCATGACAGTTAAGATTCTGTTGCTTATTCTTTAAAACTCTCAGCTAAGGCATAAATGAGAAAGTATCTTTCTAGAAGATTATTTGGAAAAAGGTAACAAAATCCCTAAAAGGGTGCACATATCCATTGGCCCCAAAATCTTACTTTGAGGAATTTACCTAAGTCAAAAATCATGAATGTATTTGAAGATTTAATTGTAAGAATGTTTATAATAGTGGCAAAGTTAATTTTTTCCATTTTATTTTATTTTTTATTGAGGTACAATTTATTTATTGTGCAACACACAAATTTTAAGTGTACAGTTCAATAAGTTTGAACAAATCCACATGTCATCAGGATATAGAATGTTTTATCAACCCAGAACATCCCTTAGTGCCCCTTCCCACTCAGTGTCTCCACTGGAGCAGCAACTGTTCTGATTTCTATCACCGTGGTTTAATTTTGCTTATCAGAGATACTATCATGACAATATTAAATGTATAATTTTTTGATACTTATCTTCTATGAACCATGATCCCTAGCATCTACTCTAGGCTCAGAGAAGGAGAGAGTGTGAATGCAAACTCAAGAAAGATGAGGTAGGATGCTGTCCCAGGCAAAAAGGAGGAGGAATTGGGAAGAAAGGCTGTCCTTCTACTCTAGTGGACTGTGGGAAATGATGAGGTAAAGGAATCAGGCAAGATGATCCATACTTTCTTATCATCCAAGAGCTGGGAGAGACGTTAGACAGGAAGAAATAAAACCCTGTAGCTGACATTCTTGCCACTCTCCAATTAATATAAAGCCTTCCTCCTCATCAATGAGATATCAAAAGAAATGATGGTTGAGGGCTTTATGGACAGGGTGCTATTTTCCTTATAGAAAGAATAAACATTATTGTATCACTCCTTCACTCAACTTTTTTCATCGAGACCACTAGGCAACAAGCTTGAGGATGAAAAACCAGGATGCTAAAGGATGGCAGTAGGAAATATAGAAAGAGACCAGATCCTTGGTGGCAGCCCAACAATATTACTAATTGCTTATCCTTGGATTTCATATTATATGAAAAATACAGATCCTGGTTCATTGAACTACTGATAGCTGGATTCCAGTTACTCGAAGCTGAAGGTATTCCTGATGGGTTTCCTATTTGAAACTCTAAGAGGAGACAGCCTTGCAGGGCTCTCTAATTCCATGCATACCAACCTAGTGTAGCTACAGCAGAGTAATGTTGGTGGCATGACAGGGTTAACCATAAGAGAAGTCTGAATGAAGCCACCTCAATTGTCCATCAGTATCTGCATGGCATGGAAGAAATCCAGAAATCCCTATTGGCTTCATAGAGACAGGCAGACATTAGCTGATGCTGCTGATGGGGGAGGTTCCTGGGGGAAAATGATCCTGAGATTGGGAGCTTTGAGGTGGATCACTCAAGCCAGTGATTGAATTTGTGACACACAAATAACTCAAGGCAACACATAAGACCAGTTGGAATGCAGGTGGTACCAGGTCAAGCAGCAAGAACTAGTAGATACTAACAAATCAATAAAAAGTAAACTATGAGTTATTTGGACATTGGCCTCAACATAGTATGTTCACAGGGCTTTCCAAAGATGAGAACAGCGTCAGGGAAAGAATCTGGGTCCAAAGACTCACTTTTTCCTGCTACTCCATGAATGTAAGTTACCTGATGCTCCTACATCCCAGGCACTAATTACGAGGGAGTAGGAGGAGGAGGGAATCTGAAAGACTAAGCATTTGTCCAAAAGGTACCTAACTACTCAAGAGTGAATGTTTAGCTTGTAACACTAGACTGAGTGGACTTTCTGCACAATTACTTTTCCAGCCATATGTTACTCAATATTATTTATTTTTCATTACTTAAAATATCAAAAAGGGAGGGATAGTATAAAGAGTAAAAAATATAGGTCATTGTTAGATAAATTATAGAAGAGCCATTGAATACAATATTATTTGGCAATTAAAATGAATTAGTGTTTCAGCTAAACAAGGTGGATGGAAGACACAGTAATCAAAATTTCCGCTCCTCAAATCCCCTCTAGAATAATAAAAGACAGGGAATGGGAGAGGAGGAGCAGAAAAAACAAGTCAGAAGCTAGAACAGAGCATAACAAGTGGTAACTGACTTTAACAGAGCTAAAGAAAGCTGCATTCTCAAACTATTTATTTGGCTTCATGGGTCTTTGTTGTGGCATGTGAGATCTAGTTCCCTGACCAGGGATGGAACCTGGGCCTCCTGCCTTGGGAACGCAGCTCCACCAGCGACCACCAGGGAAGTCCTGATAGCTTCATTCTTAAGTAACAGTGGAGGAAGTCCAGAAATTGGCTGATCTACAATGAAGAATGTCAGAGAAGCTCAGGGATTGAACATCAACATAATTTTGCTGTGTGTGTGTGTGTGTGTGTGTGTGTGTGTGTGTATAAATGGAGCTGGAAAAAGACAGTTGAAATGCTAAGATCCTTGGCTTCTTTTCCCACACTCCTTGAGGTCTCCTTACAAGTCCCCACCCCAGCGGAAGACTGACATTCTCTCTCCAGAGAGGCTAAGCCAAAGGTCTCGTGAGCTAATGGACATTGGACAAAGTTGAAGGCTTCAAAGAGAGTGGCTATATGAAAGGGTTGACACTGAAGGGTGAGAGTCCTGGCCCCCGTCACACTTTGCCCACAAATGGTGAAACTAATCTATAACCCCCAAGAAGGGGACTGGAAGTTTCTGTTCTTAAAGTTGATCTTTTTTCATCTTCAAATAAAAAGACCTTCAGACACTAAGTGGAGGTGTTTGCCCCCAAGATCAGCTTAAAATCCAATCAGCCACACCTTCTCACTTACACAGAGCTTCTAACAAGCTTTTTACTGTTTCATACTAAATTGAAGCAAACTGGTGGAGTCAACCAGGCATTTGGAGAAAGCCTATGTGTTGGTCAATGTTCCTAGTTACAAACATGGAATTCATGATTGGCTCATTTAAGCAGAAAATGAATGAGTTAACGCATATTATTGCAGAATTAGAGGGAGATGTATAGGTAAGTTTAGAAACCAATGGTGAGTGACAGGCTCTAAAAATCAGTAGTTACTGAGTTAGCTTCAGGGGCCAGTCTGAGCTTCCACTGCTTGGTTGGTGACAACAGGCAAAAGAAAATGATTGTTATGTGTAAATGGAGACAAATTTGTCTGTGAATCCTCCAGAATCTGTAGCGAGAGGGACTATGGGAAAAACCAAGACATCATTCTAATTTTCCAGGTAGGGCATAGAGGGTCTTATTTTTATTTTTTTATTATCAATTTTTAACTTCACAGACATGAACTCTGATACCTTTGGGTTCCATGTGTAAGAAAAGAAGTAAAACCAAATCTTAGTTGAAGATATCCCTGCAATATTGGGATTTTGGTAATAGCTTATTTTTCTCTATGTGGTTACTGTATGTTTCCACATTTCATTATTTTAAAATCAGAAGTATTTTTAAAAATTGTTGGAGAAAAAAGAAATACTATTGGTGGCCAGAGTGGGCAGATGAGCTAAGAAACCCCAGAGCATCTCTTTGCCTTTGTAAACTTCTTCCTGGCTGTTTTGGGGGTAAAGTTCACTTGGAGAATGTTCGCTTCCGTACCGCAGCTCTGAGTCAACTGCTTCAGACTTTCAACGTTCTTACTAGCTTTTAACCAGTAATGAGAAGGCCATTCCAGATAAATGTATGTAGGCCAGCAGAAGAGGGAGAGCCACACGTGGTGAGAAGGCTTTTGATTAAGCATCGCAGTCCAGACTACCAGCAAGTTTCCCACGTGAGCAGAGGGGAGGGGTGAGTGAAGCAGCAGCAGCTCTTGATCGAGATCTTTACGTGGCTGGCGCTTTATAATTCCTAAGGTCAGTCCATGTTTGAGGGTACGATTCACTCTGCTATGTCTCCCACCTCCCATAATCTCATCGAAGTTCATCCATCCAAGGACAACCCCTCAGTCATCCTTGACTTCTCTTTTCCCCCCACCTCCAACTTTGAATCACCCACTGAGCCTGTCTTTTTCAGTTCCAAGTCTGTCTCTGAAGTGATTTTCAAGTCCGTCCCATTCTCTGAATCACCCTGCATCTGCCCACTTTCAGGCCTTCCTCGCTGCTGCCCTGGACAAATGGGAAACCTCCTAAGTGTCTGGTTGGCCTCCAGGGCAGAATAATTACTTCCAACTCTGTCAAGGAAGAGGCCTCCCTTTCCTATAAGGCCACTGCCAAACCCCCTTGCAGGGCGTACAAACCTTTCATAAACGGACCCTAAACTTTAGTCAGTTTCTGCTTTGAAGATGACTAACTTGTCCTTGTTTGCCAGAAATTTTTCAGGTTTTTAACACCCAGAAAACCCTTAATTCCTGGGAAAACTAGGATGTTGGGCATCCTATCCTAGCCCTTGTCACCCACTCCCAACTCAGCTGGCACATTAACAAAAACTTTACATTTAATAAGACAAAGTATGACTGTGGCTTAAAAATTTTTATCTGCCCCAAGCCTGCACAGGATCTGGCATGTCATAGGCAATAAGTAATCTGTCACTCTCCAGCAATTCATGATGTCAATAAGGCTAGTATTTTCTTTAAGATTTTTGACCTCCTCTCTGTTATTTGTCTTGAGAATGAAAGTTTGGAAAATATATTTTATTGTGACCCTCTTTCCTTTAGTAAATGGCACTGGCTTAAAATGGTGGGCTAGGTGTTTTTTCTACCACCTGCCAACACAGAAACAAACAGCAATATTCATTTGTCAGAAATTACTGAAAATAATGAATTTTATCACAGGAAAGAAAGAAGACACAGCTCCTATATTCTACTAACCCCAGGTTCTTATGGAACCTGTCTACTTTAGAATGTTTGAGTGTCATTCCTGGATAGATGGTCTTGTCATTACCTCACTTTCTGAAGAAAGATCAGATTGGTGAAAGTCTTAAACTTTGGAAGCATGCTTTACAAACTCTGTGACTTTTGTTCCCAAGGACCATATTATCATTAAAAATAGTAGGCTTAATGAAAACCCCATCAAACACAACAGGAAATGCAATGTTTTTTTCCATTTTAATAAATATTATTTTATGAACTAGATACTTATATATCAGTTCAGTTCAGTCGCTCAGTCGTGTCCGACTCTTTGCGACCCCATGAATTGCAGCACGCCAGGCCTCCCTGTCCATCACCATCTCCCGGAGTTCACTCAGACTCACGTCCATCGAGTCCGTGATGCCATCCAGCCATCTCATCCTCTGTCGTCCCCTTCTCCTCCTGCCCCCAATCCCTCCCAGCATCAGAGTCTTTTCCAATGAGTCAACTCTTCGCATGAGGTGGCCAAAGTACTGG
>SJYX01012189.1:162152-178191 GCA_006410675.1 Oreotragus oreotragus
ATCACCTCCACTAGCTTTGTTCGTAATGATGCTTTCTAAGGCCCACTTGACTTCACATTCCAAGATGTCTGGCTCTAGCTGAGTGATCACACCATCGTGATTATCTTGGTCGTGAAGATCTTTTTTGTATAGTGCCTCTGTGTATTCTTGCCACCTCTTCTTAATATCTTCTGCTTCTGTTAGGTCCATACCATATCATTCCTTTATCGAACTCATCTTTGCATGAAATGTTCCCTTGATGTCTCTAATTTTCTTGAAGAGATCTCTAGTCTTTCCCATTCTGTTCTTTTCCTCTATTTCTTTGCATTGATCACTGAGGAAGGCTTTCTTATCTCTTCTTGCTATTCTTTGGAATTCTGCATTCAGATGCTTGTATCTTTCCTTTTCTCCTTTGGTTTTTGCTTCTCTTCTTTTCAGAACTATTTGTAAGGCCTCCTCAGACAGCCATTTTGCTTTTTTGCATTTCTTTTCCATGGGGATGGTCTTGATCCCTGTCTCCTGTACAGTGTCACAAACCTCTGTCCATAGTTCATCAGGCACTCTATCTGTCAGATCTAGTCCCTTAAATCTATTTCTCACTTCCACTGTATAATCATAAAGGATTTGATTTAGGTCATACCTGAATGGTCTAGTGGTTTTCCCTACTTTCTTCAATTTAAGTCTGAATTTGGTAACAAGGAGTTCATGATCTGAGCCACAGTCAGCTCCTGGTCTTGTTTTTGTTAACAGTATAGAGCTTCTCCATCTTTGGCTGCAAAGAATACAATCAATCTGATTTTGGTGCTGACCATCTGGTGATGTCCATGTGTAGAGTCTTCTCTTGTGTTGTTGGAAGAGAGTGCTCACCAGATTGGCACTCTTAATTAAACAGATCTGGAATATGAGATAACATCTATTTGCTACCCCTCTTTTACCCTATCACTTTCTAACTTACTCTTCCTCTCAACCTTATTGACTTTATAATGGAATGGATTTTTTTTGTTTGAGAGATGAATGGGGCTTAATATTTTATAACTAGCCTCATATTTTTAGATATACTTTGAGAAAAGGTTTAAATACCTATATTCTCTGAAATATATGTAAAACTATATTTGAACTAAAATCACTGGTTTCTGCATAGTAATTTTAAGGTGGTTTCTGATACTCTTGAGGAGTTTGAAGTCAAATTTTATTGTTTTTCTCCTTCTCCATAAAGTATTTACTGAGTGCCTCATGGTATATGGTTTAAGCAAAGCATTGCACAAAGCAAATCATTCAGGTATAGTCTGAGTGCATAACAGTTTGAGACATAAATGATTTCATACAACTACAGGAGTTAGCAGGGCTAGTTTATAACTGGAGATATTGTTTTATAAGGTGTTATTATCTTAGAATACATGTGTCAATAATTCAAAGAACAAAGTTATTTTCAATGATTACATTTATGGTGGCCAGATACTGTTTTACTTAGAAGCATGGCTTGGCAATCCACCCAGGATCTAGGCAACCATTTTATTCCCAATTGCACCCTCCACCCCCACCGTTTCAGGTTAAGTGTCAGGTTGGTGCTCTGCTGCTGGGAAAACTAATGATCAAAACTTGGGGAAAAAGTCTTTTGAGGTTTTTTCTGGCAGATACCTATGGTCTGGAGGGAAGTGTTGAACAGTGAAAATGATCATGTTTACTCCTGAACTAAATGGGCATTCATCTTATTCTTATGCCTGTCGTGGTGTACCCAGAAAGTGCTGGACGGAGTGAGCATAATGGAATAACTCCCCGCCCTCTCCAGGAAAAGAAACTTCTCATTGTAATGTTATGGTGTGCTGTACAATAGTAATGATTTTTATAGCTTCATAGTATACTCTCAACAAACAGCGTTGAAAATGGATTAAATGATTTCGTTTTGCTTTGGCTATTAGTCTATCTCAGAAACAGTTTACCGTCTCGTACGTAATATACTGATAGTGATTATCCCTTATTTCTAAGTAACACTCTCAGGGATTCAATGACAATGAGAACAGCAGGAAACGCCAAGGAGCATAATAGCTTCCTAAGCAGCTATGTAACTTTCCATTTCTCTAGAGCCGAGGTAAGTCAGTGGACTGGTGGACAGAGAACTTTTGTCTTCTGAATGCTGTCTTATTTCCCCTCTAAGAACCCATGATGGAGGGGCATCAGGACAAAAGAGCTTGAACCGGCGATATGAATTTTTTTCACATCTTGGCAGAAGCTCACACACCACCCCAGTCTAGTGTGATAATGGTATTCTTTTCCTGACTATGACCCACCACAGGAAAACCATGAGGGTCATACAATGGCCAGAAATTAACTCTTGACATGCTTGCAGCTTTTCCAGCAAACACTGGGGCTTAATATTACAGAACTAGAAGAGCTGATCTCCCCTGGTGATAGCAATCTGCCTTTCAATTTTGCTGTCTCGAACAGCCAGCTGTGAGCCTTTATATAACATTTCACAGTCCCTTAATTACCACATGACAACCTCAGGGCTGCTAATCCTAATACTGTTCCAAAGTGAGGGACTTATGACATGTCAGCAGTTTAATGCAGCTCTTTCTGTGGTAATCATGTTTCGTGGAAAATATAGTTCTTCCCCAAACACAGTGAATACTCACCTTACAATGTTCAGATAAACTTTTGCTTATGCCCCACATCACTGGAGAGAAATAGCCTCTTGTGTCCTGGTAGAGAGGTATACTGAGACTGCCAAGCATATAACAGAGAGCCAAATGAGAAAGACCGGTAGGGGAAAAGAAGTGGATAGCATTAGGCCAGATAAGATTCAATGCACTGCTCAAGCATAGCATAGCTAGTCTTTTTCCTTTTCTTGGTAGAAATTGGACCACAAATGCAGCATTCATCGGCTCTGTGATGATGCATGGTAATTTAGTAGCTAAGTCATGTCCGACTCTTGTGACCCCATGGACGGTAGCCCACAAGACTCCTCTGTCCATGGGATTTCTCAGGCAAGAATACTGGTGTGGGTTACCTTTTCCTTCTCCAGGGGATTTTCCCAACCCAGAGATTGCAACTGTGTCTCCTGCATTGCAGGTGGTCTCCTGTATTGCAAGAAGTTTCTTTACCACTGAGCCACCAGGGATTCCCATAATTCATAAGGACTAACTAAATTTTGATGATCCTAACATGGCCAACAGGACAGTGTTATCACTTTAGGGCAGATGAAGGCAGGTCAGAGGATCTATAGGAAAAAGAAAGGTTTGCCTTATTGACTAAATCAGAGACATCAATTGACCAGGCCCAATCATTCAGGACTGATATTAACTTGGACTCAAATAGGCTGGATTTGTTTTCTCTGCTTCTGCTTACTTTCTGCCCAAGTTGGTATGCTACTGACTGCCAGAAAGCAATTAATCAAGTCTACATTTCAAATGTAGCAGTGTAAATTTAATACGACATTTGTTGTTTGGTGAGTTTCTTAATATCCTCAGACATATTAATCAATCAACAAGTACTTGCTTAGCTTCTATTCTGCCCTGAGTGTTTTGCTAAGTGTTCTTGGGGACATGAGACATATGAGATGAAGTTTGAGTTCTCCAAGGAAGTGCAATGAGGTGGCTAACAAGGCTTGAATCCTAGCTTATCAACTTACTAGGCTTTGAGAAAATTAAGTCACATTTTAGACCCTCACTGTTTTTAACATGAGGCTAAAAATGCCTGTTGAATGGGGTTAGAATTTCTATCTTGGCCCCCTGTGAACTCCATACTTGTATATCTAATAGTCAGCTTGCCGTGTCCACCTAGATGCCTAACAGAATCACAAGCTAAATATGTCCAAGATGCTTCATCTTTGCCATTTCACCCCTACCAGGATCCTCACCACATACTTTTCCCCCCAACTTTTATCTTTCTCAATACAGAGCATCACAGTACTACTAGGTACTCAAAGACTTCCTTTTCTCATTAATTCATCAGCAGGTTCTATCGGTCTTGTCTTGAAAGTGCATTTCTGATTCACCTACTTTTCTTTGTCTTCATTGCCTCCACCTGTGATTCAGACATCCATCATTCATCTCCTGCAACAACTCTCTGTCTGGTTTCACAGTTTTGACCCCTGAGTTCTTTAGTCCAATCTCCATTCAGTAGTAAAAATGCTTTTTAA
This sequence comes from Oreotragus oreotragus, assembly GCA_006410675.1. Classification (NCBI taxonomy): domain Eukaryota; kingdom Metazoa; phylum Chordata; class Mammalia; order Artiodactyla; family Bovidae; genus Oreotragus; species Oreotragus oreotragus. The sequence continues at coordinate 166,270 of SJYX01012189.1, forward strand.
ACCTGAATTGGTATTTTCACTTCTGGTTAAGATGTAGAAAGTCATGAATTCCCACTTTTCAATGGTGTACTTAATTATATTTTGATGTCCCAATTATTCTGGATTTTACTAGTGGCAGCCTCTACAAGTGACTCCCATGTCTTTGTGACATGCCCTCATTAATTTTACTGAGCGCTTCTTTCAATCAGTTCAGTTGCTCAGCTATGTCTGACTCTTTGCAACCCCATGGACTGTAGAATGCCAGGCTTCCCTGTCCGTCACCATCTCCCTGAGCCTACCCAAACTCATGTCCATTGAGTTGGTGATGCCATCCAGCCATCTCATCCTCAGTCGTCCCCTTCTCCTCCTGCCCCCAATCCCTCCCAGCATCACAGTCTTTTCCAATGAGTCAGCTCTTCACATCAGGTGGCCGAAGTATCAGAATTTCAGCTTTAACATCAGTCCTTCCAATGAACACCCAGGATTGATCTCCTTTAGGATGGACTGGTTGGATCTCCTTGCAGTCCAAGGGACTCTCAACAGTCTTCTCCAAGACTTTTGAACCATAGTTCAAAAGCATTGATTCTTTGGCACTCAGCTTTCTTCACAGTCCAACTCTCATATCCATACATGACTACTGGAAAAACCATAGCCTTGACTAGAGAGACTTTGTTGGCAAAGTAATGTCTATGCTTTTGAATATGCTATCTAGGTTGGTCATAACTTTCCTTCCAAGGAGTAAGTGTCTTTTAATTTCATGGCTGCAGTCACCATCTGCAGTGATTTTGGAGTCCAAAAAATAAAGCCTGCCACTGTTTCCCCATATATTTGCCATGAAGTGATGGGACTGGATGTCATGATCTCCTTGGCAAAACAAGGCTTTCCAGACTCACCTTTTACCTCCCTACCCCAGGTCTAGAAGCAGCTCTTCTCTGAGGATCCCTGGTTCCTTTCATTGGGGGAATGGATCAGAGACCAAGTTTTGTGTGCTCAGTTCAGTTCAGTTCAGTCGCTCAGTTGTGTCCAACTCTTTGCAACCCCATGGACTGTAGCACTCCAGGCCTCCCTGTCCATCACCGACTTCTGGAGCTGGCTCAAACTCATGTCCGTTGAGTCAGTGATGCCATCCTCAGCCTTTTGGCTAAGATCAAGTGTTCTTAGCAGTTCGTGTGCCAGGGGTGCTCATCATTCTTAGGATGTCATTGCTTGACCCTTTTGGTGGGCAGAGTTAGGAAACCTGCGTGTGTGTGTGTTGCTGTGTAGTTGCTAAGTTGTGCCCAACTCTGCCACCACACAGACGTAGTCCGCCAGGCTCCTCTATCCGTGAGATGCTCCAGGCAAGAGTATTGGAGTGGGTTGCCATTCCCTTTTCCAGGGGATCTTCCTGACCCATGGATTGAACCCAGGTCTTCTGCATTACAGGCAGATTCTTTACCATCTGAGCCACCAGGGGAGCCCCATATATATGTCAGTTCAGTTCAGTCACTCAGTGATGTCTGACTCTTTGTGACCCCATGAATCACAACATGCCAGGCCTCCCTGTACATCACCACCTCTCGGAGTTAACTCAGACTCACGTCCATCGAGTCCGTGATGCCATCCAGCCATCTCATCCTCGGTCGTGGGGGGGGCACCATCCCATCTACTGCAGTGGTCATCTCTCTCTCTCTTTCTCCTTCACTCAAGTTGCTGCCTCGGCCTGAAATCGACCCCATTAGAAACACAGCTGAGATTTAAGCACTGTATCTCTTGTTGCTGTCGTTGTCTAGTCACTCAGTCGTGTCCAACTCTTTTGCAGCCCTGTGGACTGGGGCCCACCAGGCTCCTCTGCCCATGGGATTCTCCAGGCAAGAATGCTGGAGTGGGTTGCTCTTGACTTCTTCAGGGGATCTTCCTGACCCAGGGATTGGACCCAGGTGTCCTGTAATGGCAGGTAGATTCTTTACCACTGAACCACCTGGGAAGCCCACGAGGGCTCCTAATGAAAACTCTCTCTGCAAAAGGCCGCCTGAACCTTTAGTGCCCGCTATCAGAGGATGGAGAGCAGGATCCTCGGGGAAGGGGACCGATGAGGCCAATTTTAGTAAAGCAGTTGATGCGTGGAGCATTACAGGGTGAAGGACGTTTAGCTGAAGACCGTGGGTCCCCCGCAGACGGACTCATGGAAGGGTCCCTGAGTGAGAAGTCAGGGTCTGACCTCCTCATTTTGTATCTTGTGCAGGGCTCACCTTCCTGGACACCCTGGGGAAACTGAGCACCTTCCTGCTCTCATCTGTTTGTTTCTGGATCATCCTAGAGCGAGTGTGGAGTCCGCAGTGGAACTGAGTTAGGCTTTTAAGAGTGAACGGATGTCGATAGCCACTTATCCCGTCCGGAAACACAGGTCCACATGGGTCTTATGCCTAGAGAGTGGAAGAATCTATAGAACCCCCTGCCAGCCACCACCCCACCAGGTGAGTATTTCTCTTCCCGCATTTTAGGAATGTTTCCTATATACAGATCTTTCTGTTAGAACTGAAGTTTATTTAGGTAACCAGATGACATCACAAAACCCCAAATTTGTAGAGATCCCAGTGGTGTATATTGCTTGTTCCCCACGGGGTATGACTCTGACCCATTCTGTAATGAATAAATGAATGAATGGATAAATAATTTACATCAACCCTTCCTATAAGGATTTTTTGTTTGCCCAAGGTAAGAATCAAGGTTAGCAAATACAGCCCTGGGTAATAGAAGCCTCATTTTTAAGCCGCGTCTGATTTCTGTTCTGGGAACCTCAGGTCTGCTAGAGGAACTCTCTGTGCTGTTTGTTCCAAGAGCCTGTGCACAGCAGGGTAAGTGCCTTGTGTTCTGGAGACAGACAGACTGAGGTCACATTCTGGTTACTTGATTGAGTGCACTAGGGGGTTGGGGGCTAATTACTTACCTTTTCTAGGCCTCAATTCTCTCATCTGTAAAGGATGGTAAGAGCCAGTGATAACTGCTATCTCTTAAGGATGGAACAAAGCACACTGAAAGAGCTTGAGTTTTCAGGAAGTGTTCATTGCTGTGACTTCTCTCAGGGGCAATGCCAGCCACTAGGGAGCTGGTGCAGATCAGATGGGTTGGAAAGACAAGGAAGTATTTGGTCAATGCACTGCCACTGGGCTGGGGTCAGGTAAGGAGATGACAGGTCCTTACTGAGGATTCAGTTCTCTCCCCTTGAGCATCTACTGCCTGTATCCCTCCAGGCTCTGAATCTCGCTTGCTATGATCAGCTCTCCCTGGAAACCAGCTTTCTGTGCACAGGCATTATAATGAAATTCATCATTAGATTTGCTCCAGGCTGCCCAAGCACACGGTGTGGTTCATTGGTAATTATGTGTGTTGTTTGGAGTGTGAGGCATTAAGAAATTGAAATGCCATAAATTTACAGACGTGAAGGTGAGATTATCCATGACTGTAATGGTTTCCAAATGCAGTTTGAATGTCTTTCTTTTGATGCCAAATGGTGGCAAGAAACGAACATGGATCTTTGATCCTTTGCCAGTGTCTAGAGAGATGATGAGGTCTCTGGGATGGGAGAATAGATCCTCATCAAGACTTCTGGCTTGAGGAAGCTGTTTAATCTCCATTCTCGGTGGCTGTGGCTTTGAGGCAGCTGTGACTGAAGGGTCCCAAGTGCTACTGAAAACAGCTCATCAGTTCAGAACAAAGCTGATTATGTAAATTGTGCATTAAGATGCAGCTCCAATTTAATTTTACTCTGTAAATAAATATCCCATTAACATCCATCTGTTGAAAGTCAGGTAAGACCGTTCTCTAAGACTGTATAGCTAGGACTTCAGCGAGTGCTCCATAAATACTGACCGGGGAGGGATTAGGATGTCCAGATTCACTCTGTAGAACTTTATTATCATTATTTTTCTTTAAATGGCACGTCAGCTCTAAAATCAATTTAGAACAAGTAGAAGCTCTGACTGGTTGAGAGAGAGACACTGCATCTATTTCTGGTCCTGCTCTTTCGAGGGTACACGAATGCTTTCTCTGATTGCTGTCACAGAGATCAATAATAATTATGGCTCACCAATTCTCTCCCAAAATAAAAACATTTCAGCTGATGAGAAGTGAGCACTAAATTAGCTCCAGCTCTTTTTGCTGCAGGGCAGTTTTCCAAGCCAGAAGTGCCATTTGTGAGAGTTGTATTTATGGAATGGGTCCCGCTTCCCGCTCAGAGTGGGCGGGGGAGGGGCAGGTGGCAGAAAACCCCATGCGACCTCTGGGACCGAACCAGAATTGGCAGTGGGCAGGAGTGAGACGGCCTGCCTCCAGAGGGCCGCCCTCTCTCAGCCCCATCACTGCCCTTGGCCCTGGAGCTCCAGGAAAATCTTTGCCACTTCCATGGTGGCCTCTTAGTATCAGGGACTCCCAATAATTCTCGGTCATTATCTGCTAAGATTTTGGTGGGAATGAATTGCTGCCATAAGGATCAGTAAGAACCTGTTGTGTTTCCGGATGCTGCTGCTGGGGGTGGTGATGTCTCTGGGAAAGAGACAGGGATCAGGATGAGCACAGGGCTAGGAAATCATGCGGGGATGACCCACTGTGGGCTACACACTCTAACCCCAGGCACTGTTTTCCAAACCGTTGGTCGCTTTTACAGGAAAAGTGAGCATTACAGCTGCCTGGGGCATCTTGGAGGGTGTGAAGCAGAGGCCCTTCAACCAAGGCTACTAGGTCCAAGTCCACCAGCATAGACAGTGCTTTTGTGTATATTACAAAAAGCCCTCTGAAGAGAAAAATTTCAGAAAGGTTCCCAGCTGATGAAGCCCTGAATCTAGGCCAGAAGGTACCCACCTCTCTGAAATATGACCCGTCTTCTGCAAGTGTGAGGAGTGGGCATCTGTTCCACATTTTGTACCACAGGGATGAAACTGAAGCTAGTTCCCACCCTTTTCTTCTTCCCATCTTGAAGGTAGATGTGATGCTGGAGCTAAAGCAGCCGTCTTACAACCATGAGGCAGTGTGCCAACTTGCTTTGGAAGGTGAAAGGAAAGATGGGTGGAGTCTGGGTCCTTAATGCCATTGTTGAATCACTATATAGCCCTGGACTCACTATCCCTGAGCCTCTTTTCATGTGAAAAAGAAATTTCCTGTTTTGAACCACTGTTAATTAAATCTTCTGTTGTAGCTGAAACACCTGTCATGGAAGCAGGGAATGAGGGCAATAGCAGGTAGGTGAATGGTAAAGGAATCTAGACTTCCGACTCTTGGCGAGTTTGTCTTTGTAAACTTCACTCACACCTCCTGTACAACAGGACTTTGTGATCCCTCTTCCGCAGTGTTCACTGAAGACCAGAAGTTCACCCTGAGGTGGCATGGCGCCCTCCTCAGAATTCCCTTCAGTTGTTCATCTCAGGATCATTCTTCCCTGTGCTATCACCGTGGGTCCTGACTGAATCAAGGATACAGGTTGAATGTGGCCTTCTGGTGATGGTCTGTCCTAGAAGTAAAATATCAGGGCTGGTTCCATGGGCAGGGAGGAGCTAAAAACATGCCAGCACGGGTGGATGCTACACAGAGAGGCCAACAACCCAAATGTTAAGAATCCCTACAGGAGAGTGAAGGGAAAAGTTGCTCCACTGAGTCTCACTCTCTGTGACACCATGGACTGCACATTCCATGATATTCGCCAGGCCAGATTACTGGAATGGGTAGCCTTTCCCTTCTCCAGGGGATCTTCCCAACCCAGGGATTAAACCCAGGTCTCCTGCATTGCAGGCAGATTCTTTACCAGCTGAGCCACAAGGAAAGCCCAAGAGTACTGGAGTGGGTAGCCTATCCCTTCTCCAGATCTTCCCGACCCAGGAATCGAACCGGGGCCTCCTGCGTTGCAGGTGGATTCTTTACCAACTGAGCTCAGGGAAGCCCATATAAGATCCATGCAGCTCGTCCGACACCGGTGGGTCTAAAGTGTCACTGGGCAAAACGAGTGTTTCATGTCCTAGCTCCTCTTCTGTAGAAAACAAACAGGTGTGTGTGTGTGTGTGTGTGTGTGCACGTGCATGCACGTGCGTGCATGCACGCGCGTGCATGTGTTTTTACACATGTGCAAAGATGAATACAGACAAGACGGCATGAGAAACATCTCCCGTGTCCCTTTCCTACGGCTTGTCCTAACCCCACCTCCACCCAGACTGATTCCCAGCGTCTTCATCCTTTCTGTATCGGTCAGAATAGACTGGGTCAGGCCGCAGTACTGAGCAAAGCCAATCTTGGCTGCTTAGATTAAAAAAAAAAAGGTTTATTTCTTGCTTATGTTGTATGTGCTTTGAGGGTAGCTGGAGGGCTCTCTCGCCATCATTGTCATCCCTACCTCAAGACCCTGGTCATCAGGAGTAACCTTATCTGGCAAAGTCCCAGTCACTGTAGAAGAGGAGAGAAAAACCCTAAGACAGTGCTGTCCAATAGAAATATAATTTGAGCCGCATATATAATTTTTTTAGGAGCCACATTGAAAAGGCAAAATGATGATTCAGATGAAATTAATTTTGATAATGTCTTTTATTTAGCCCCATGTTATAATTTCCCCGTGAGTATCTTATGCTTGCAGTACATCTCAGTTTGGACCACCCACATTTCCAGTGCTCAGTAACCACACTTGGCTGGTGGCTGCCATACTGGGCAAGGCAGCTGCAGGGTTTCACTCTAGTGATTACACTCTTGGTCTAGAAGTGACCAACGCACATTCTTCTGCTTCCAACCCATTGGGTAAAACTTGTCACATGGCTCCATGTGACAAGCCTTCCCTACCCCTTAACACAAAGGCGGGGGAATATTTGACATATAGCAGCTACAGCCAGCAGGCCTGCCTCGGCCACCACCATCCTTCACTGGGCCATCCCACTGGGTGGTGCCTGCTCCGGTATGGATGTCTTCTGGGCCAGCAGTCTGTTTTGGCTTGACTCCATTTCTTGCTTGGCCAAGGAATGGAAGACAGATATGCCAAATCTTGCAAATGACCCAGAAGATATCACCAGGACTACATTTTTTTTTTTTTTAATGTAAGAAATTCTTGGAAGCTTAGAACCCAGTGAAATCATCCCAACTAGCCAACCTTAACCCTGATTACTAAAAATGGAGGTAATTGGGCGGGCCAGCGGCCAGAGTTTCATGAAACAAAGGAAGATATTCATGGACCAAAAGGATCTTTTCATCCTTTAAATTTGCCAGTACTTTCACTTCCTTTTTGGCTATGTTGTTGCTGGTGCCCCCAAGCATCCCACCCCCACCACAACGAGGAGGCAGGAGCAGGTCGACTGCCTACTATGTTCTACATAATATGGGGTGATATATGGGTACCAATTTTTTTTTATACTAGAAGCTCTTAGAGGTCTGGACCATGACTTATTATTGAATCTCTAGTACTGCATGGTACATTATAGATGCTCAATACATATCCGAACAAATGAATTTTATGTTAACTTTCACAAAACCATTTTCTGAGATGTTGATATTTTTAATAGCACCATTAAATGAATGGGAGCGAATTAAGTGAACGGGAGTCAGAATTGGCCCGCCTGTCAGTCATGCAGGTGTTATTGAAGAACGTGCAGGTAGTCATTGGCATGGCCTCTCCTTGAGAGTCTTTCACGTAGGCAGATGAACATGTGAAATGTCTATAATATGTAGATGAATGTTGCTTTATTTAAAAAAAAAACTTACTTGTTTATTTTTAAATTGGAGTATAATTGCTTTGCAATGTTGTGTTTCTGCTGTACACCAGTGTGGATCAGCTCTACACATACATACACCCCTTCCCTCCTAAGCCTCCCTCCGCCCTCATCCCACCCTTCTGGGTCATCACCGATCACCCAGCTGAGTGCCCTGCGCCGTTCAGCAGCTTCCCGCCACCTGTCTATCTTACGCACGGTTGTGTATGTATGTCAATTCTGCTGTCTCAGTTTGTCCCACCCTCTTCTTCCCTGCCTGTGCCCACAAGTCTGTTCTCTACATCTGTGTTTCTATTCCTGCTCCGTCAGTAGGTTCATCAGCACCTGTTTATATAGATGCCATATATATACATGCATTAATAAGATGTACATTACTTAATTGTAGATTTCCACTGCTATGCAGGTATGCCGAGGCCAGCAGCTCGGGGGACAGTTACTATTGAAAAGATAGCTGATTAGTCACAGTTCCCAGGAGGAGGGAGGCCTGCCTGTGCTATGTAGGGCGAGAGGGAGTGAGGGGGTATGTGGGGTTTTTGCTGGAAGTGCTGGCGGAGTAAGCAGGGTAGCGTTGGCTAGTTCAGATGATTTCACTGAGTCTGCCAGGCAAGCACTGTCCTTGTTTGTCTGGTCCCTGATCCCGGGGGGTTAAGGCTCAGTGTGTGACAGCCCAGTAGAGATGGTGGGAGTGTGGGCTCTGGATTGGTTAGTTTGTTATTGTGTGTGTGTTAGTCACTCAGGTATGTCCGACTCTTTGTGACCCCATGGACTGCAGCCCTCCAGGCTCCTCTGTCCTTGGGATTCTGCAGGCAAGAATATTGGAGTGGGTCGCCACGCCCTTCTCCAGGGCATCTTCCCGACCTAGGGATTGAACCTGGGGCTCCTTCATTGAGGGCAGATTCTTCCCCACTGTTACTCTTTTAACATTTATATTAAAATAGTTATTTGGCTGGTCTTAGTTGTGACTTGCAACATCTTCAATCTTTGTCACAGCCTACAGGATCTTTAGTTGTGGCTAACTTTTATTTATAGTTGTGGCATGTAGGATCTAGTTCCTTGACCAGGGATTGAACTCAGGCCCCATGCATTGGGGAACACGGAGTCTTAGCCACTGGACCAGCAGGGGAAGTCCCTGGATTGGTTGGTTTGCATAGAAAAGGCACACTTGCAAGCAAGTGTTTTTATTATCTCTAGGAACTGACTAGCCCTGGAAAGGGTGGTCACTTTAGCGTCAGCAAGACCCCAGATGTCAAAGTATCAGAAATACAGAAAATAAAAAGACATGATGAATACATACATAAATGACTCGGCGGAGTTGAAAAGAGCCGTTTTAGTCTCTCAGGGTGTAAGAGAAAACTGGAGCTTATATACCCTTTCCTTGTAAGTTTTCAAAAGTGGATTTTATCACTCATCTGGGGGATTGAAGAGTGAGAATGCAAGTCTGGACGTGAGAGACCTGAGCTGTATTTGTGCATCTGAGTCACTAAAGTGAATTCCCTGGCATTCCCAGGAGGATATTGGGAAGAAGTTTCTGAATCTTTGGATTAAAAGCAACAGAGTTGTGTTCCCCTGAGGAGGAGAAATGTTATTGGATGTACGTGGGTGTGTGCTAAGTCTCTGCGATCGTGTCCGACTCTTTGCGACCCTATGGATTGCAGCCCACCAGGCTCCTCTGTCTATGAGATTCTCCAAACTAGAATACTGGAGTGGATGGCCGTGCCCTCCTCCAGGGGATCTTCCTGACCCAGGGATTGAACCCACGTCTCTTACATCACCTGCGTTGGCAAGCAGGTTCCTTACCACTAGTGCCACCTGGGAAGCCCTATTGGATGTACATTTCACCTCAATCCCTCTGACTTAAAATAAGTAAGCCGAGTCCTCCAGACTTTCCAGGCACAAAAAAAGGTTAGTGTATTTTCTTCCTTTTTCGGTGTAACCTGTAGAGCAGACTCGCATTTGGGCAAGAGACCTAGACTGGAGGAGTTGAGTGGAACCGAGGGTGCAGGCATGGTTGCCTGCCAAAGCTTCCTGGCACAGTTCTGACTGTCAGGCCTCCATGTGCTCAGAGCCGAGCTGTGGGTCCTCAGCCCCTCCAAGGGCAGCTGGAGGACCAGCGGGAGAAGCTCAGTGTTCTCCCAGTACTTACGCTGCTGAGCGCACCAAGCCCTGGGAGTTCCTCCCAGCATATTAGATGCTTTGGTGTTTGGTGACAGTGCATTACCTGAAAAATGTCAGTGCACCATTTGCTGCTCTCTTGAGTCTCCTTCCTACAACTCTCAAACCCATTATCATTCAGCAAAATGGAGCCCTGAGTCCAATTAGAAGTTAAACGTGCAGCCTCCGTCCCAAAGGGTCTGAACTTTTCAGTCTGTCCCAATATTCATGGGGGCCTGTGGATGCTAGCAGCAAGGAGAACTCTTCAAATGATGGTCACTGGAGCCAAAAAAAATAGCCACTTGTGGCCAAGAGCCCGATAGTGAACACTGACATTGTGAATCATGGAAACCCCCAGGCTGGTGCATGCGTGTTGTTGATGGTTGCACAGTGCTTACAGGGAGGCCATGCCAAGGCCTTGCCACCTAAAGGATTATACCAGAATGGCTAGCAAATTCTTAGGGACTGAAAAAAATATGTTTAAAATCTGTGTTTTCACTTAAAACCGTGTTTCACAGTCAGGAAAAAGCCTTTATATGCTTCCTCAGATTTATCTCTCTAATAAAATATTCACTAGTGACAGGAAAAAATGGACTAATGATAATATTAACAAGTTGATAATATGTAGATTATCTATCTGTCTGTATAATACACATATATTATTGATAGATATGGTACTTACTGTGTGCCAGTTATTCTTTCAAACCCTTCACTTAGACCGATTCACGAATTCCTTGTACCAATCCTATTAGTAGATAGTAGTATGATTTTCTCTTTGTGGATGAAAACAACTAAGATTATGCAATTTGCCCACAGCCAGTAAATGAGGTGGGGTTGGGCTTTGAAGCCAAGCCCTTGAGCCTGAGTGCACTTTTGCAGCCCTGACCCTGTGTTAAAGTGGGGGGGACACAGAGGGAAGGGCAGCTCCCCCTTTGCCCCACCAGTCACTTCATTTTCAGTCTGTGTTGTTTACTGAGTATCTCTGCAGAGAGCTGTTGTATATATCATGTATTGAAAGTCATGCCTTCTAGACTCAGAGAGGGTTTGTAAACTCAAATAGGCTTCAGCAAGGCTTTAAGATCATCATATTACAGCATTCCAGGAATAGAGGTTTTTCTGGGGACACCAAAAGTCTTCAGTTCAGTTCAGTTCAGTCTCTCAGTCATGTCCGAGTCTTTGTGACCCCATGAATCGCAGCACCCCAGGCCTCCCTGTCCATCACCAACTCCCGGAGTTCACTCAGACTCACGTCCATCGAGTCAGTGATGCCATCCAGCCATCTCATCCTCTGTCGTCTCCTTCTCCTCCTGCCCTTGAAAAAGGAATTCATAGGGCTTGGACTCCATCTTAGGCCTGTTCATGCTGATCATGTTCGGCCACCTTTCCAATGGACTCTGAACTCTGTGTTTAGTGCCTATGAAAACAACAACAGAAGGATAAGACCCCCTCCAGACAGGGGAACCTTGAAGATCATATCTAGGTTACTCATTGCCTAAGAAAAAACATACACTATCACCCCTTCCTCCAGATAGGCCATAAATTTTTCTGTATCAATCAGACTGTAACCTCAGGTTTATTGATTATTGGCTAATTGTTTGACTGCTAAGAGCACATAGCACTTGAATGATGGGGTTATTGGGATTGTATTTTCCTTGCTTTATGTAAGTCTCAAGGAATTTGGAGTGGTGGGTTCAGACACGTACACATGGGGTATAAAAGATTTTCACAAATGCTGGTCAGGGTCCTTGGCTAAGAGGAGACTCTGCGTTGGGCCCGCTGGTGTAATAAACTGCACTCTACTATCTGCATTGTCCTTCTGAGTGAGTTTGTTTCCCGGAATGCATGGCTACAACACCCCCAATCCCTACCAGCATCAGAGCCTTTTCCAATGAGTCAACTCTTCACATGAGGTGGCCAAAGTACCGCAGTTTCAGCTTCAGCATTGTTCCTTCCAAAGAAATCCCAGGGCTGATCTCCTTCAGAATGGACTGGTTGGATCTCCTTGCAGTCCAAGGGACTCTCAAGAGTCTTCTCCAACACCACAGTTCAAAAGCATCAATTCTTCAGCACTCAGCCTTCT
>SJYX01012189.1:188959-253367 GCA_006410675.1 Oreotragus oreotragus
ATATGCAGAGTACATCATGAGAAACGCTGGACTGGAAGAAACACAAGCTGGAATCAAGATTGCCGGGAGAAATATCAATAACCTCAGATATGCTGATGACACCACCCTTATGGCAGAAAGTGAGGAGGAGCTAAAAAGCCTCTTGATGAAAGTGAAGGAGGAGAGCGAAAAAGTTGGTTTAAAGCTCAACATTCAGAAAACGAAGATCATGGCATCCGGTCCCATCACTTCATGGGAAATAGATGGGGAAACAGTGGAAACATTGTCAGACTTTCTTTTTTTGGGCTCCAAAATCACTGCAGATGGTGACTGCAGCCATTAAATTAAAAGATGCTTACTCCTTGGAAATAAAGTTATGACCAACCTAGATAGCATATTCAAAAGCAGAGACATTACTTTGCCAACAAAGGTCCATCTACTCAAGGCTATGGTTTTTCCTGTGGTCATGTATGAATGTGAAAGTTGGACTGTGAAGAAGGCTGAGCGCCGAAGAATTGATGCTTTTGAACTGTGGTGTTGGAGAAGACTCTTGAGAGTCCCTTGGAATGCAAGGAGATCCAACCAGTCCATCCTGAAGGAGATCAGCCCTGGGATTTCTTTGGAAGGACTGATGCTGAAGCTGAAACTCCAGTACTTTGGCCACCTCATGCGAAGAGTTGACTCATTGGAAAAGGCTCTGATGCTGGGAGGGATTAGGGGCGGGAGGAGAAGGGGACAACCGAGGATGAGATGGCTGGATGGCATCATGGACTCGATGGACGTGAATCTGAGTGAACTCCAGGAGTTGGTGATGGACAAGGAGGCCTGGCGTGCTGCGATTCATGGGGTTGCAAAGAGTTGGACATGACTGAGCAACTGAACTGAACTGAACTGAACTGAAGGTGGTTCCTCTGAAAGTTAATGTTAACACCATCTGACTGCCTGCCTGCCACCTCCTCTTGGATGTGCAGTGGGCATCTCTAACTCCACATGCCCCAAACAGAGGTCCTTATCTGCTCTCCATTCTCGTCCTCCCCATCTTGGGTAGTGAAAACCTCGTGCTTCCAGAGGCTCCGGCCCCAAACTTGGGAGCCCTCTCCTATGCCCCTCGTCTTGCATCTCATCCCATCTGCAGTACATTCTTTTCCTTCAACAAAATGCATCCAGGATCTGACCGCATCTCAGCACCTACCCAGAAACCACTCTCGTCTTGGCCGCTGTCTTGTCTCTGCAGTGGCCTCATGAACGGTTTCCTTGATTCCACCCTCACCCCCTCCAGCCCGTTCTCAGTACTCCACTCTCAGTACAGTGGCCAAGGTGACAAGATGACAATGAAGTTACGTTATCTGACTCTGCTACTAAAAGCCTACGATTCCTTGCTTTCCAGTTTCTCCCAGAATAAAAGCTAGAATCCATAAGTGGGCCCTTTTACACCTCTGTGACCATTCTCAATTTCTTGCTCAATCTTCTCCAGTGACGCCGGCCTCCTTGCTGTTCTACAGTCATGTCGGCGCCCCGCCCCAGAGGTGGTGGTTCTCTCTGCCTGGGATGTCTTTGTGCCCCGTGGATCCCTTCTTTGCTTCCTTCGCATTCTTGTTCAGATACCATCTTCACAGGGGTTCCCTCCCTTACCCCTCAGTGTACCACTTTACCATCCTGCCAGCACTTGTTTGCAATCTTAATTTTCCCGTAGTGTTTCCTCATTTTAGCATTATCTATAAATTGTTTCGGCTGCCCTGGTGGCTCGGTGGTGGAGAACCTGCCTTGGTAAAGTCCATGTGGGAGACTCAGGTTTGATCCCTGGGTCAGGAATATCTACTGGAAAAGGAAACGGCAACTCACCCCAGTATTCTTCCCTGGAGAATTCCACGGACAGAGGAGCCTGGCCAGCTACAGTCCATGGGTCACAAAGAGTCAGATACAGCTGAGTGACTATCACTTACTTTTTTTTTTTACTCGTGGGTCTTACCTTTTCCCACCATTAATGAAAGCTGGGCAGGGATTTCTATCTGTTTCAGTCACTGATATAGTGCTTAGATTATCTAGTAAATTGTTGAGGAGGGAAGAGAGGAAGGAAGGAAGAACAGACTCCATTTTCCTAGAAGCCCTAAATATTAGATCAGGGTTGTTAAGCCGAAATCAATATAAATCCACATTGTGTGGGGAGAAGCACCAAGTTATCAGTAAAGAAGGTATGTCTCACACTCTGGTTGTTTCTGATTGAGCTCTGCATGAGCAGTCTGCAGCGACTGCTCAGATTGATTAAATGGCTTCCTGTCCAATCAACTCCCCATCAGTTACCTGCTGTGTTCTCGCCTGTCCACCATAGTGAATGGTACACCCCTCCCTCTGGATCCTTGTCAGGCTTTCAGAGCCATGGGTTTGGGGACGTGGAGTTCCAGGGAGGATGGAAGGAGACCGTATCCTATAGAAGTTGAGACCGTTTCCTTACTGGTGGCCAAGGGTCCCCACTGTAAATGTCCCCTGGAAGCCAAGGACTTCTTACGGGTACTGAATGATGTTAACCCGATGCAGAAGCTTTTAACCCATCACGCCTGACCTGGGAGTCACTGCTGCCTGTGGTGAGGAGACAGATTCAAAAAGATGTGTGTGGCTGGGAAGCTGTTACAGTTCATCAGCCATGTCCTGTATTAGCATTCAACAGCAGTGCTGGGTGTTCATGGGGGAGAGTCTGTGTCATTACCTGCCCCATGGTTCCCTATGAAAATGGTCCTTCAAGCTCTCTTACAGGGTGATTAAAGGTGAACAGATCCCACTGAGATCTTCCACCATCAGTAACTCACTCTCTCAGGTGGGGTCCAAGTAGAGCCATGTGATGCTGGGTGACATCCTCATGGGCTGAGTTATTAAAAGTCTTTTTAAAAGACCGATAAAAGTTATTAAAAGACTTTTACAAAAGTTACTAAAAGTCTTCAATGTGGTTCCAAAAGCCAAGGGCCACATGTGAGGGTGGTCTCTCTGGTTGAAAGTGATTGTGGTGGTTTTACAACACAGTCACAAGGTCGACAGAGTCCCCCAGTCGGAGGTGGGGGTCTATGTCCTCTCCCTTGAATCTGGGGGTCTCTGTGACTGCGGCATACCAGCAGCAAAAGGTGAAGACGTGCCCCGTGACTTCCAGAGTTAGACTGTTAACTATCATGCAGCTTCCACCTTGTTCGTGCAAACACTCACTCTTGGAGCCCTGGGCCACTGTGTATGTGCGTGTGTGCCTACTCAGTTGTATCTGACTCTTTTGGGACCCCATGGACTGTAGCCCACTAGGCTCCTCTGTCCATGGGATTTCCCGGGCGAGAATACTGGAGTGAGTTGCCAGTTCCTTCTTCAGGGGATCTTCTTGACCCAGGGATCAAACTAGTTTATTTCCAGCATTGGCAGCTGGATTTCTTACCACCTGCACCACCTGGGAAGCCCGGGCAGCCCGGGCCATTGTGAGTCTGGCTAGCCTGAGACTGCCATACCGGGGCGGCCACGTGGGGGACAAAGTCATCCTCAGCTCTTCCTGGCCAAGCCCCAGACCTGCGAGCCCAGAAGCCCCCCAAAGCGGGTCCTCCAGACATCAGGCTGCAGAGCACCTTCTGTGCTCTGACCTTTCTGAATTCCTGTCGTGTAGAATCCTTGAGTGTAATCACGTGATGCTTTAAGTTTTGGGATCGTTTCACAGCAATACGTACATAACAGGAACAACAGCATATGGGCCAAATAATAGCTTTGGATGAGTCCGAAGAAGGCTGAGCACCTTCTGAACTGTGGTGTTGGAGAAGACTCTTGAGAGTCCCTTGGACTGCAAGGAGATCCAACCAGTCCATTCTGAAGGAGATCAGTCCTGGGTGCTCTTTGGAAGGACTGATGCTAAAGCTGAAACTCCAGTACTTTGGCCACCTCATGCAAAGAGTTGACTCATTGGAAAAGACTTTGATGCTGGGAGGGATTGGGGGCAGGAGGAGAAGGGGACGACTGAGGATGAGATGGCTGGATGGCATCACGGACTCGATGGACGTGAGTATGAGTGAACTCCGGGAGTTGGTGATGGACAGGGAGGCCTGGCGTGCTGGGATTCATGGGGTCGCAAAGAGTCGGACACGACTGAGCAACTGAACTGAACTGAACCATAAGTTCAAACACCCGCTCCTACTCGGCTAGGTTTGTGACCTTGGACAGGGTCTGGTACAGCTTTATTTTTTGGCTCTGCTGGGTCTTAGTTGCAGCATGCGGGATCTTTAGTTGCGGCTTGGGAACCCTTAGTTATGGCATGTGGGATCTAGTTCCCCGACGAGAGAGCGAACCTGAGTCCCCTGCATGGGGAGCTCGGAGTCTTAGCCACTGGATCGCCTGGGACCACCTCCCTCTGACACAGTTGTAAAGTGGGGAGAAGATCACCTATATTTCAGGCTGATGTGAGGATTAAATGAGGGTAACACATGTATAATGCCTCTCATGTATTAGGCTTTTGGAGAAAAAAAAAAATCTTAGTTCCCTTCCTCCCTTCCCTACCACCAGACTGAAACAATGAGACCTAGCCCTGCCTGTGTTGGCAATGCGAGGTCATTCAATGCATATTGTGGTACAGGGTGGGTCACTCTGCGTTAGAGCTGTCAGATCACTTGTCCCCCCACCCCGTCTACCTCCCCCAGCTCCTTTAGGCAGCGCTTGCTCTCTACAGATAGGAGCTAGCCCCAGGCTTGGCTCAAAATACTTGCTCCATGAAAGTGAAAGTCACTCAGTCGAGTCCGACTCTTTGTGACCCCGTGGACTATACAGTCCATGCAATTCTCCAGGCCAGAAGACTAGTGAGTAGCCTTTCCCTTCTCCAGAGGATCTTTCTGACCCAGGAATCGAGCTGGGGGTCTCCTGCATTGCAGGCAGATTCTTTACCAACTGAGCTATCAGGGAAGCCCACTTGCTCATAAATGTTGGCGGGTAAATGTTTTGAAGAAATATCTACAGGCAAAACCTTTATATATGGTTTCATTGTAGGATGGAAGTGTATGAAGAATTATAATTCCAAGGGTTAAAACTGATTTTCAAAAGTCAAACTCTAGCACTTGACTGCCAGGAACATATCCTGGTTCTATTTATTCCTCATGAGCTGTGTGACCTTAGCCGAGTTGCAGAACCTCCCTGTGCCTACGTTTCTCCACCTGCAAAGTGGTTCCTACCTAGGAGGTTTGCTATGGTGAATACATACTGTACACAAAGCCTGGCCGGCTCCCGGTAACAATGTAATCATCGCAAAGTATGTAGTCCATGGACCAGGCGAATTCACAACATCTATGAGCTAGTCATTAATAGAAACGTGGGAATCTTGGACCTCGACACAGACCAATCAAATCAGAATCTGCATTTTAACAAAATCTGCGGGTGATTCATGTGCCTGTTAAAACTTGAGAAAGACTGCTTGGGTACGTGTTAGCTGTTATTGTGGTGTGGGAAAGAATTGTCATGCATAGGGAAACCATCTTCCTAAAAACTGTGGGCCGCCACAACCTGCAGGGCTTTGGGGTTAGACCAGATGTAGGGCAATGCCAAGGGCTGCCGCACACGGGTTCAGCAGCGGCTTCTCCACCGCCGCCTCCTGCTATGCTCCGTCCTCTTCTGGCTCCTGGTTTCTTCCTGGATCTGATTCCTCTCAGGTTCAAGTGTGGTCCACTGTGCAGTGCTTGTTCCAGGTAAACGGAAATGGTGTCATGTGCCTTATCACACGTCATGGACAGTTACATTGTCAGAGGTATCCTCCTCTGTTACAAGCCATCAGTTCAGCTGCTCAGTTGTGTCTGACTCTATGTGACCCCATGGACCGCAGCACGCCAGGCTTCCCTGTTCATCACCAACTCCCAGAGCTTGCTCAAACTCATGTCCATCAAGTTGGTGATACCATCCAATATCTTATCCTCTGTCATCTCCTTCTCCTCCCGCCTTCAGTCTTTCCCAGCACCAGGGTCTTTTCCAAGGAGTCAGTTCTTCACATCAGGTGGCCAATGTATTGGAGCATTATGTTACAAAGTATTATGTTACAAGCATAAGTGCAGTGCAGTTCAGTTCAGTTCAGTCGCTCAGTCTGACTCTTTGCGATCCCATGAATCGCAGCACGCCAGGCCTCTCTGTCCATCACCAACTCCCAGAGTTCACTCAGACTCACGTCCATCGAGTCGGTGATGCCATCCAGCCATCTCATCCTCGGTCGTCCCCTTCTCCTCCTGCCCCCAATCCCTCCCAGCATCAGAGCCTTTTCCAATGAATCAACTCTTCGCATGAGGTAGTCAAAGTACTAGAGTTTCAGCTTCAGCATCATTCCTTCCAAAGAACTCCCAGAGCTGATTTCCTTTAGAATGGACTGGTTGGATCTCCTTGCAGTCCAAGGGACTCTCAGGAATCTTCTCCAGCACCACAGTTCAAAAGCATCAATTCTTCGGCGCTCAGCTTTCTTCACAGTCCAACTCTCTCATCCATACATGACAGCAGGAAAAACCATAGCCTTGAGTAGATGGACCTTTGTTGGCAAAGTAATGTCTCTGCTTTTGAATATGCTATCTAGGTTGGTCATAACTTTTCTTCCAAGGAGCAAGAGTCTTTCTATAATTTTATCTTAAACCAGCAACCCATTAAAAAATGTATTCCTTTGTGTAAAGCCATAATGCGCATGATACCGTCTCCCTCTACCCGGAACAAGCACTGGACAGTGAACCACACTTGAACCTCAGAGAGGAATCAGACCCAGGAAGAAACCAGGAGCCACCTGGCAAGGCTTCCCTGGTGGCTCAGATGGTAAAGCATCTGCCTACAATGCAGGGGACCCGGGTTTGATTCCCTGAGTCGGGAAGATCCTCTGGAGAAGGAAATGTTAGAATGGACTGGTTGGATCTCCTTGCAGTCCAAGGGACTCTCAGGAATCTTCTCCAGCACCACAGTTCAAAAGCATCAATTCTTCGGCGCTCAGCTTTCTTCACAGTCCAACTCTCTCATCCATACATGACAGCAGGAAAAACCATAGCCTTGAGTAGATGGACCTTTGTTGGCAAAGTAATGTCTCTGCTTTTGAATATGCTATCTAGGTTGGTCATAACTTTTCTTCCAAGGAGCAAGAGTCTTTCTATAATTTTATCTTAAACCAGCAACCCATTAAAAAATGTATTCCTTTGTGTAAAGCCATAATGCGCATGATACCGTCTCCCTCTACCCGGAACAAGCACTGGACAGTGAACCACACTTGAACCTCAGAGAGGAATCAGACCCAGGAAGAAACCAGGAGCCACCTGGCAAGGCTTCCCTGGTGGCTCAGATGGTAAAGCATCTGCCTACAATGCAGGGGACCCGGGTTTGATTCCCTGAGTCGGGAAGATCCTCTGGAGAAGGAAATGGCAACCCACTCCAGTACTCTTGCTTGGAAAATCCCGTGGACGGAAGAACGTGATAGGCTACAGTCCATGGGGTCGCAAAGAATCGGACACAACTGAGTGACTTCACTTTCACTTTAGACAGTCTCACAGTTAGCATGTCTGCCACTCTTGGGCAAAAATAGTGATCATGGGCTACTTGTGAACTGGTTCTTTTAGTAACACGTACCTCTCTGACTACCTGCATCGCAGTGGAGACAGTTATTCACACAGTTTTTTGGAATGAAGATAATCATTTCTTGTAACATTACTGCAGGCTCACTTCTCATTAAAACTTGGTTAATGCCTTTCATGAGTCTGTGGGATCGGATACTTTTGAAAGCATATCCTCGACTGTATTTCCGTTAATATTGCCCACTAGTTTAGTTGCCCTGGAATGTTGTAATACCTTTGTGCAGTGAATGCAAGAAGCAGCAATGGAGGCTTCCCTGGTAGTCCAGCGGCTAAGACTCCTCGCTCCCAATGCAGGGGGCCTGGGTTCAATCCCTGGTCAGAGAACTAGATCCCACATGCTGCAACTAAAGATCCTGCGTGCCACAGTAAGGCTGAAGATCTCAGGCGGAAACTAAGACCCGGAGCAGCCAAAGAAATAGATAAACTATTGAAAAATAAAACCGGCATTGATGTTGAATGACTGAGAGGAAATATTCTCGTATTTTGCAGCATTTTGCTGCACCTTGTCCCACTTCCACACTTCATTAACCCTCTCAATTCTGTTGCTCAGTCATGTCCAGCTCCTTGTGATCCCACGGACTGTAGCCTTGCTTCTCTGTCCGTGGACTTCTCCAGGCAAGAATACTGGAGCGGGTAGTGTTTTGCTGAAAGTTCCATGGACTTCTCCAGGCAAGAATACTGGAGAGGGTAGTGTTTTGCTGAAAGTTTTCACTTTCGTCTCAGAGTCAAAGGATTTGTTAACAAAATAAGCTGCTCGTTCATTACAAATAAATGATATCAATATTTATTAGAGAATTATCTAGTTTACTTTCAATATAGTGATAGTGAAGTCGCTTAGTCGTGTCCGACTCTTTGCGACCCCAGGAACTGTAGCCTACCAGGCTCCTCTGTCCATGGGATTTTCCAGGCAATAGTCCTGAAGTGGATTGCCATTTCCTTCTCCAGGGGATCTTCCCAACCCAGGGCTCGAACCCAGGTCTCTCGCATTGTAGACAGTACTTTCAATATACTAACATTAAAAGAAAAGAGAAATAGAAACAGCAGAGGATACATCACCAAACTGGGTTTTGACCAACATCTAGACTCAAACAGCCCTGGGAAGTCCTGTGACACAGCGCATTGGAGTCCCAGTTGGGAAAGGTCCCAGGCAATGCATTTGCTCTGTAGGTGAGACTTCAGAGATGGCAGTTCGGGTTCCTGCTTATAATCCCAGGATTTAAACTGATATCCCTATCAATCTGTGAGAAAATTGAAGCTCTGGTTTCATGTTAATGATGTTTGTTTTGTCTTGTAAAACTTGGAATGTTGTTAAGCCCGGGGCTTGGTTGCTTGGCCAGGGCCCCTCCAGGGGCTCAACAATTTCAAGATTTGTCCCCTATCTTATTTGCAGTGTCCTTGTGACTAAGCTGGTAAAGAATCCGCCTGCAATGCGGGAGACCTGGATTCGGTGCCTGGGATGGGAAGAGCCCCTGGAGAAAGGAAAGGCTCCTCACTCCAGTATTCCGGCCTGGAGAAGTCCGTGGACTATACAGTCCATGGGTCACAAAGAGCCGGACTCGCCTGAGTGACTTGCACTTGCACTTTCAAGTCTTGCACTCACAACAGGCAGTCAGGGCAGCGTCCAGACAGGTTAGAAGCAAGGCCAGAGGCTGCTCTGCTTTGTCTCTGAAGCCTAAACAAAGGCATTTATTTAATTTCCCTAACAGCCATTCCCTTCTCCAGGGGATCTTCCCTATCCAGGGATGAAACCCAGGCCTCCCGCATGGCAGGCAGAGTCTATACCAGGTGAGCCACCAGGGAAGACCTAACTCTCTCAGCTCAGTTCAGTTCAGTCGCTCAGTCGCCTCCGACTCTCTGCGACCCCGTGAATCGCAGCACGCCAGGCCTCCCTGTCCATCACCATCTCCCGGAGTTCACTCAGACTCACATCCATCGAGTCTGTGAGGCCATTCAGCCATCTCATCCTCGGTTGTCCCCTTCTCCTCCCACCCCCAATCCCTCCCGGCATCAGAGTCTTTTCCAATGAGTCAACTCTTCGCATGAGGTGGCCAAAATACTGGAGTTTCAGCTTTAGCATCAGTCTTTCCAAAGAAATCCCAGGGTTGATCTCCTTCAGAATGGACTGGTTGGATCTCCTTGCAGTCCAAGGGACTCTCAAGAGTCTTCTCTAACACCACAGTTCAAAAGCATCCATTCTTCGGCATTCAGCCTTCTTCACAGTCCAACTCTCACATCCATACATGACCACTGGGAAACCATAGCCTTGACTAGACGGACTTTTGTTAACTCTCTAGAACTCAGCAATAAAAGCAGGACAGGCTTCGAGAACATGCTGGGCAAATAGGAAGTCAGTGGATTCTGCAGTAGGGGTCCTTGGGCCCCTGGGTTGTCATCTGACTGATAAGGACCACCCAGAGCTGGAGATGCAGTTTATTCCATGGCGTGGTGGTGGCTGGGTTACTTCCCTGGGAGGGGGACATCGTGCACTCCCCCATGGGGTGTGCCAGCCCCTCCCTGCCCCGTGGACTCCCCCTTGCCTCCTCATCTTTACGACACTGCAGATGCCACGTGTGAAGTGGTTTGGAACAAAAAGGGAGGAAGACGCGACAGCCTCACCGAGTCACCTGTGCTCCTACCTCCTCCTCCTCCCACAGTGGCCGGCAGAGGAAGCAGCATTTTTTATGCCCCCAAACGGAGTCATTCAAATTTGCAAAGCCTCAGTCCCAGCCCACTGGGGTCCGAAGGTTTTCCCTAACCAAGTGATCTCCCCCAGTACAGAAGTTATTGTTTTAATACAATGAAAAATGCAGTGACATCAAGGGCTCACAATAGCCCTCATCTTTCATCCTTTCAAGCCCTCCTGCGAGTGTATTTAGTAAATGAATAGAGTAATCAGGGAACACAAGGCAGGCTGCTCCATTTTCAGGTTATTATGGAATCGGCACTGTTTACTTTCTTATTCCAGTTTTCCAATTAGTGGGAGAGCAATGGCAGTAGCCCAGCTCGGGGTCTCCAGGGAGGTGCCTAAAATTTTACATGGGACTGAAAGGGGTGGCGGGAGTTATCAGGGCTGCAGACTTGTGCTAATCTTCCCTTTTCACCAAGGGATTAGGGGAGGGTTGTGGATTTGAAATTTTAATCAGAGGAGCTGCTGGAATCATGCCTGTGGCTCCTTCCCTCTTTGATGGAACAGGTCACTGGATCCTTTCTGCTCAGGATCTAGGATTATCAGGGGCTTCACCCTAAGTTCTGTGCCCCACGTCCCTCCGTGAGTGTGGCGGAGAACACTGTGCTTAGCCAGGCGCCTCAGCTGCTCCAGCCAGCCTGGCCACCCTTACTGCCTCTGTCCATCCTCTTCCTGCAGTGATGTGTCTCCTTCCTGTCAGGCTATTAAGCTGTCAGTGGATCCGTGCTTCTTAAAAAAAAGTAGAGGATGTTGAGATCTGATTATAAGAATACTGGAGTGGGTTGCCATTTCCTTCTGCAGGGGATCTTCCTGACCCAGGGGTCAAACTCTGGTCTTCCACATTGCAGGCAGATTCTTTACCTTCTGAACCACCTGGGAATCCCAATTCATTTTAGAAAATGCCGATAACATATAATATAATATAAACCACCATATAGCTCACTGGTATTCCCATCTCTTTCAGAATTTTCCACACTTTATTGTGATCTACACAGTCAAAGGCTTTGGCATTCTTTCATCAAGAGGCTTTTAGTTCCTCTTCACTTTCTGCCATAAGGGTGGTATCATCTGCATATCTGAGGTTATTGATATTTCTCCCGGCAATCTTGATTCCAGCTTGTGTTTCTTCCAGTCCAGCGTTTCTCATGATGTACTCTGCATAGAAGTTAAATAAGCAGGGTGACAGCATGACGTACTCCTTTTCCTATTTGGAACCAGTCTGTTGTTCCATGTCAAGTTCTAACTGTTGCTTCCTGACCTGCATACAGATTTCTCAAGAGGCAGGTTAGGTGGTCTGGTATTCCCATCTCTTTCAGAATTTTCCACAGTTGATTGTGATCCACACAGTCAAAGGCTTTGGCATAGTCAATAAAGCAGAAATAGATGTTTTTCTGGAACTCTCTTGCTTTTTCCATGATCCAACGGATGTTGGCAATTTGATCTCTGGTTCCTCTGCCTTTTCTAAAACCAGCTTGAACATCAGGGAGTTCACGGTTCACGTATTGCTGAAGCCTGGCTTGGAGAATTTTGAGCATTACTTTACTAGCATGTGAGATGAGTGCAATTGTGCGGTAGTTTGAGTATTCTTTTGCATTGCCTTTCTTTGGAATTGGAATGAAAACTGACCTTTTCCAGTCCTGTGGGCACAGCTGAGTTTTCCAAATTTGCTGGCATATTGAGTGCAGCATTTTCACAGCATCATAAGGCACCTTGAAGTCAGGGGGTTGGTGATATGCCTTGGGCAGGCCCCTTTCCCATTCTCACCCTGATTCGTCACTATGGAGGTTATGAGTAGTGCTGCATGTGATTGTAAAAAGCTTTAAGGTTTACTCCATGTGCTGAGCAAACAATCAGACCTTGCAATGCCCAGAGATTCTCCATGTTAAAGTCTTCAGACCTTTCTAAGTCCAACTTGCAGTTTTGGAGGTGCTGAGGTAGTGGTGCTGACCTCAGGTTGCAGAGGACCCAGCTCACGGCCTGGGAGCCCCTGCACACAGCCTGCTGCCTCTGCCCCCAGGGGAGTCAAAGGGTTGACTTCTGGCAACTCTGGCCTCTCGGCCTTGTCCTCGTGACCATAACTCTGGATCATGTGATATGGATACTTTCTCTTGTCGCTGATGAATCTTTACTCACCATTCCTTCATTTGGCCTCCTTGATATTCATTTATATATTCATTCCCTCCCTCAGTCTGCTTGCTTAGCCCTATCTTCACTCATCCCTCACTCACTCAGTTATTTACTCACTAGTTTTCCTACCTCGTGGCATTTATCACAAGAGAAACTAAATAAGAAATGAATTATGCAACTCTCTGTGTCAGCCTGACTTCTCAGCTGAAATGTAAGGGCATGAGGGCTGAAAGCATGACTTATTCCCAGCTGTCACACCAGCATCTGGCACACAGAACATGCTCTAGGGACTTTACTGGCAGGCCGGTGGTTAAGACTTACATTTCCAATGCAGGAGGTGCAGGTTCAATCCCAGATTGGGGACTTAAGATCTTCCATGCTGTGCAGTTAAAAAAAAAAAAAAACACATACTCTATAAATAGACTACTGTATCCATTCATTTACTAATGCTTATTCATTCCTTCAGGTATTTGTCAAACCTCTGCACGTGCCAAACTCTGGCCCTGGCATGTTTTAAAAGAAGAATAGGAAAGAAGAAAATACAGAGAAACATCATCTGAGGCCCTGTCACCTATCCATTCCATTTGTCTGTTCATTCTTTGATTCTTCAATAAACACTTACTGCTATCACTTGGTACCAAATCTGAGCTGGATATTGCTTTACTCAAAATGTTCAAGCGAAGGTTGAGGCTGGGTTGGAGTTGGGCCTCAAAGAACGGATACAGTTTTAGGAATAGCAGGAAAGAAATGTAGTCCCGGAGAAGGAACAGCATGACAGAGGCTGCAACGAACATCACAGGATTCTGACTGCAAATACTCCCTTCTGGGTAGGTTGCTAAGAGCTGTCTGCTATACAGATAGCGGTCAAATCATGGAGGGTTCTGCTTGCTGGGGACTTACCTGGAGGCCCAGTGGTTAAGACTCCATGTTTCCGTGGAGGGCCTGAATTTGATCCCTGGTCAGGGAACTGAGGTCCTGCATGCCACACAGTGCAGCCAAAAAATTAAAAGATTAAGGTTTGTTGTGCTCCAAGGGAGAATGACTTGAGTCTTTCATTTCCAGTTGTGCAGAGGCCAGTGGGGCAAGCAAGGACTGAATGTTTTCCCCAGGGTGTCCCTGGAGCAGTATGACTTTCTTTTTTCCCTGAGAGAAGAAAGTGAAGTCGCTCAGTTGTGTCCGACTCTTTGTGACCCTATTGACTGTAGCCTATCAGGCTCCTCCGTCCATGGGATTTTCCAGGCAAGAGTGCTGGAGTGGATTACCATTTCCTTCTCCAGGGGAACTTCCCGACCCAGGAATTGAACCCGGGTCTCCCACAGTGCAGGTAGACGCTTTACCGTCTGAGCCAAAAGGCCCTCAAAAATGGCTTAGATTTCCTATGCTAAGTCGCTTCAGTCATATCTGACTCTTTGCAACTCTGTGGACTGCAGCCCACTAGGTTCCTCTGTCTATAGGATTTGCCAGGCAAGAATACTGGAGTGGGTTGTCATGCCCTCCTCCAGGGGATCTTCCCAACCCAGGGATTGAACCCACATCTCTTACATCTCCTGCATCAGCTGGCAGGTTCTTTACCACTAGCACTACCTGGGAAGCCCCAAGGTTCTCCAACAGGATCCAAGTGGCTTCTACAAAGCTTTGTGATGGCTTTAATGCAAATGAATCAGGAGTTTGTGAATCACATTTCCTCCCCAAAACACAGAAGCTAGTAGAAATCAGGAGAGTGTTTAGGTGTAGGAACCCTATGTGTCCAGGACCCAGTAGAGCCTCCCCAGGGTTTCTGTGGGATTGTGGGGAGGCAGGGCCCAAGCCTGGACACCCAAATCCTTTGAGATCACCTGTAGGCCCATACTAGCACCAACTGACGCACTAAGGAGGTGCCAGCTATGTGATGCCACAGTTCCAACCCATAGACTTGCTTCTTAACAAGGACAAAGGATGCTCAGCCATCTGACTCTGCAGGTCCTTGAGTTTTCTGGGCCCTGTAGGGCCCTGGGAGAACTCCTGGCCCCCTCTTGGCCCCTTGACTGGACAGAACTTTCTCCTGGATCTAGGTCTCTAGAGGGGATCAGATCCTCTGGCTAGCCAGGAAGGAGATGAGACTTCCGACAATGACAAAAACAATGGGATCATTTCAAAACATCCTCTCATATGTAATAACATTCAGCTAACAAAGCACCTTCATAATTAGTATCTCACTTGATCCTCATAAGAAACTAAGGGAATGGAAGGTGGTGGGGAGCAGATTATAATTCCCATTTACTGACAGGTGAGGAGACTGAAGTACAGAGACTTTTCCCAAAGTCACTCCTCTGAAGGGCCCATTGCATCAAACCTCCAAAGCAGTAAGAGCGTGGCATCCTTGTTCACTGCAGATGGTGTCCTGGGTAGAAAGAGCAGTAAGTGGTTCCTGTGGTTGAGATGGGCCACTGGAGGCTGTGATCTTTCCGCCTACCTCCTAGTGATCTGTGGTTGGAAGGCAAGGCAGCAACCTGCAGTGGGGTTAGGGCTCAACAGTGAGGGGGATCAGGGCTGTGTGTGTGGCCTGGTCTGGGTTCAGCCAAAGCGAGAACCAGAGTCCAGGCCTCCTGACCCCAACCCAGTGTTATTGCCACTACATCTGCCCTGACACTGACCTTGCCAAGCCCACCCTATATTTGCAGCCTCCCTGTCTGTAGTGAGAGGTCGTGAGAGAGAGGCCTCTCAGGGTGCTCTCAGGGTCTGGGCTGTTGTTGTGACCAGGTCCGAGCTCAGCATGTGAAGGTGGACAGCGAGAGCAGGAAGTCCCGGGGCTCCAGGGGTGGGGCAGGCTCGTCAGGAAAGACAGAGGGCACTAAAGCCATCCTTAACTGACCCACCCTCACCCCGCAACTTCCTCCTCTCCAGCCTGGAGGTTCCCACTGCTTTCACATCTTGTTGACTTTCAAATTTACAAGGTATGCTGATTGCCAAGGCCCAGGGATGATTACACACCTGGACCCACCTTAGGAAATCATCTTTCTTGGCCTGGTCCCCACCAGCAGCCTGGAGGTGGGGCAGGAGCACGGGGTGGGATCTCTCAGGTGCTGTGGAAAGTTTAAAGAGGAAAACAATGAAAAAGACAACAGCAGAGAGAAATCAAAGGCAAGTTCCACTTTTCTGGAATGAAAAGAGGGCAGTTTCAGGTTCAACTTGATTGATGGTCATGCTCCGAAACTCGGCCTTCCTGATGCCACCTCTGATTCCATCAGGGCTCAGGCTGGGGGAGGTTTATGGTGTTTGCTTGGTTTATTGGCTCCTCAGAAGAGGATATGAGGGCCCAAGCAGGTCTCTGGAGACAGAACCCCTCGAAAAAAAAAAGCCAAGATTTATGGTTTCCGGAAACTCTCAAGGTTACTGAGCTGGGCAGAGTGGGCTTTCCTCAGCCCTCAGGTTTAAGGGGTTTGGGGGGTGCTGAAGGCAAAGGAAACCCCAGAATTTTGGGGAACCATTCCCCTAAATATTTTTTCTTCCATCGCCTGCCTTGAGGCTCAGTGAACACTCCACAATGCTGGTGATCCCATGATTTCCTCCATCATTGTGACGAGGGGGCAACTGAGGCTGGATTGCTGGTGAGCCTGCCCACGTTGTACAGGATCAAGTGTCAGGGGAAAAGCACAGCCAGCTCCCAGCCAGGGGCACTCCCTCCCTGAGCTGTTGCCACTAGAGTGACCTTTGAGGCCAATCGTAAATCCTGGAGTCAGAAAACAAAAAGCATTTTGGGGGCTCTGGCCTGGGGCCACCTCTGTGTCACCCCACAAAGACTGGGGACAGTAGCCACGCAGCAGGGCTCAGCAAGGTGGCTGAGGTATCCCTCTACCCCTGCATATGACCATGGCAAGGGTGCCTCACCTGCCAGAGAGCGCCCAACTCCGCCAGGCCTGTGGACACTGGCCCTGGCCACCACGTGGCTCTGGACATAAATGTTTCGTTAGCAACCTTACTTCACAAGTGCAAGAGGCTGGTTCCTGACGTGGCCTTATAGTCTTCTGTGGCCCCCGTGAACAGGGTAAATTTGATTTCTGGGCTTAATTAAGGGATATGCCATAAATATTCATGCAGCAAAATGAGCCCCGGCTCACAAGTGCAGCTGCTTCCCGCTTGAGGGAAATTAACATCGTTTTCCAGCCCATGAGTAATGAGGCTCCGCTGCTGGAAAGAGGAGCCTTTTTAACAGCCTCTCCAGGACAGAGAGAGTGAGCCACGCTCAGAGGCACCCACACACGGGGAGCCACCCCTCTGCCTCTCCAGAGACTCAGCCCTGCAGGGAGTCCCCACCAGGGTGCTCAGTGAGCAGAAGACCCCTGAGCCCTGTCTCGAGAACAGCGGCCAGCACACCATGGCACGAAGGCCAGAGCCTCCTGCCACCTGTTTTTTGTGTGTATGTGTGTGAAGGAAGTTTTATTAGAACACAGGCACACCTACTCACTTAGCTATTGTCTACGACAGCAGAGCTGGGGAAGTGTAACAGAGAGCTTATGGTTTGCGTGGTATACTAAGTTGCTTCGGTCATGTCCAACTCTTTGCGACCCCATGGACTGTAGCCCACCAGGCTCCTCTGTCCATGGGATTCTCCAGGCAAGAATACTGGAGCGGGTTGCCATGCCCTCCTCCAGGGGATCTTCCCAAATCAGGGATCGAACCCGTGTCTCCTGTCTCCTGCACTGGCAGGCAGGTTCTTTACCGCTTGTGGCACCTGGGAAGCCCCTGTCTGGCCATTCACAGAGAAAGTGTGCCCACTCCTGCTCTCAAAACTTCTCATTCATTTTTGTTTATTAACAGAAGTCCCATATTATCGCGCTCTCTGGAATCCCAGGAACACGGAGCCGTTTTAGAATCATGTGGTCTGAGACTCCTCTGCGCACAGACTCTGGAACCAGTGTCCAGTCTCAGCTTTGCCTCTTCCTCAGCTGCAGGACTGTGTGCAGGTTACTTGTCTTTCTCTGCCTCAGCTTCTTTATCTACAAATTAGAGGTTCCTACATGGGGAAAGAATCTACAAGAGAGTGGAGATATGTACATGTATGGTTGATTCACTTTGCTATGTAAACAGAAACGAATACAACATTGTAAATCAACAATAACCCAATAAATTTCTTTTTATAAAAAAAATCGGGGGCAACAGCAGTCCTGATCTCATGGAGTTGTTGTGAAGATTAAGTGAGCAAATATTTGTAAAACCCCTAGAAAACCGTTTGGCACAAGCATCATGTAAGTGTGCTGTTAAATAAATGGAAACAGTCTCCGATTTCAGAATCCTCAAGAGTAGAGAATTCTAACCCCCTAATCCGCCTGCTAGACCTTCCTCTCCGTGGCAACAGGGAAAGCCTGCCTGCTTCTGACACTCCGCTAAATGCTTTACATGCATTATCTCATTTAATCTCCAAAACAACTCTTTGAAGTAGGAATTACTGCCAATTTACCTATGAGGAAATTGAGACTTTACGAAGGTTAGGAGGCTAACCAAAGGTCACCCAGGGTGAATTGCAATGTGGGAACGTGAGTCCAGGTGTGCCTGATTTCAAAGCCGACTCCCAGATAATCCTACCTCTCACCCAGGGCCATGGTCCCTCGTCCGTGTCCGTACCTGTCACAGGGCCCCCCAGCCCCTGCTGACACACGCTGAGACAGGACACTCACTATCTCTGGAGAGATCCCACTGGAATCCACTCTTGTTCTGTCCACCTCTTGGTCTTAGTTCTGACCGTCCACTCCAGGCTCTGAAAAGCCCTGGTGGGAGGATGAGGCCACTTCTGGGGCATCTCCCAACTTGCTGGGAGCAAGCAGTGGTCTGTGTTGCAAAATGAAAGTGTCTGTCCTGTCCCATTCTTTGCGACCTTGTGGACTGTAGCCTGCCAGGCTCCTCTGTCCATGGGATTCTCCAGGCAAGAACACTGGAGAGGGTTGCTATTCCCTTCACCAAGGGATCTTCCCAACCCAGGGATTGAACCTGGGTCTCCTGCATTGCAGGCAGACTCTACTGTCTGAGCCATCAGGGAAGCCAAGCATCTACAGCAAACTAGACCTGAGTGGAAAGACTAATCTCCTTTGGATAGAACACTCTTCCAGGAAGTCCTCTTTGGTGCCGACAAGCAGCAAGGACCTCCCTTTCCCCTCAAGGCTCCCAACACCCCTGCCTGAGCCAGCACCAGACAAGACCAGAACCACGCCCTAGTGTGAGACTTATTATGTTAGCCCTGGGGCCCTGTGACCCTGGTATTCTTTCGCTTGCTTGCCAACTTTCCTACAGTTCCATGGCACTGCAATGCTCATCAAATGCTTGTGGTATCACCTTTATCCTCATAGCATTCTCGACCTGTAGGTCATTAGCGTTCCCATTTGTAAGATGAGGCACCCGAGATGCAAAGGGAGGCTAAACGGGAAGGAGGATGAGAGGAAGAACCTTCTGCGTGCCAGGCATCGTGTTCACCCCTTGCCTCACTGAACCCTGAAAATAGAGGTAGCCATCCCACTCTACAAAGGCAGAGCTTGACACCCTGAGAGGAAACTGGTCTTGCTTCATCATAAAGCACACACAGAGTCAAACTCTAAGGGAGGTTTTTTTTTTTTCCCCTGTTTTCCAGATGTAAACCAAGGCTCGAAGCCGGGTGGCTTATCCCACAGGGAGTCAGGCTGGAACCAGGCCTGCTGGCCGCGGACAGAGAGCTCTCGCCCAGCCCAGCCGTCCTCGCGAGGCCCAACACGCATCCTTTTGGGGAGTGGAAAAGGAAACACTGGGCCCTTTTACAGGGTTTCCGTGTGCATGATGGGGAGCCCCCAAGGATGGCCGGCTGGCCACGGATGGGAGGAACAGTTTATTTTTCCTGCAGGCCGCTCCGGAGCCTTTCAAAGGTGTGAAGTTCCACGGCCTGCAGAGGCTGACTCTGCTGGCTATCCAGAGCCGGCCCTCCCCAGACTCCAGCCCCGCANGCCCCCAAGGATGGCCGGCTGGCCACGGATGGGAGGAACAGTTTATTTTTCCTGCAGGCCGCTCCGGAGCCTTTCAAAGGTGTGAAGTTCCACGGCCTGCAGAGGCTGACTCTGCTGGCTATCCAGAGCCGGCCCTCCCCAGACTCCAGCCCCGCAGACCTGGCCTCTTCATGCGCCCCCAGTGGGAACTCCCTCCGGCCCACCTGGCCTCTCACTCGCTGAAAGGCTGCAGAGTGACAGGCCAGAAACTCGACTCTGATGTTTACTCACCAAACATAGAGCCAGCCCTCTGGGCTCTCCTCCACCATCCAGACCCTCTGCTACCTCAGGGGAAGAAAGGGTTTGCAGCCCACTCCCAGGCTCAGCATACCTGGCACACACACCTCCAGAGACTGGCCACGAGGAGGAGCTTCCAGGCTGGCCCTGCAGCAAGAGAGAGTCTGGTTAGACACGAGGAAGAACTTTCTGCCACTGAGGGACGGACATTCAGTTCAGAGACAGGAAATGTCCTGAGTTCTGTGCTCTCTTGGTAAGAACTCTGGGTTCCTCTGCTTGAGCTTCCTTTCCTCACCCCTACAATGAGAGGTGACACTGCTTGATTCCAAGTTCTAACAACACTGTAATTCTGAGAGTCACAGCATGAGACAAGGGGCTGGAGACCCAGCTATACCATCAACTGACTGTGGGAACATGGGCAAAGTTACTGTGCTGCTCTGGACTCCAGTCTCCCCATCTTTAAATCGGGCATAATTATCAAAGAGTAGTTCCAAGTTCATGGATACAAAGCGCACTGTCCAGTCCGTTCTGTGAAGTGCTCTATGCGAGAAACTAGATCGATTATTTCCACGATTCATTCCCTGTTGCTTCCTCCTCTTTTTTCTCCCATTCACGCCTCTTTTGATTCTTCCTCTCTCTCTTACATCTCACAAGCAGGAAAGTTACTATGTCCTCTTCTCTCCCTAACCTGTGAACTGAGAAATGTTTATAGATGGAGAGGTCGCCCCTTGTTTTGTTTGAATTTAGTTTTGTTTTTTGTTTAGTGCAATTAATACAAGTGGGCCCGGGAAGGTAGTGGGGCCATGGGGAAACACCCAGGGGGCTGCAAATCCCCTTGGGTGGCACTTAGAAGACTCTGGAATATTCCCCCTGCTGGAGAATGTCTGGCTGCGTGCCTGTGAGTGTTGGATAGGGGGTAGTCCACAGTCACAGTCTTACTGGACTGGACCAAAGGGTCGTTTCTTAATGTTTCCACCTCTAGACGGGCCAAGTTGTTGACTGCTTGAATAAGGCAGAGCAATCGTGTCCATGAACTGATTGGCTGTTTCCTCATATAACAGTCAAGGAAGTTGTATGGTTGCTTTTAAAAAACTGAACTGATGTTGTCGTTTTTCTGTAGCCTCTGTTCCCCCATCATTTTTATAACTAGATTGACTGTTTTGGTTGTACTGACCTGTTGTTTGTCTAAACTGACCCTTTGTTGGAAGAACTGAGCTGTTGTCTGTCATGAGCACTTGGGGACTAAAGCAGCTGGCTGGGGGCTGTCCTGACAGGATATTTTGGCTCAACGGACAGGTCCGGGGTCTGTTGCCAAACCAGCTGATACCAAACCCACCTCAACCTTCCTGCCGACGTTGGCCTTTCCAAAGAGATCCAGTCTTAAATGTTCCAGCCATAAACCCCACACCGCCTGCCCGAGAGCACACACAATATTGTTGAAAATTGGCCTTCACATCAAGAAAGCAGACAGCCTGATTAAGGAGCTGGCAAATCAGCCCACTGTCTGTCCTGCAGCCTTACAGGGCGGCCCTGCCTGCCTGGGCTGTCCATGTGGCCTGAGCCTTCCAGCCTTATTCTTCATCCGTGTTAGGGGGGATCACTGAGCCCCCAGCACAGCCCCCTCATTTGCCTCTTTAACTCACTTCCTTTCATTGCTGACAGGTCCAGGGACTTTCAATGGGGCCCTGACAAGAGAGTCCTTACCCTCTTTGCCCCATTCACCCTGCCCACCCCTCCTCGGCCTTTCAGACTCCCAGTGAAAGGGACTTGTCCACAAATTGGGGATTTGCAATTGTCCCCTTTGTAAAGGCCCTCCATTTCCCTGGGCCCCACCCGGCCCATCCCCAGGATCAGCAGGGGTGGCCCCAGAGGAGCTGTGGATGTAACAGGACACAATACACCCACACTCTGGCTTAGAAGCAGGGCTGAAGCCTCGGAAACTCAGACTTGGCTTTGGGGCAGAAAGACTGTATTTTGCTATCCTCCTGCCTGCTCCCCCCTCCCCATTTTATAGGTGGGGAAACTGAGAGTCACATAGCAAGACCTCTTGGCACCCAGCTGGCCCTCCCATTAGCTCATTTCCACTCTGTTTCTTTCTTATTGAGAAGGCTACAGTGTTTGCCATTTATGCTAACCCAATATGCCGCACCATTGAAAATGCGTACAAAAGCTGCTGTCAGTAGTTGAGGAAGCTTGGGGTCGTGGTTTTGTTGTTTAGCATCAGAAATCCAAAGCTAGAGCCATGAAAACAGTAATTCTTGGATGAACTGCCTCAAAAATACATAGAAACAGTGGCCTGACTAATCTGAAATTCAACTCACTAAAAGGAAACAAAGCCAAATTGTTCTTTTCCTGTCTCTAATATTTTTGCTCCCACATTTAGATTATTTAATCCAGCTTCCTATCTCTAGGTGGGCCTAAGAAGGCCCAGAGAGGAGGTCTGCTTGCCTAAAGGCACACAGCAAGTCTGGGCTAGTGCTCCTGGAACGTGCCTGGAGTCTCTCAGGCAAGTATTTCGGTTTGCAAAAATTTTTTGGCTACTTTGAAACGGTATTTCTAGAACTAGCTGGACACTGCAATTTGGTTTTGGGGCTTTGGACTTTCTAAACTAAACTGATTTTTAAGAAAAGATTTTACATTGGTAAAAGGGGTTGTTTACAAAGTTTCAGCTATGGGGAAAATCACACGATCTCTTGGCATTTCTAACCCAAGCTGTTCTTCCCTAAGGAGCCTTGGGGCGCTACAGATGAGCCTGAAACGGGGATTCTGTGCGTGAGCTGAGCCAGAGAGAAGGTTTTTCAAGGAAGGTAGCCTCCAATTTAAGCAGCCACTAGGCAGAGTCTCTCTTTACAGGGCTGGATAAAAAGCATGAGGTTCCATATTTAAATGATCTCTGCCTAGTCCTTTTACAGAGTTTTGGGATAAATTCTCTAGGAAGTGAATGTTTTCTAAGTACCAGGGTGACTCTGAGGCTGGCAGCTCTGCTTTGAGAGTATTTCTGACATTGTAATGAAATCCTGAGTATTACCATTCACCCACTGCCATACATATACTGTCCCCCTCTGGGGATTTATGGCGGTGACAAGATCCCATATCTCTCCAAACCCCAGTGAGTACGTGATAATATCATTATATCATCAGCTCATCACTGAACCATCCTCATCCACTCAGCTTCCATCACCCCCCAAGACTGATAACCATCAGAGGCTGTTAATTCCCAGCAAATTATCTAATCCGCATGTTGTCTGATTTGTGTAAACCCCAGCCCATGAGGATCATAAAACAAATAAGCATGAAATGGTTTATAGTTTCCAATCTCCTCTCACCTAGATAGGCCACACTCCCGGTCTCAGCCTCGGCTGTAGCTCTCATGTCAGAAGGAATGGGCAGCCGAGGTCCAAATCTGGACCTGCCCGCTGCTGCTTCTGGGACAGAGGCCACAGAAATACAGACGCACAAGTCTGCTCCCTGCTCTTGCTCCCCACCCCAAAGGGGCCAAAGCTTCATTTCACCAATGCGTTAATCATCGAAACAGCAAGGCACCGGCATGATGGGTTAAGACACTGGATGATTTGCAGAGACCAAAGCAAACTGTCCCGGAAAAAAACAGAGCGTAAAAGGAATTTGTAATGATGAGAGACAAAGCAGAGAGGGGAGGAAGGAAAGGGGGTCGGCAGCTCAGGGAGATGCAAGGAACAAAAAAATTACACTGCGTTGTCTAGAGATAAGTACAGGAGTGTGTGTATGTGTTGTAGACTTAGGTGAAGATTTGGGCGGGGCCATGAGTAGGACTAAATGACCTCTAAATCCTTTTTTGCCTCTAAAATTCATCAAGGCTATGTCTAAAAGCCTATAATTTCAAAATTCTGTAATTCACAGATCCTATACTTCTCTAACAAAACAGACATTCTAATTCTCTGTGATTCTAAGAGTCTATAATTCAATAAGTCTGTAATTATAAACTGCTATGACTGTTAAAGTCTATGGCTTTCTAATTTCACCATTCCATGATGTCAATATTCTGTGATTCTAAGATCTCATCATTCAGTGTTTCCTTAATTTAATATTCTAACATTCCACCATTCCTGCATTCTATGATTCTAAAAAACCATGATTCTAGATTTCCATAAATTTATCTTCCATATTTCCAATGCTCTACAGTGCTCTGCTGCTGCTGCTAAGTCACTTCAGTCCTGTCCTACTCTGTGCGACCTCATAGACGGCAGCCCACCAGGCTCCGCCATTTCCTTCTCCAATGCACGAAAGTGAAAAGTGAAGGTGAAGTTGCTCAGTTGTGCCCGACTCTTAGCGACCCCATGGACTGCAGCCCACCAGGCTCCTTCGTCCACGGGATTTTCCAGGCAAGAGTACTGGAGTGGGTTGCCATTGCCTTCTCTGCTACAGTCCTCTAGTATTGTAGAATTCTGCTTCCATAATCCTAAAATTGCATAATTCTAAAGCTTATGCTACTAAGGATCTAAATCATTTCTGCAATTCTAGAAATCACTTTAAGAATTCTAAAAAAAGAACTCTCTCAGTCTATATTTCTGAATATATTCTAATAGTCTAGGTTTCTAGGATCCTACAGTGCAAAGATATTTTTATTCCAAATTCTATAGTTTAAGAATCTATAATTCCACGATTCTTAGTTCCATGATTTTAATATTGTATATTCATAATTCCAATATTTCTCATGGGGTAGCAAAGAGTCGGACATGACTGAGCAACTGAACTGAACTAATGATTTCATTATTATAAACATAAAGTCGCTTCATCTACAAAGTATATGAATTAAGTTGAAACTGAATCAAGTGACCAGCACAGACGTCCTGTTTCGGGTTGTAGTGTCCAGGGCCGCTGGTCTTTCCTCCTCAGCAAGAGAGCCTGGGCTCCTGGAGCCGCTGCAAGACAAAGGCGCGTGGAGGTGGGGCCAGGCCCAGTGTCAGGCCCGGGAATGGCCCCCATGCCTCCAGGTGGCCCCTCTTCAACAGCCCCGTTTTCAAACATCTGCCAGCGTTTGGGTCCCGATTGCTGTCTTTTAAAAGTACCCCTCTCCCTTTCTTGTTCTCCATCAAGGGCTCCCATGACAATCATTTCAAGCAGCTAATGAGTTTCAGATGGCCTTCAGGAGCCCGGGACGGATGGAAGCTGGGGGATAAGGGTTCTTAGGCCGAGTTTCATGGGCAGGGGGAGGGGAGGGGTGGGAGTGCGGGGTCAGAAAGAAAAATCTTTTGTAGCTGAAGTGTTACTGGGCCTGCCCACCCCTCTGGAAGGGAGCCCCGTGGTCACTCTGTCTATCCCTCTCTGGTGTGCAAACTGGCGCCCCCTTCCCTGAGTCCTCACTCACTGCTTTGAACTTGGGTGAAACAAAACATCACAACCAAGATGGCATCACTCACCTGCTGATAGAAGCAACTTTGCAAAAGACAGACATGATCCCTGTCAGCAACATCTTCTGGGACTCTGTCACTGTCCAGACGTCACCTCCGGGTAAAACTCTAAGCTGCATCACACTGCCTGGCCCAGAGTGGGGCTGGCTGGGGGTCCTGGGAGACGCAAGCCTGCAGCTTCCTCCTGTAAACTGCTGACCCCTTTTGGATCACCTTTGCCCGCCCGCTCCATGGCTGGCCTGGGACCAGCACCGGGGGCTGATTGTGACCCCAAAGGGCTTTTCCCCTCCAACACCAGGAGACATGGGGAAACCAGAGGCATGAGAGGGGGCACCCCAGCTTTCATTTCCGTGACACAGGGAGACCCAGGAGGCAGCCTGTGCCCAGAACCTGGCCGGGATTACACAGTGGGTTCTTTGGGCATTCTCCCTCTGGCTGCCTGGGAACTTCCACTGCTTTCAAAGCCTAATTCAGGAATCAAGCGAGCAGAACATTGAGAAAGGCTCTCCAGGGCGGTTCAGAGGAACTCACACACTCCCCGGGCCCACCGGGACCATTCCCGTCCAGGAATGTCGGGGGAACATTTCTGCAACAGGATGTGTACAGTTTCGGGTTTGGAGAGGGGGTCCCTCCTGGCAAGGGAGACCGAACCGTATAATTAAGTAACTTGCCATTTCCTTTAAGATATCAACAACAACAACCACGTTCTCCCCGATGCCTAAACAGGACAAATCCCGGGTTAAGCAGTTCCTGGTGGTCTGCTCTCACACATGTGCGAAGGGAGGAAAAAAACCCCGCCTGGAAGCTGGCCTCCTGGCTTCCCAGAATCCCCCGCTGCCGCCACCT
Organism: Oreotragus oreotragus; assembly: GCA_006410675.1. Lineage (NCBI taxonomy): Eukaryota > Metazoa > Chordata > Mammalia > Artiodactyla > Bovidae > Oreotragus > Oreotragus oreotragus. Next base: position 214,794 of record SJYX01012189.1, read on the forward strand.
CCCTCACCCGACCGCTCCCCCACCCCCTCCCCCGGTGCAATTAGGGGTAATCTTTTGTTGCCTGGAAAGTGTAAAAATCGCCGGCTTCTCTTTTTGCATGCATAATATCCATTTCCCCTCCAAGTGCGTTATTTGGTTTGGGAATTACATCTATTTACAAGAGTAGATGTTGCACAAAGGTTGTGTTTATGTGGAAAATTATATCGGTGACACGGGCTGATTGGCACATGGAGGCTGGGAGAGCAGGCCGAAGAGGCCTTCTCATCAGCTTGGAATAACAAAATGATTGTATTTTCAGCAAAGCTAATTGATCACATACCTCGCTGGGCTATCTGTTTACTCAAAGGCCATCCAGGCCCTGGGAAGGTGGACAGGAGAGAGCCCCGGGCGGTGGTCACCACCGGCCCAAGCCAGCCTGCTGAGGCGTTGGGGGTGTGGGGGCCGAGCCAGGGGTCGGGAGGGGTCGTAGGGTCATGCGGTGGGCTGAGAGGTGGGCTGACCCTCCTCAGACCCAGCTCTGCACTTTGTGGCCTTTTGCCAGGGCCCCGGAAGTCCTTGTGGGACACGGAAGGTGTGGGAAGAATGAGTCAGAGTGGGATAAGGTCACCCAAGGAAAAATGAGTTCTTTCCCTTTCTCTCTTCTGTTTGAAAAATGGACCCAAGAAGAGTTTTTAAGCTGATGCTGTGCTGGCTGCCCTGGGTCCTAGATGGTGAGAGCCTGGATGTGGGTGTCTGTCTTGACCAAGTGACCCTGTGGGTTTCAAGACTGTCTTTGCTCTTCTCCAGGGAGCTCTAGATCAGGGCCTTGGGCCGGAGATTGGATGGGAGAGATGACAGCAGGGGGCTAAGGGACTGGAATGAGGACTCAGTGCCAATTCTGCAAACAGCCGGAAAGCTGAGCCCAGCCCTTTCTGACACCCTACCAGAACAAAGAACTGATTTCTTAATTTAGGGGAAAAAGGCAATTATTTTTAGGTTTATGACTAGCATTCCTGCAGCCCCACCCCCAGCCCAGGGATGAATCAGTGTGTGAGAGGTCCCCTAAGGAGATATCAGCTCCCCCAAACTGACTCAGGTAGGCCAGGCCTGGGGTGGGAAGGGGCGGGAAGGGGCGGGGCGATGGGGGAGAGGGTGTGAGCAAACAGCTCAACCCCTAAAAAGCACCGAGTTGGATTTGCATTTCCTCATCAGCATTAAAACTGCACTTGTGTGGGGGCAAAAAGCAAAAGTTAAATATGTTAAATAAGTGCTTGAATGAAAAATGACCAGTTATTCTAAAAACAGTTTGTTGGGAATTAGTCAATGAACTGAGTAATTTACCACTCACTTTGCAAACACTACGTCCCTTTGAAAACCACCCCCTTAAAATAACCTGACATTCCACCCCCCACCCCCCACGCCCACCAGTCAGTTCAGTTTAGTTGCTCAGTCTAAGGAGCAAGCATCTTTTAATTTCATGGCTGCAGTCACCATCTGCAGTAATTTTGGAGCCCAAGGAAATTAAGTCTCTTGCTGTTTCCTTTCTTTCCCCATCATTTATTATGAAGTGATGGAACCAGATACTGTATTATTCAGATGGCTGGTTATTCTGCACACTTCCAGTTGGCATCATTCAAACTACTCGTCACTCTTTACTAACAACTAGGTACAAGCACTGTCCCCTGGTTTGACAGGTTTCAATCATGGTTTTGTGTCCTTATTGCTAATCAATTTCAGATTTAGGCAACTTTTCCTAGATTGAGGATTAAAAATGTCTGGGGACAATCAATAAGGATCCCCCTGGAGGACTCCTAAAACCCTCACAGACTGCTGAACCCAATAGCCTCGTTTTACAAGTAGGGGAACTGAGGCTGAGAATGTTCCAGTCTTTGCTAATCCCTGCTGATGACATGTGGGCCAGGGCTGTGTTTGGTTTGGGGGTCCTCAGATCAGGGGGATGTTGAATAAATTTCAGGTGCTTTTTCTCCAAGCTCAGCCATGAGGTTTTTCACCTCTCTCCAGGTCTGAGTTGAACAAACTCCAATTTGGAACGTATTAGGTGTTGTTGTAATAACCTCCTGGTAGCACTATATGTGTATGTGTGTGCATTTGTCCACCCTGCGTTTCAAAATTTCTGGCCCTTCCGAAAGACAAGCAGTTTATTAATGTGGTGCTCTCGGAATTGTTTTTTAATTGGAAACATTTTGCAATGAAAGCACATTAATAAAACCTGAATCCAAATCAAACTTCTCTGTGTATGTTATTTTTACTCTGCAGTCAAATGCTTTTATTAGATTTAAAACTTTTACTGTGCTTTTTATCTCTGGCTGTATAATGTTCTACAACTTAAAAAAAAAAAAAGCCCAATGACTCCAAAGTCTGGCAAAATAATATACTTTCTTGGATGCCTCTGTGTGTTGCCAATTAGCTTTGCCGTGAACGCAGGCCCCCATCCATCACCCGCCTCTGGGTGGCTGTAATGGAGACCTAATTTGTTTCATATGCCCCGTGATCTCTGAGCCATCCACCGGTGTCTCCAACCTGCTGAGGAACTGCCAGGCCAAAGGAGAAATGAATGGCAAGAAAAACCCAAGACAAGCCAGAGGGACCCCTTATCAGGACAGGCCAGTTCTGCTCATGCAGTGGGAATACTCAGCCTCTGTGCCTCCAATTTCTTCCTCCCAACTCCCCCCACCCACCCTCTCCTCTCTCCTCCACTTTTTCTCCCCTTTTATGACCCAACTCAGAGTTCACGGGTGGGGAGACCTAGAGTGGAGAATGGAAGACTTCTCCTCTTCCTTCGCCCTCCCAGGGCTGACTGTTGCCCGCTCCCCCTCTCTGCCCGGTTCCCACCCCCTCCCACCTACTCCTTTTACAAGCCCGACTTTTAAACCCCCAGTTCCCTAGGAATTTTATGAATGCTCGGCACAAGCCAAAATAAACTCATAAAGAAAAAGTTTCTAAAGAAGGTCATAGACCCGTACAGCAAGTGCTAAGCGGTAAATACAAAAGTTCTCCGGGTCGCTGGGAGCTGAGGTCTGGGTGGCAGAAGGCTGGGGCAATGGAGGGAAAGCGGGGAGGGCTGGGGGGTCAGGAGTGAAGGCTTTCTTTCCTCTCCTGAGAGAAGAGGAGAGGACTCCCCAAACCTCAGCCTCACTGAGTCTTTATTTGAAAAAATAAAAATTTAAAAGCTCTGTTAGAGTTTGACTTCTCATTTTGTTGAAACTGTAGCCCAGAGAAGTAAGGCATTTATCCAAACTCACACAGCAAGCTGGCCTGTCCAATGCTGAAGCAGGTACTTGGTCTCCCAGTTTAGAGCCTCCCCTCTCTGTGTTACTGATACGATGAAAGAAGGAAAGGAAGGGTCTTCAGGGCAGAACCTTTTCTGGAGTCATGGAGCTGTCTGTTGAAATTCTCTGGAGCAGCACTGTCCAGAACTTTATGCAGTGACGGAGATGTTCTATATCTTTGTTGCCCAATACAGCAGGCAACTGGGCTTCCCTGGTGGCTAAGGGGATAAAGAATCCGCTTGAAATGCAGGAGATGCAGGAGAATCGATCCCCAAGTCAGGAAGTTCCCGAGGGCATGGCAACCCACCTCAGTATTCTTGCCTCCAGAATCCCATGGACAGAAGAGCCTGGCAGGCTATAGTCCATAAGCAACTGAGCATGCACGTGGAGTAGGCAATCACCACACACGGCTATTTAAATTAGAGTAAATAAAAAATTCAGCCTTCTAGCCTCATTTCAAGGGCTATCATACTGGACCACATGGATATAAAACATTTCTGTCATGGTAGAAATTTCAATTGGATAGCAGTGTTCTCAGATGTCAGCACGGTTGGCCTTCAAAGGCATCATCATGGTCATGATGCAAAATGGTTCCTCTCTCTGGGCCTCCATTAGCCTGAGATCCTCCATACTCTCATTCCCTAAAATGGCACATGCACCTTGGGGGCTATAGCTCCAACTCTCTTTTCTTTTCACCTCCATGATATCCAGTACGAGATGGAGGGTTAGTCTCAGAAGCTGAGGGTTGGAAAGGCCTTACAGGGAGTTTAACTGAACCACTCCCAGGGCAGGAATCTTCCCTGAAGCCTCTCAGAGGGTGGCCCATCCACCCAGTTTGCATGCCTCTAGGCCCAGAGACCTCACTATTTACCCAGGCAGCCTAGTCCAGTTCTGCAAAGTTGGGATTACAAGAATATACTTTCTAAGATCTAGCTGAAACCTCCCCATTAGCCTTCTCCACCCTGGTTCTGCCCTCTGGCTCTCACTATATTAATTTTGTTTTTCTTTCTATGCAAAGACCCTTCTAATAGCTGCTGCTGCTTGGTTGCTTCAGTCATGTCCAACTCTGTGCAACCCCATGGACTGTAGCCTGCTAGGCTCCTCTGTCCATGAGGATTCTCCAGGAATACTGGAATGGCTTGCCATGCCATCCTCCAGGGGATCTTCCCGACCCAGGGATCGAACCCAGGTCTTCCACATCACAGGCAGATTCTTTACCATCTGAGCCACCAGGAAAGCCCAATAGCTAATTCTAATAGCTAAACAATCTAATTCCTTCCTGTTCCTCTTCAAACAGGAAATTCATCACTGAACACTAAGGTTTAAATGCAGGCTGATCAACAGAAAATAGCAGGTACATCCCTCCCTTGATGTAGAGAATATGTTTCCGTTAATGCCACCCATCCTTTAAGCAACTCCACAACCCCATAGTCTCGCACCAGGTTTGGCCATATGCATGGCCCGTCTAGTCAAGGCTATGGTTTTTCCAGTGGTCATGTATGGATGTGAGAGTTGGACTGTGAAGAAGGCTGAGTGCCGAAGAATTGATGCTTTTGAACTGTGGTGTTGGAGAAGACTCTTGAGAGTCCCTTGGACTGCAAGGAGATCCAACCAGTCCATTCTGAAGGAGATCAGCCCTGGGATTTCTTTGGAAGGAATGATGCTAAAGCTGAAACTCCAGTACTTTGGCCACCTCATGCAAAGAGTTGACTCACTGGAAAAGACTCTGATGCTGGGAGGGATTGGGGGCAGGAGGAAAAGGGGACGGCCGGGGATGAGATGGCAGGATGGCATCACGGACTCGATGGACGTGAGTATGAGTGAATTCCAGGAGTTGGTGATGGACAGGGAAGCCTGGCGAGCTGCAATCCATGGGGTCACAGAGTCGGACACGACTGAGTGATTGAACTGAACTGAGGGCTAAGTTGTCCCACTAGCAAATAGGATGGATGTGGTCCCTACCAGAACTGCTTTTTGATGTGAGCAAAAATCCTGCTCCTGCCCCATTCTTCAGGCAACCCCACACTTTGGAGTGTCTTCCTAAAAATTTTCCAAGTCCCTTCCCAATGCCTGAGACTATCCAGGGCTAGCAATGCCATATAGGTGGGGCACTGGGTCTGGACTGAAACCTGCATGGGCTCTGGTCCATTTCTCCCACTCAGGGTTTTTTCTACCCTTTGCTTCATATATGAGGTCAACCAGATGACCTGAGGAGCTCCAGGATTCATTTCTATGGTTTGGACCTGGGATTCCACAGCCAGGCCCTCTCCTAGCAGAGCAGCCTGGAAGATGGATCACTTAAACTTGCCAATGTGATATTTTTCTTGTAGGTGCCCACAAACTTACATCTCCAGAATGGTGCTGACATGCTGATTTTGAATGACTCATCGTCTCTATAGACAGGGACCCTGAACACCCTAGAGGCATTCCTGGATCCTTTGTTCACAATCTGCATGGAAGAAACAGTTTACTCTACAATATTGTGAGAAAAGAAGTGCCAGGTGAGCCCAGAAGAAAGAGACTGGAAGGCTTCTTATAGGCAGTGATATCTAAGCTGAGTCTAAAGAATGATGGAAACGAGAGGGAAGAGAGAGAAATCCAGGCAGAGAAAACTGTGAGAACAGGATGTGCACAGGTTTTGCCTGGTTATATACGCTTGGGCAGGTGGCTTAGCATTTTTGAACTCCAGTTTATTTGTCTGTAAATCTAAGACAACCACCTCTATCTCACAGGGCCAGGCCTTCATTCAGTGATTCAAAGAATGTCCTGAGAGCCTACTAAGCCAGGCACAGTGCGGGTGTCAGGGACACCTGAGAGAGCAGAGCTGATTCCTGCTCTTAATGCACATGAGACAGCAGCAGTGCGGCAGAGCAGTCGGACTCCCAGGAGCTCCACAGGGGGTTGGTTGACTCTGGCCAGGGCAGGACTTCCTGACCCTTGAGCTCAGTCTTGAAGGGAGAGTAGTTAAGACCTGTCAGGGTAGAGGAGATGGGAAGGGTCTGCCAAGTTGAGGGAACCGTATGTGCAAAGGCCCAGAAGTCTAAGCAAACCTGATCTCTTTGGAAGCTGGGAAGTATGCCAGTGGGTATGGCGTATGTTGACCATGGCTGGAATTTAAGGCCAGAGCTGGAAAGGCCTTGAATGCCCTTTATCATGTGGGTGGTATTGAGCTGTGGAGGATTTTAAGCCTGGAAGTCATATGACTAGATTTGCAGTTTAGAGAGTTTCTCCAGAGGCCAATGTGGAGGCTAGACTGGCGAGTGAGAGGCTAGAGGTTGGAAATCAAGGGGGAGGCTGGTGGGATGTCCGGATGAGAGCTGATGGGGCTTTCTCCAAAAAGATGGAGAAGGTATGTCAGACTGAAGGCCTGTATGGGAGGCAGAATTAGCAAGCACCGGGTGGTTGGTGGCTGTGTGTGGTACGAGAGAGGTGGAGCCAAGAATGACTCAGGTATGTGGTGTGTTTGCTTTCCAGAAAAAGTACCAATAATCATGGCAATACTAGCTAGCATTTATTACCTACTAATTATGTGCTAGGCAATGTGCTAAGCATTTTATACACATGACCTCATTTAATCCTCACAGCAATTCTGTGAGGTAGCTACTCTTTTATCCCCCATTTTAAGGATGGGGAAACTGGTTCAGAAAGGTTAGGTAACTCGCCCAAAGTCACACAGCAGACCCAGAACTGGCCTTCTGGCCAGCCTTCAGCATCTCTATCCATCCTTCCCTCCTGTTTTCTTCTCAGGCTCAAGCTCTGTTCCTGCCAGGCCGTCCGCACCTTCTCCAACCACCCAGGCACTCAGGCACCAGGTGTCTTCTCGCCTGCCCTTCCTTCAGGGTTTTCCTGCACAACAGTGGGGTTTCTTCAGGGAGCACCCCATTCGCTGGTCTGCACACCTGTCTGTCCACCTCCAGCACACTTATTGAGCCACAGTCCAGACCAGGCCTACAAGGCAGAGGTGAAAAGACTTGGCCCTTGCTGAGTGCCCTCAGCCCAGGACAAGACAGATGGCCCCTCCTCTGTAGACCCCTACCCACCTGCCATGTCTAAGGCACGCCCAGCCCGCTCCTCCATGGCCTCTCCCTCAGCCCCTGTGTGCTTGTCATGGCTTTTATCAGGGTTGTGTCATTTTCCATTTCTGTTTCTTGGGTCCATCTTCCCTCTGAGAGGTCAGTTCAGAGGTATGGGTTGAGTTTTGTCCCCTCAAAACGGGCATGCTGAAGCCCTGACCCCATTGTATCTCAGAACATAACTGTGTTTGTAGATGGAACTCCCTTTACGGAGATAACTATGTGAAAATGAGGTCATCGGGGTGGGCCCTAAAGTGGCTGGTGTCCTAGTGAAGAAGAAGAGGTTGGGCCACAGACATGCACAGAGGAAAGAGCGTGTGAAGTGACAGGGAGAAGATGGCCAGGACGAGCGGCCTCCGAGGAAGCCTGCATCGCCAACACCTTGACTTTGGGTTAGACCTCACCTCTGGGATGGTGAGGCGATGAACGCCTGTTGTTTAAGCCCCTTATCGGTAGTACTTTGTCAGAGTTGCCCAAGCTGACTAATACATCACCTAAAGGATACTCTGCCTCATTCCCTAGAGCTTAGCATCGTCGTATGTCACCCATGACCAGGCTCTCAGTAAATATGTTATCGATTAAGTATGTGTTCTTACTTCCCAGGTGGTGCTAATGGTAAAGAACCTGCCTGCTAATGTAGGAGATGAGTTTGATCCCTGGGTTGGGAAGATCTCCTGGAGGAGGGCATGGCAATGCACTCCAGCATTCTTGCCTGGAGAATCCCATGGACTAAGGAGCCTGCTGGACTACAGTCCATGGGGTCGCAAAGAGTCGGACTTGACTAAAGCAACTTAGCAAGTATGTATATGAGTATGCATGTAATGTGATACATACATCAGTACACACAAGGATCTGTGGGTACACATGTCTGTGTAGGGATGAGCTCAAGCCTGTGTGTCCACATGAGCACACGCTGATTTTTGCATGTGTAGTTCTGTGTGAAGGTGTGTTTATGAATGTATTTGTAGGCAGACTGTGAGTGACTTGTGTTCAAATGTTTGTGAACAGGGGCATGGTTCTTATGAGGGCATGGAGTGTCTCCACACACACACACACGAACACCAGCTGTGCCTGTCTGTGGACCCATGTCGGGAGCAGTGAGTCTCTGAGTGGCCCCGCATGCACACGTGTCTGTCCTACTTCTCAGAAGGATCCCAGGGCTGGAGCAGTGACAGGTCTGTGCCTGGGCAGAGGGCTGGGGAGAAGTCTTAGCTACTGGTTCCCCTTGAGGTGGATTCTTTCAGGGGAGGAGCTTCTTGAAGGGGCGGGAGCAGGGCAGGCACTGCCATCCCAGCCAGCACAGGCCAAGCCAGGATAGAGAGAGGAAAAGCAGAGCCAGCAGAAGCTCTCCTTTGGACCCGTCCCTGTTGCCTTCCCAAAGTGGGCTGCTTCCCCATCCTACTCCTCTGTTCTTGTTCTTGTTCTGTTTTTTTTTGTTTTTTTTGTTTTTTTTTTTTTTATGGCTGCACTGGGTCTTGGACTTTCTCTAGTTGCAGCGAGCGGGGACTACTCTTCGTGGCAGTGCCTGGGCTTCTCACTGCGGCAGCTTCTCCTGTTATACAGCACAGGTTTTAGGCACATGGGCTTCAGCAGCTGCAGCAGGTGGGCTCAGTAGTTGCAGCTTGCAGGCTCTAGAGCACAGGCTCAGTAGCTGTGGCTCATGGGCTGAGTTGCTCTGAGGCATGTGGGATCTATTCCCGGATCAGGGATAGAACTGGAGTCCCCTGCATGAGCAGGCAGACTTTTATCCACTTTGCCACCAGGGAAGTCACACTGCTGTGTTCCCATACAGACTGTTAGTTGGACAGTTTCACCTTTGTTTGTGTGATCCAGGCTAAGCTAACTCCCTAGGCGTCTCCTCTGACAATAAATTGGGAAGAGGAGGAAAGGAAAGGAGGGACTGGATTTCAAGCCAAACATTCTCAGTTCTGCCCCTAATTCGCTGTGGCCCTTTCACAGTTATCACCCCTCTAAATCTTAATGCCTCTTTCCCTAAAAGGGTTGAGAAGATTCCCTGGAGAAGGAAATGGCAACCCACTCCAGTATCTTTGCCTGGAAAATTCCATGGACAGAGGAGCCTGGCAGTCTACAGTCCATGGGGTCGTAAAGAATTGGACACGACTGAACACACACTCACACAAGAAGTACCCCCTGACTTGAGAACAGAGAGGTGCTGGCAATGAAAATATTTTGTAACTACAAGCCCCAGGAAGCCCTTAGGCGAGCTCCAGTTCCCTGACTCCCATCCTCTTGGTTTGGCCAAGAGGAGAAACTCAACCTGGGGGCTCCGCCTTCCCCGGCTGCAGGGGCTGTGTGGAGGAGGTCAGGCTGGCAATTTACAATGTGAGGAGCCAGCTCCCTCCCAACACACAATCTATCAAGGCCGTGTTTTCCTTGGAAGGCTGCTCCCGCGTGGAACCCTCTTCGCGCAAGCGGCTCTCCCTCAGGTGCTCCCAGAGTTCATGGGCAGGTGACGGGGAGCCGGGGGAGGGCAGAGGCCTCCTGGGAGGGGCCCTTTCCATCAGAAATGACAGATGCATTTCCTCAGCTCCAGGCCTCAGCCTCAGCACACTGGGGCGGGCGGAAGCCCTGCCGGTTCCCAGGGGGCGATGGAAGGGAAGTCTCTCCTGGCTCTCCTCCTCCCGGCCCTCTCAGTTCAGGGGCTGAGGAGGTGCAGAGACAGGGAGTGGGCCACGGAGACAGAGACACAGAGACACGTGGAGAGAGGCAGAGATACGTGGACACAGAGGTGGGAGAAACCAAGAATCAGGCAGGAAGGCTGAGAAAGACCACAGACAGAGACCGAGGCATAAAGGGGCTCAAGAAAACCCTCAAGGAGAAAACACAGGGTCAAGGAAGGCAAGGGAGAGAGAGCAAGGCCGAGAGAGGAGAAAAGCAAGCCAGCCAGCAGTGAAGGCAGAGAGTCAGGGAAGAGCTGGAAACACACACACAGGGAGTGGGCAGCTGATGAGAGAGGCTGGAGAGAAGAACGGCCTGAGACGTGAAGGAGAGAGACCCAGGCGCCAGAGAGCTCACGACAGGCGGAAGCCCATGACATCCAGGCAGGAACACTGTGGGGGGAAACCAAACGGCCGGGACTCGAAATGAAAGGCATGGTTGCTGCTGTCGTTCAGCCACTAAGCCGCGTCCGGCTCTGTGTGCCTCCACAGACTGTAGCGCGTCAGGCCTCCCCGTGGCTTACTGTCTCCTGGAGTTTGCCGAAGTTCACGTCTAAAGATGTTAGTTCCATGCTCATTTAGAGCAAATGTACAGACTGTTCAAATCCCAGAGCCTGTCATGTAAACTAACCTCTTCTCTCGCTTCCTAGACCACAGAGGATCCCAGAACCTCTCCTGGGTGTGGGGGTGCAGGTGAATGGGGTCCCCCTAGGACCAGGCCTTGTGCAAGGCCTGAGGGTGGGGTGGGCATGACATGGGTCCTGGGCTGGAGGAGACAAGAGCCCTTGGGGAGGCGGCTGCAGTGGGTGTGGCGATGGGGGGACCACAGGAGAGGGAGACATCAGGAACTCTAGGGGGAAGAGAAGGAGAAATGTGCCCCCACTTTCTTGGAGGCCACTGCATTTTTCATAGAATCAGACTTGATTTGGCCAGCCAGGCAGTGCAGCCTCCATGTAGGAAAGGAACTCACTTGCTCAGTAACTGCTTAGCTAGTTGATGCCAGACTCTCTTCTGGCTGCTGGGAGACCACAGCGAGAAAGCAACAGAATGCGTTCCCTTGTGGAGCTTACTTTCTAGTGGGAGGAGAAGGGATAAACAAAGTACTGATGCTTGTAGTGACATGAACTGCTGCTTCTCAGATAGAGGTTTGTGCTGTGAATAAATCAGAGCAGGAAAGAAGAGGCATGAGAGGAGGCTTGGGATTGAAGTGAAGCGGTTGGGGAAGACTGCATGGAGGAGTCCTGAGGAGGTCAAGGAGTGAGCTGTGAGAATACCCAGAGGAAATGCCTGCATGAGACCTGAGGATTCAGGGGAGGGGCAGGGGTGAGGCAGGGTAGGAAGGAGCCAGGCCCTGCCAGCCCCACAGACCTGAGGATGTTGGTTCTGCTCCTAGTGGAATGGCAAAGTCAGTGGAGGGTTTGAGCAGAGGAGTGACGTGAAATGACCGACCTTATTTAGGTGGTAACCATCTGCCATGGTCTCAGCAAGAGACAGGAGACACTTGGACCAGGGCAGTAGCAGTGGAAATAGTGATAAACAGTCAGGTTGCAGACCCCTGGAGGAAGAACTAATAGAATTTGCAGGTGATTCTGATATGTGTGTGGGACAAGGAGAAGGATGGGAGTCACCTCCCCGCAAGGGCTCCTCGCCTCTGCTCTCACCTTCCAGGGCAGAGCACTTAACTATCTTGTGGGGGGGGGGGGTCACTCCTCTTTGGACTGCCCTGTCCAAGGGACCATGCTTCCTCTGGATGGTGCTTAGACCTGCCAACCAGATAGGCCCACTGGGCAGGCAGATGGGATGATAATGACAAAGATAGCCTCAGAAATTCCCTGCACACCATACTGAGAGGACTAACGAGCCAAGACTATGCAAGGGAGAGTGACCCTGCCCTGCCATCTGACCATCACTGGCTCCTGGTCCCCCCTCCCATCCTCTGGGTACTGCCTCCTGCAGGAGAATTTCCTATTCCCCTAAAATACTGGTTGTATTAACTGCAGAGAAGAAGACAGGAGATGGTTAAAAAACAATAGAGTTACAAGAATTAACCTAGATTAAGCTCCAACGCAAAGTTGTTTTTCAGTTACTCAGTCACGCCCGACTCTTTGTGACCCCATGGACATGCCAGCATGCCAGGCTTCCCTGCTCTTCACCATCTCCTGGAACTTGCTCAAACTCATGTTCTTTGAGTCAATGATGCCATTCAACCATCTGTTCCTCTGTTGCCCCCCTTCTCCTCCTGCCCTCAATCTTCCCCAGCATCAGGGTCTTTTCCAAGGTGTCAGCTCTTCATATCAGTTGGCCAAAGTATTGGAGCTGCAGCTTCAGCATCAGTTCTTCTAATGAATATTCAGGGTTGATTTCTGCTAGGATTGACTGGTTTGATCTCCTTGCCATCCAAAGGGATTTAATTTAGGTCATACATGAATGGTCTAGTGATTTTCCCTACTTTTTTCAATTTAAGTTCTCATTCCAATCCCAAAGAAAGGCAATGCCAAAGAATGCTCAAACTACCACACAATTGCACTCATCTCACACACTAACAAAACGCTCAAAATTCTCCAAGCCAGGCTTCAACAGTATGTGAACCATGAATTTCCAGATGTTCAAGCTGGATTTGGAAAAGGCAGAGAAACCAGAGAAAAAATTGCCAACATCCATTAGATCATCAAAAAAGCCAGAAAAACATCCATTTCTGCTTTATTGACTATGCCAAAGCCTTTGACTATTTCACAACTGGATCACAACAAACTGTGGAAAATTCTTAAAGAGATGGCAATACCAGACCATCTGACCTGTCTCCTAAGAAATCTGTTTGCAGTTCAAGAAGCAACAGTTAGAACTGGACATGCAAAAACACACTGGTTCCAAACAGGGAAAGGAGTACGTCAAGGCTGTATATTGTCACCCTGCTTATTCAACTTATATGCAGAGTACATCATGAGAAACACTGGGGTGAATGAAGCACAAGCTGGATTCAAGATTCTAGGGAGAAATATCAATAACCTCAGATAGGCAGATGACACCACCCTTATGGCAGAAAGCGAAGAAGAACTAAAGAGCCTCTTGATGAAAGTGAAAGAGGAAAGTAAAAAGGTTGGCTTAAAACTCAACATTCAGAAAACTAAGATCATGGCATCTGGTCCAATCACTTCATGGCAAATAGATACGGGAAACAATGGAAACTGTAAGAGACTTTATTTTCAGAGGGCTCCAAAATCACTGCAGATGGTGACTGCAGCCATTAAATTAAAGACGTTTGCTCCTTTGAAGAAAAGCTATGACCAACCTAGACAGCATATTAAAAAGCAGAGACATTACTTTGCCAATAAAGGTCCATCTAGTGAAAGCTATGGTTTTTCCAGCAGTTATGTATGGAGATGAGAGTTGGACTATAAAGAAAACTGAGTGCTGAAGAACTGATGCTTTTGAACTATGGTGTTGGAGAAGACTCTTGAGAGTCACTTGGACTGCAAGGAGATCCAACCAGTCCATCCTAAAGGAAATCAGTCCTGAGTATTCATTGGAAGGACTGATGCTGAAGCTGAAACTCCAATACTTTGGCCACCTGATGCAAATAACTGACTTGTTTGAAAAGACCCTGATGTTGGGAAAGATTGAAGGCAGGAGGAGAAGGGGATGACAGAGGATGAGATGTTTGGATGGCATCACCAACTCAATGGACATGAGTTTGAGTAAACTCTAGGAGTTGGTGACGGACAGGGAGGCCTGGCGTGCTATAGGCCACGGGGTTGCAACGAGTCAGACATGACTGAGCAATTGAACTGAACCGTCCAGAGGACTCTCAAGACTCTTCTCCAGCACCACAATTCAGAAGCATCAGTTCTTTGGCAATCAGCCTTCCTATGGTCCACAAAGCTAGTACTTTGGATGGCATCACCAACTCAATGGACATGAGTTTGAGTAAACTCTAGGAGTTGGTGACGGACAGGGAGGCCTGGCGTGCTATAGGCCACGGGGTTGCAAAGAGTCAGACATGACTGAGCAATTGAACTGAACCGTCCAGAGGACTCTCAAGACTCTTCTCCAGCACCACAATTCAGAAGCATCAGTTCTTTGGCAATCAGCCTTCCTATGGTCCACAAAGCTAGTACTCAGTACATGCTGTCTGTCTGTCTATCTATCTACCTACCTACCTATCATCATCATCATTCTTATAGTCAATCAAGAGTCAGATGGACTTGGAATCAAGTTGTGCATCTTTGGAAAAAGCATTCAATTTCAGAAACGTCACCTGCAAAGAGAGGGCATATCTGAACTGTATGTAGTTATGATTAAATGGGATAATGAATGTGTAGAATTTGGCAGGGTGCCTGACACAGAGGTAGCACAACAACTGATAGTCAAGTGGTATGTTGGAGTCAGCTTATACCACCTTGTGAGCGGAATGTTAAATTTTTAGGGATGGTATGAGTCAGTTGTTAAAAAGAACTACTATTAAAAATTAAAGTATACAAAGAAATTCTATTTAAAATAACTGTAATACTCAAAACCCACCATTTCCTAATTATTTCTGTTTTACTATTATCCATGCTCTGAGGTTATTTACATCTATTGTTTCTGCAAGGGGGAAATACCATCTAATGACGTGCTACTATGCATCCCTTCACACGTAATTCTTGTGTGATGATCTGATGTTCGTAGTTCAGAATCAACCACAGTTGATTTGCATATTGCATGCATGCTAAGTCACTTCAGTCTTGTCAGGCATCTCTTTCCCTGGGATTCTCCAGGCAAGAATACCAGAGTGGGTCACATGCCCTCCTCCAGGGGATCTTCCCAACCCAGAGACTGAACTTACGTCTCTTGCAGCTCCTGCATTGCAAGTGGATTCTTTACCACTAAGCCACCAGGGAAGCCCAATTTACACATTAGAAATTGACAAAAGCTACCAATAAGGGCTTGATTTATTGTTTCCTTGATCATCTAGATTTAAGAAAGTGTTAGAGAAAGTGTTAATAATGCAAATTAAATTTAAAAGTATGTCATGGTTGTGATACAAAAAGCTGAAGAAACACTACTCCAGTATTCAAAAACTGACATGGTTTATCAAAATATTTGTTCACATTGATGATGAGCAACTGAAATTACAACATGCATCTTTGTTGTTTTACTTGTATCTCACTTGTTGATATAAACAAAATTATCAATAATATCTATGTCAGAACTGTGCTCATTCATCCACTGCAACTGTAGTTTGAATAAAAATCAACAATAGCATTCTAGGAGAATGAATAGGCTATGCGGAATTAACAAGAAAAAGAGTGCGTATTTTATTTGTAAATTGTGTGCTGCAGATTCTTTAGATCAGTAAAATTTGTAATAAGCACATTTGTATATACATACATTTTTTAGAAATAATTTTAAACATTTACCAGCACACCACTGTGGTCAAGTCATCCTAATTGTATTATATTAGGATGTTACTGTTACTATACATAATTCAACATGGCTTCTGGTATTGGAAGACTTGCTAATTCAGACCAAACCCTCCTGATAAGAATAACTAGCAAAGTTGAATAGGAACAACAAAGCACATATGTTTGAAGGCCCTGGGGAGTTAACAAGACAATGAAGAATTATGGGAACAAAGCTGACTTAAGAAGGGATCTCAGACAGCTTTAGTTTAGTATTTGATGTTGCTTTCTCCACAGGCGGGTCTGCCGATTCTACAAGAGGCATTTGAGAGCCTGAGAAACTGACTTGAGCTTTCACCAGGCTCACAAGACTATAAGGACAAAATTAAGAGTCCTGTGCCTGCTAAGAAGGCTTTTGGTTGAGCTCCTAATGGGCTATACCCTAGGAGAAAGAGTGAACAGGAAATTCATTGCCCCAACAGGGATTGAAGCCCAGCGTTAAATGAACTTAATTGCTGACTAGATAAATGTGATCCAGGATAGACAGTACTATAGCCTCAGCCACAGCCGTGACTACCTGCATTAAGCAAATGTGAATCCTCTCTGTTCCAAAATGATATCAGCCCAAGCCACAGCTTTTCTCTACAGTTTTTCACATAAAACATTCAGAACACAATCTAAAATAATTAGGCATACAAGAATATGTGAATTAAAAGAAATGAGGCAATAGAAATAGATTGACAGGGGAGCCAGAAATTTCAGTTAATTGGACATGCACTTTAAAATACTTAAGATTAATGTGTCTAAGGAATTAAAAATCAGGATGGAGAATTTCAAAAGGGAGGATAAAGCAATGGAAAAGAATTAATTGGAAATTGAACCGAAAATTAAAATATCTGAAATTAAGAAATTTCAGATGTGGCTCAGCTTCACGGCACATTAGATGTAGCTGAAGATAGCATTAGTGATCTAGAAGACAAGTTAGAAGAAAATATGCAGAATGACATACAGAGAGATGAAAGGATATAAAAAACAAAAAGAATGCAAGACAAGCCTTATATAGCTCTAATCACAGTCCCAGATAGAAGAGAGAGAATAGGACAGGAACAAGCCACAGATTCAATAAACTTTGCAAAGCCATAGCAGGACTAACTGAATGTGAACAACACCATATTATAGTTAAGCTGCTGAAAAAATAAAAACAAAAAGAAAACCCTAAAAGCAACCAGATAAAAAAGACATATTAGCTTCTAAGGAGCAACAATTAGACTGAGTTTACTTCTCAATAGAAACAGTGGAAACACAAGACAGTGGAATGATAACATCAAATAGCTGGGGAAAAAAAGTCTAATCTAGAATTCAATTCCACTTAACATGGTCTTCAAAAACAGAGATAAAATAAAGACATTTTTAGGCAAATTTTTTAAAGTAAAAGAGTTTATCACTAGGAAACTTGAACTACAAAAAATATTCAGGAAGTTCTTGAAGGGAAATGATTCCAGAGAGAAGTTTGCAAAGTCAGGAAGAAATGAAGAGCAACAAAAAGCGTGACTATATGACTAAGTATAAAGGAAAACCGATAGAATAAAATAATGACAGTAATGTCTTATATGGTTAAAAAATACAGATTATTAAAATATAATAAAACCAATAGCATTACATTTGAAAAAGGGATAAATGCAATAAAAGTGTTCTAAGATCCTTGTATCAGTCCTGGGTGTCCATTGGAAGGACTGATGTTGAAGCTGAAACTCCAATACTTTGGCCACCCAATGTGAAGAGCTGACTCATTTGAAAAGACCCTGATGCTGGGAAAGATTGAGGGCAGGAGGAGAAGGGGACGGCAGAGGAAGAGAAGGTTGGATGGCATCACCAACTCAATGTACATGGGCTTGGGTGGACTCCGGGAGCTGGTGATGGACAGGGAGGCCTGGTATGCTGTGGTTCATGGGGTTACAAAGAGTTGGACCCAACTGAGCGACTGAACTGAACTGAACTGAAGATCCTTGTATTTTCAGAAAGAAGTAAAAGTATAAATGTAACTACTATACAATGTTTGGTAAGTCAGTAATATATTTTTATATCTCTAGATAAATCATTAAAAGAAAGTACAACAATCAAGCTAATTGATGGGGATAAATGATATGATAAAAATGCTCAATGAATCCAACAGAAAGTCCTCACACCACAGAAGTGAGCTACAGGTGTGGACTGGGGGAGTTCCCATCATAGAGAGACTCATTTATCATATTTACTGAGGCTATTTATTGATGTGCCAAGCAAATCAATACTAAACACTGATATTTCAGCAAATCAAAGGATCTTTGCCCAATGGCAATTGCCTTCTACACACACCAAACAACAAATTGTACAAAGTGAATTCTATGATATATTAGAATATTACAAGGATAATACGAAAAATAAAAAGTCTACCTGGGTGAGTGGTGAAGGGGAGTGAACTACAGTGTTAAATAGGATGGTTGGTGTAGTTCTCACTAAGAAGGTGAAATATGAGCAAAGACTCAGAGGAGGTGGGTAACTGTAGCCAGGGGAGCAGATAAGAAAGCTGGAAGGGGTGGGGATTTTAAATGGGGCCTGTGAGCAGACTCACGGGGTCTGTGAGTGTTTGGGAAGGAAATATGCAATTGTGCACGTGAACAAGCTCTTCAACTCTCAGCGTTGGAAAGACGCCTGGGGAGCATTGCAACCATCCCCCCTCCCACTTTACTGCCAGAGTCTGATCAGAGGGGGAACAAGGTGGTGGCTGGCCTGCAGTGAGAATTCGCTGTACTAGGGCCCACAGCTGGCTCTCTCACCAGGGCAGGCTACTTTATCACCACCCATGCCTCTGTCTACAGTTTAGACTGGGTGGGTGGTGGGCGGCAGTGGCCTGAGCTGTGGGAAATGGGCCATGCTAGGGGCAAGTGCTACACTGAATGGTAGGTTCAATCCCATTAGCAAGAGGATCCTCTCCCATCCCCACCCAGAACTAAGACCATCCATAAATATTTTCACCACAACTTCAAAATCACAGGGTGCAAGTCTAATAAGCTAGGACCTCTGCTGCAGCTTCATTCTCATTTGCTTAGAGTGGTCACCAATCCAACTGCTTCTTGCTCCAGACAACTCAGCTAGGGTGGGCCTTAACCCAAAGCAAGCACTAACAAGGGTCTTTGACCTTGGGGTCCTGAGAGGTCTCACTTGCCCTCCCCCTTAGCACAAGGGGTCTCTGAAGATGCAAGCAAAGTTAATGAAGGCTTAGAAGAAGAATCTGTTGAGAAGCGATTTCAATGCCAGGGGTAAATAGGTTCATCTGCATTCATTTCCATTTAATTAAACAAACATTTACTGATTATCCTCCCACAGGTCAGGCCCTGCGTTTTGCCATGAGTGATGGATAAATAAGCAAAGGTCCTTGCCTGTAGTGGATTGCATAAATGACACATTCTTCTCACAACTGGATGCCAGCATCTTTGCAGTGTCACTTTGCTGCTCTTTCGATCAAAGAATGGAGTCCATTCCTCTATCCCTTGATTCTGGATTGCCCCCCAGGTGCTTGCTTGGGCCAATACACATGACTTGAAAGCACCTGGTTTAAAAAGCATGAGGGCAATGAGATCTGCCCCTTTTCTCTTCTTAGGAACCCTGCTACCACCATCATATAAAAAAGCCCAGGCTAGCATCCTGGATGATGAGAATCATGTTACCTAATGACTCCATCCTCAATACACAGAAGAACTATACAAAAAAGATCTTCATGACCCAGATAACCACGATGGTGTGATCACTCACCTAGAGCCAGACATCCTGGAATGTGAAGTTACACGGGCCTTAGGAAACATCACCATGAACAAAGCGAGTGGAGGTGATGGAATTCCAGTTGAGCTATTTCAAATCCTAAAAGATGATGCTGTGAAAGTGCTGTACTCACTATGCCAGCAAATTTGGAAAACTCAGCAGTGGCCACAGGACTGGAAAAGGTCAGTTTTCATTCCAATCCCAAAGAAAGGCAATGCCAAAGAATGTTCAAACTACCACACAATTGTACTCCTCTCACACACTAAAAAAGTAAAGCTCAAAATCCTCCAAACCAGGCTTCAACAGTACATGAACTGTGAACTTCCAGATGTTCAAACTGGATTTAGAAAAGGCAGAGGAACCAGAGATCAAATTGCCAACATCTGTTGGATCATCAAAAAAGCAAGGGAGTTCCACTGCTTTATCGACTATACCAAAGCCTTTGACTGCTTGGATCACAACAAACTGTGGAAAATTCTGAAAGAGATGGGAAGACCAGACCATCTGATCTGCCTCCTGAGAAATCTGTATGCAGGTCAAGAAGCAACAGTTAGAACTGGACATGGAACCACAGCCTGGTTTCAAATTGGGAAAGGAGTATGTCAAGGCTGTATTTTGTCTCCCTGCTTATTTAACTTATATACAGAGTATATTATGCAAAATGCCAGGCTGGATGAAGCATAAGCTGGAATCAAGATTGCAGGGAGAAATATCAATAATCTCAGATATGCAGATGACACCACCGTTATGGCAGAAAGTGAAAGAAACCTCTTAATGAAAGTGAAAGAAGAGAGTGAAAAAGCTGGCTTAAAGCTCAACATTCAGAAAACTAAAATCATGGCATCCGGTCCCATCACTTCATGGCAAACAGATGGGGAAACAGTGGAAACAGTGTAAACAGTAAGAGACTTTATTTTTTTGGACTCCAAAATCACTGCAGATAGTGACTGCAGCCATGAAATTAAAAGACACTTGATCCTTGGAAGAAAAGTTATGACCAACCTAGACAGCATATTAAAAAGCAGAGACATTACTTTGCCAAAAATGTCCATTAAGTCAAGGCTATAATTTTTCCAGTAGTCATGTATGGATGTAAGAGTTGGACTATAAAGAAAACTGAGTGCTGAAGAACTGATGCTTTTGAACTATGGTGTTGGAGAAGACTCTTGAGAGTCACTTGGACTGCAAGGAGATCCAACCAGTCCATCCTAAAGGAAATCAGTCCTGAGTATTCATTGGAAGGACTGATGCTGANGAACTGATGCTTTTGAACTGTGATGTTGGAGAAGACTCTTGAGAGTCCCTTGAACTGCAAGGAGATCCAACCAGTCCATCCTAAAGGAGATCAGTCCTGGGTGTTCATTGGAAGGACTGATGCTGAAGCTGAAACTCCAATACTTTGGCCAGCTGATGTGAAGAACTGACTCCCTAGAAAAGACCCTGATGCTTGGAATGATTGAAGGCAGGAGAAGGGGATGACAGAGGATGAGATGGTTGGATGGCATCACTGACTCGATGGGCATGAGTTTGAATTAGCTCTGGGAGTTGGTGATAGACAGAGAAGCCCGGTGTGCTATAGTCCATGGGGTCACAGAGAGTCAGACACAACTAAGCTACTGAACTGAATGACTCCATCCAACAGCCAGCCAACCATACATGGCTGATACCTGCAGAGGAACCGCTCAGATGAGCCCAGACCAAATTTCTGACTTACAGACTCATGTGCTAGATAAGTGGTTGTTGTTTAAAACTCTAAGGTTTGGGCGGTTGGGGGTGTTTAGTCGGTAAGTCCTGTCTGCCTCTTTGTGACCCCATGCACTGCAGCATGCTGAGTTTCACCGTCCTTCACTATCTCCTGGAGTTTGCTCAAATTCACATCCATTGAGTCAGTGATATTATCCGACCATCTCATCCTCTTCTGCCCTCTTCTCCTTTTGCCTTCAATCTTTCCCAGCATCAAAGTCTTTTCCAATGAGTTGGCTCTACGAATCAGGTGGTGAAAGTATTGGAATTTCAGCTTCAGCATCACTTCTTCCAACTAACACTCAAGGTTGGTTTCCTTTAGGATTGATTAGTTTGATCTCCTTACAGTCCAAGGGACTCTCACGAGTCTTCTCCAGCACCACAATTCGAAAGCATCAATTCTGAGGCACTCTGCCTTATTTATGGTTTAACCCTCACATCTGTCCATGACTGCTGGAAAAACCATAGCTTGACCATATGTCTTTTTCTGATGTTAGTTCTAGAAGGTCTTATAGGTCTTCATAGAACTGGCCAACTTCAGCATCAGTAGTTGGGGCATAGACTTGGCTTACTGTGATGTTGAATGGTTTGCCTTGAAAATTAACCAAGATCATTCTGTTGCTTTTGAGATTCACACAAGTACTACATTTCAGACTCTTGTTGACTATGAGGGCTACTCCATTTCTTATAAGGAATTCTTGCCCACGGTAGGAAATATAATGATCATCTAAGCAGAAGATATTAAGAAGAGGTAACAAGAGTACACAGAAGAACTATGCAAAAAAAGCCTTCATGACCCAGATAATCCTGATGATGTGATCACTCACCTAGAGCCAAAAATCCTGTAATGTGAAGTCAAGTGGGACTTAGGAAGCATCATTACAAATGAAGCTAGTGGATGTGACGGAATTCCAGTTGAGCTATTTCAAATTCTGAAAGATGATGCTGTGAAAGTGCTGCACTCAATGTGTCAGCAAATTTGGAAAACTCAGCAATGGCCACAGGACCNCACGATGGTGTGATCATTCACCTAGAGCAAGACATCCTGGAGTGCTAAGTCAAGTGGACCTTAGGAAACATCACTACAAACAAAGCTAGTGGAAGTGATGGAATTCCAGCTGAGCTATTTCAAATCCTGAAAGATGAGGCTGTGAAAGTGCTGCTCTCAATATGCCAGCAAATTTGGAAAACTCAGCAGTGGCCACAGGACTGGAAGAGGTCACTTTTCATTCCAATCCCAAAGAAAGGCAATGTCAAAGAACATTCAAATTACCACACAATTGTGCTCATCTCACACACTAACAAAGTAATGCTCAAAATTCTCCAGGCCAGGCTTCAATAGTACTTGTACCGTGAACTTCCTGATGTTCAAGTTGGTTTTAGAAAAGGCAGAGAAATCACAAGTCGAATTGCCAGTATCCACCGGATCATGGAAAAGGCAAGAGAGTTCCAGAAAAACATCTACTTTTGCTCTATTGACTACCCCAAACCTTTGACTGTGTGGATCACAACAAACTGTGGAAAATTCTTAAAGAGATGGGAATACCAGAACATCTGACCTGCCTCTTGAGAAATCCATATGCAGGTCAAGAAACAACAGTTAGAACCGGACATGGAACAACAGACTGGTTCCAAATCGGGAAAGGAGAACATCAAGGCTGTATATTGTCACCCTTTTTATTTAACTTATATGCAGAATACATCATGCGAAATGCTGGACTGGATGAAGCACAAGCTGAAATCAAGATTGCCAGGAGAAATATCAATAACTTCAATAACCTCAGTATGCAGATGACACCACCCTTATGGCAGAAAGTGAAGAAGAACTGAAGAGCCTCTTGATGGAAGTGAAAGAGGAAAGTGAAAAAGTTGGCTTAAAACTCAACATTCAGAAAACTAAGATCATGGTATCCAGTCCCATCACTTCATGGTAAATAGATGGGGAAACAATGAAAACAGTGACAGAGTTTATTTTCTTGGGCTCCAAAATCACTGCAGATGGTGACTGCAGCCATGAATTTAAAAGATGCTTGTTCCTTGGAAGAAAAGCTATGACCAACCTAGACAGAATATTAAAAAGCAGAGATATTACTTTACCAACAAAGGTCCATCTAGTCAAAGCTATGGTTTTTCAGTGGTCATGTATGGATATGAGAGTTGGACTATAAAGAAAGCTGAGTGCTAAAGAATTGATGCTTTTGAACTGTGGTGTTGTAGAAGACTCTTGAGAGTCCCTTGGACTGCAAGGAGAGCAAACCAGTCAATCCTAAAGAAAACCAGTCCTGAATATTCATTAGAAAGACTGATGCTAAAGCTGAAACTCCAATACTTTGGCCACCTGATGCGAAGAACTATCTCATTGGAAAAGACTCTGATGCTGGGAAAGATAGAAGGCGGGAGGAGAAGGGGATGACAGAGGATTAGATGGTGCGATGGCATCACCAGCGCGAAGGACATGAGTTTGAACAGGCTCCAGTAGTTGGTGATTAATAGGAAGTTTGGCGTGGTTCAGTCCATGGGGTCACAAAGAGTCAGGCACGACTGAGTGACTGACCCAAACTGAAAGTCATCTATGCAAGTGCGTTCTCAATCATTCAGCTGTGTCCGACTCGTTGCGATTCCACGAACTGTAGCCTGTCAGGCTCCGCTGTCCATGGAATTTCCCAGGTGTCGTCCTGACCCAGGGATCCAATTTGCATCTCTTGGGTCTCCTGCATTGGCTGGCATATTCTTTACCACTGTGCCACCTGGGAAGCCCCAATGTCATTTATTTAAGTGACAAAATGCTTAGAAAGACAAACAAGTTCTAGTAGAGTGCTTAGTATATATTAGGTCTTCATATATTTTTGAATAAGGAAATGGTTGAAAATTTGAGATGGGAAACACTTATGTAGGACACAGAACTGATGCCTTTGAACTGTGGTGTTGGAGAAGACTTGAGAGTCCCTTGGACAGCAAAGAGATCACCAGTCAATGCTAAAGGAAATCAGTCCTGAATATTCATTGGAAGGCCTAATGCTGAAGTTTAAGCTCCAATACTTTGGCCACCTGATGCGAAGAACTGACTCATTGGAAAAGACCCTGATGCCTGGAAAGATTGAAGGTAGGAAGGGAAGGGGATGACAGAGGATGAAATAGTTGGATGACATCACCAAGTTGATGGACATGAGTTTGAGCAAGCTCTGGGAGTTGGTGATGGACAGGGAGGCCTGATGTGTTGCAATCCATGTGGTTGCAAAGAGTCAGACACGACTGAGCTGAAGGTAGGAAGGGAAGGAGATGACAGAGGATGAAATAGTTGGATGACATCACCAAGTTGATGGACATGAGTTTGAGCAAGCTCTGGGAGTTGGTGATGGACAGGGAGGCCTGATGTGTTGCAATCCATGTGGTTGCAAAGAGTCAGACACGACTGAGCGACTGAACTGAACTGAACTCATGGGCAATTTCTTAATCATGTACCACTACCTATTATGTATGTACTAATTTCCATATGCACATGCCTGACACATCCATATTTCTAGCCCTGATTTCACCCTCTATTTCCAATCGTCCAGACATAGTTGGTATGCTAAGGAAGACAGTTCTTTCCAAGTGATATCATCTAATGATGACACCAATGACATTTTTGGGATTAGTCTTCAGGAAACCACTTCATAGTGGAGTGATACAAAGCGTTCACAAGTCATTTAATGCGTTTTGCTCTAAAAATGGGGTTACTCCCAGAGATTATTTTCTATGTTTTCTAAATGTGTCTCTAGATAAGTTTGGCTGTTTTGAAAGATCAAGCCCACCTCTCCATCTATGGTGTTGAATAGGAGCTATTCAAAAGGACATCCCACGAGCTCAGAAAGAACTGTGCAGAGCGGACTTTTGGACTCTAAGGGAGAGGGAGAGGGAGAGGGAGAGGGAGAGGGAGAGGGAGAGGGAGAGGGNTCTGCACAGTTCTTTCTGAGCTCGTGGGATGTCCTTTTGAATAGCTCCTATTCAACACCATAGATGGAGAGGTGGGCTTGATCTTTCAAAACAGCCAAACTTATCTAGAGACACATTTAGAAAACATAGAAAATAATCTCTGGGAGTAACCCCATTTTTAGAGCAAAACGCATTAAATGACTTGTGAACGCTTTGTATCACTCCACTATGAAGTGGTTTCCTGAAGACTAATCCCAAAAATGTCATTGGTGTCATCATTAGATGATATCACTTGGAAAGAACTGTCTTCCTTAGCATACCAACTATGTCTGGACGATTGGAAATAGAGGGTGAAATCAGGGCTAGAAATATGGATGTGTCAGGCATGTGCATATGGAAATTAGTACATACATAATAGGTAGTGGCTGTCTCTTATACACATCTGATGCAGGATGCAGGATGCTTGGGGCTGGTGTATAGGGATGATCCGGAGGGATGATGTAAGGTGGGAGATGGGAGGGGGGTTCATGTTTGGGAGTTTGTGTACACCCATGGCAGATTCATGTCAATGTATGCCAAAACCAATAGAGTACTGTAAAGTAAAATAAAATAAAATGGAAGCTCTAAAAAAAAAAAATTAAAAAAAAATAAAAAGCAAAAAAAAAATTAAAAATAAATAAATAAATAAATAAAAGACAGTGGCAGGGTTAGAGGTATAAACTTGCATAACCTCCAAAGATCTGTTGGGAACAACATCCATTTTCATAGATAAGCTGTGGTATACTTGTAAAACTAAATTAAATTGCTTTAAAATCATGGTATGTGCTACGGTAAATGATAGAAAGATCTAAGCTTGAATCCCAGCTTGGCCTCTAAGATAAATAACTTTGATGACATCTGCACTATTTCTTAGCTTCTGTGTCCTCATTTTTGAAATGGTCATATGTATTGTGAGATGAAAATTTACATATATGGATAGCTTGGCACACAGTAAAAATTCAATAAATGATAGCTCAGATGGTAAAGAATCTGCCTGCAATGTAGGAGACCTAGGTTCAATCCCAGGGTCAGGAAGATCCCCTGGAGAAGGAATAGGCAACCCACTCCAGTATTCTTGCCTGGAGAACCCCATGGACAGAGGAGCCTGGTGGGCTACAGTCTATGGGGNCTGTCTTGGCTACTGTAAATAGTGTTACAAAGCTAAAAAAATAGAGCTGCCATATGATCCAGCAGTCCCACTTCTAGGCATGTATTTGGGAAACGTGAAAACTCTAATTTGAAAAGGTACATGCACCCCAGTCTTCATAGCAACACTATCTATTTTCCAGGGGTCAGAGTAAAAGAACTAACACTGTTTACCTGAGTATCAGGTACTGCCAATGCATTCTTTTTTCCTTTCTTATTGGTAAAAGAATATTCTATGTTTCAGAAATGGAGTGGAATTTTATATTACTGAAGTTGTGAATATTGCATTTTATGATTCTGTTCTCACTTTTTTATAACAAAATTATGAATAATCTTCTTCCACACGTGAGAATAGTTCAGTTCTCCAAACAAAAAAAAATCATGAAGCTGGATATTTCAACTGCAGATATCATGACAGGTGCACTCATTACTTTATAATATTTGTTTTGTGGAACAACTAGAATGGTATTGAGAAAGCTTGACAGTATAGGCAAATGAGTAAATAAAATAACTATTTTACTTAGAATTTTAAGCAAATTTGCAGATTTCTAGGACTAAATGAATCATATTAATTTAACTCTCAAAGATCTTTCTTGAACTGTAATATTCAAGAAAAAAAAATGGATGAAATGAGACAGTGAAGACTTTGTGTAACTATTTATCAAAACCATGGGGGAAATTATTATTTTTATTTAGTAAAAATGGATTCACCGAAGCTTTTTATGTTTGTGCTCCTGAAAGCTGATCTATTTTTGATGGAAGAACATTTTGCACTAGGTTTGGATGGTTGTGGATTGTTAAACTGCAATACACACAAACAAAAAAACAAGTTCAGTGAACAAGAAACACAAACCAGTATAAATAAAACTGCTGCTAGGTGAGTCAAGTTGTTTTTCTCCCAAAGGAGCTACAGATCTCCAAAACATCCAAAATTATCTGGAACGTGCTTTAACAAATAATGCTAGAGAAAAAGGCTTCCTGTTATAAATTGTATGCCCCACTCAATGAATGCGCAGTGCTAAAGCCAGTATAGTTGTTAATATAACATCTGAAATATAAGCATTATATGCTGCCTAAAGGATTTGCACATTTAAAAGTTAGCAATAGATTTAGAAACCAGTCTTTCTTTGAAAGGGGAAAAGTCAAATATTTTCTTATCGGAAAGCTACAGATTATTTGTATAAGTTAAAGGACAAGGTTAAAATGTTAGACAAATATTAATTCCAGTTTTCTATATGCAGTGCACAGGTGCAACTGGAACAGCATATTATATGGTATAATCATTAAATTCATTCAACCAGACCTTAGAGAGTTAAAAACATATATTCTGAGGAACAGGACTCCTCGGTCCAAAGAATGAGAATGAAATACTGCAGAATATTTGTGTATCAAGGTGATTCCAGTTTCCAACTGGGAAAACGGGACTGTTAACACCCACATCCCCTGACAACTGTCCAATTATGTATATCACACTTGGCCTACTGTTTGCAGTAGAAGTAATCAATAAAGGATGTGGTTGAGTGAACATAGATTTTGGTTGAACCAATGCATGAAAACTTAATCATTTACTCAGAGAGAAGAAATCAAATAGAGCAGAGATGAAACAGCCACCGAGGGGTTTGTTGATTGTGCCACCAAGTTTGTGGGCCACAGATGAAAGTAATAAGGCAAATGGAATCAGTGACAGGAGAAAATGTAAAAAGCTATTCTTAATTTCATGAATTAATAGAAATGTTTTGATGTATGTTGCAGGGTCATTTTTAGGAAATTTCGCATCAATGCCTGGATGTTCCATTTTAAAGAATATATGAAAATTACTAGGGCATGTCATTTCTCTCAAGCAAGAAGAAATTAATTTTCAGCTATAACAGAAAGGCAATTTTCACACTTGAAACTTTGTACTGATTGATTTAAAGATCTTCACTGTGGAAAGTTTTCGAGGAAATAACTTAACCTGAGTTTGCAAAAAAATTTACAATTGGTAAGGAATAAACCCAGAGATGGGCTAGTGGTGACCAGTATGTCTTCAACAATTCTCATTTTTGTGATTCTTTCCCCCTAGATTAAAAAAAAAAATCATTCTGACTATTTGAAGAATTTCAGTAAACGAGGGGGGAAAATGCCAAAAGGAAAATAAGGATATTTCCCTCTGTATTTACTCAAATTGTTTATCTATGTAATAATAATATTTACTTGGTAATTTCTCAGCTCAGTCTGTCTTTGTTTCATGGACTATAATTTTGGCTTTTATAGCTGTGTCATAGGCAATTGTTCTCATTTTAGAATGCTGACTTTTTTTTTCACTAGATTCCAAGTAGGAGGGAAAAGACATTGTAAATGCTTATTTTCTGTTATACTACTTAAACCCCTGTGCAATTAATATTATTCAGACCAACAGCAAAAATAACAAGCCCTGCTCACTACTGAAACCTTCATCAATAACCCTAACACCAGGGCTGAGGCTACCATTACCAAACAGGCAACTGTATTACCAAGTCCCTAGTCTTGAGGGAATGTGGCATGTTTTTCAATTGAAAGCTTAGTATAAATTCTTATAACCATTTTAGAACCTCCCAGCCTTGCAGCTTATTCACCTCTCATGCACGCTCAGCTGATGGCCTGAAACACACACTTATCCTAGACATGACTATCCTCTTCCATTTCCTTTAAAGAGATGAAATATGTTTATAGAGATAGGACTCCCATTAGTGAAACTTGTGCAATTGCACAGGGTAGGAGAGAGAGATTTAGAGGTGATGCTAAGCTTCATGTGCAGCTTGATTTATTTTCCAGTCGTCACCACCATAATTTCCTCTATTTTGGTTGTGCTCCATTTCTTGCATGTTACTGCTAATCTGAGGACAGTTCAGGACTATGAAAGGGTGTGTGTGTGTGTGTGTGTATGTATGTATCGAGGTAAATGCCAGAGAAGACTAAGCTCTTGAAGTGAAATTTTCTAAAAATGAACACAGAATGTATATCAAAGTATTTCTGGTGATGAGTGGACTCAATTTAATAATGTATATCAGATATCTCATGAGTTTTATCCGTGGGTTGGGAAGATCCCCAGGAGAAGGAAATGGCAAGCTACTCCAGTATTCTTGCCTGGTAAATCCCATGGACAGAGGAGCCTGGCGAGCTCACAAAAGAGTCGGAAATAACTTAGCGACTAAACAACAAAACAATCAGGTATCTAGGGTGCTGTTCTCCTGCAGGTATAGAATTTTTATTTTTGAAATGTTTCTAGAGTTACTTTGCACGAATAGTGAAAGAATATGCTCTGGTTTACACTCCCCTGATTGGTACGCCAAAAACAGCAAAAAAGCTGCAGAATGGCAGATCTGGATTGGAAAGCATAAGATGTGTATAAGAGACAGGGATTCTCCAGGCAAGAATATTAGAGTGGGTTGCCATTTCCTCCTCCAATGCATGAAAGTGAAAAGTGAAAGTGAAGTCGCTCAGTTACGTCAGACTCTTCGCGACCCCATGGACTGTAGCCTACCAGGCTCCTCCGTCCATGGGATTTTCCAGGCAAGAGTACTGGAGTGGGGTGCCATCGCCTTCTCCAAAGCAATGAGGGGAATTTCCTTTTTCTTTTTAAAGTACAGTCGATTTACAACAGTGTATTAGTTTCAGGTATAGAGCAAAGTGGTTCAGTCCCATATACATATTTTCAGATTATTTTCCATTCTGGGTTATCATTACAAGATACAGTTCCCTATGCTATGCAGTAAATCCTTCTTGCTTGTTTATATTATGTACCATAGTTTGGCTCTGTCAGTTCATTGCTCCTAATTTATCCCTAACCACCCCCCCCCACCCTTTTCCCTATGGTAACCATAAATTTGGTTTCTATGGTTATGAATTTCTTTTTGTTTAGCTTGTATTATTCCTTTGTGTTATTTTTTAGATTCCACATACAAGTGGTAAAAATACAATACCTGTCTTTCTCTGACTTACTTCATTTAAAGTGAAAGTCGCTCAGTTGTGTTAGACTCCCTTCTCCAGGGCATCTTCCCAGCCCAGGGACTGAACCCAGGTCTCCCACACTGCAGGTGGATTCTTTACCAACTGAGCCGGTAGGGAAGCCCTTACTTCACTTAGTAGGCAATTATTCTCTACGTCCACTGATGTTGCTGTAAATGGCATCACTTTATTCTTATTAATGGTTGAGTAATATTCCATTATATTGGGTTGCCCAAAAAGTTCGTCTGTGTTTTTCCATAAGACGCTATGAGAAAATCCAAATGAACTTTCATATGTATATATATTCTTAAACCACATCTTCTAAAACCAATCGTCTATCAATGGACGCTTGAGTTCATTCTCTGTCTTGGCTACTGTAAATAGTGTTACAAAGCTAAAAAAATAGAGCTGCCATATGATCCAGCAGTCCCACTTCTAGGCATGTATTTGGGAAACGTGAAAACTCTAATTTGAAAAGGTACATGCACCCCAGTCTTCATAGCAACACTATCTATTTTCCAGGGGTCAGAGTAAAAGAACTAACACTGTTTACCTGAGTATCAGGTACTGCCAATGCATTCTTTTTTCCTTTCTTATTGGTAAAAGAATATTCTATGTTTCAGAAATGGAGTGGAATTTTATATTACTGAAGTTGTGAATATTGCATTTTATGATTCTGTTCTCACTTTTTTATAACAAAATTATGAATAATCTTCTTCCACACGTGAGAATAGTTCAGTTCTCCAAACAAAAAAAAATCATGAAGCTGGATATTTCAACTGCAGATATCATGACAGGTGCACTCATTACTTTATAATATTTGTTTTGTGGAACAACTAGAATGGTATTGAGAAAGCTTGACAGTATAGGCAAACAAGTAAATAAAATAACTATTTTACTTAGAATTTTAAGCAAATTTGCAGATTTCTAGGACTAAATGAATCATATTAATTTAACTCTCAAAGATCTTTCTTGAACTGTAATATTCAAGAAAAAAAAATGGATGAAATGAGACAGTGAAGACTTTGTGTAACTATTTATCAAAACCATGGGGGAAATTATTATTTTTATTTAGTAAAAATGGATTCACCGAAGCTTTTTATGTTTGTGCTCCTGAAAGCTGATCTATTTTTGATGGAAGAACATTTTGCACTAGGTTTGGATGGTTGTGGATTGTTAAACTGCAATACACACAAACAAAAAAACAAGTTCAGTGAACAAGAAACACAAACCAGTATAAATAAAACTGCTGCTAGGTGAGTCAAGTTGTTTTTCTCCCAAAGGAGCTACAGATCTCCAAAACATCCAAAATTATCTGGAACGTGCTTTAACAAATAATGCTAGAGAAAAAGGCTTCCTGTTATAAATTGTATGCCCCACTCAATGAATGCGCAGTGCTAAAGCCAGTATAGTTGTTAATATAACATCTGAAATATAAGCATTATATGCTGCCTAAAGGATTTGCACATTTAAAAGTTAGCAATAGATTTAGAAACCAGTCTTTCTTTGAAAGGGGAAAAGTCAAATATTTTCTTATCGGAAAGCTACAGATTATTTGTATAAGTTAAAGGACAAGGTTAAAATGTTAGACAAATATTAATTCCAGTTTTCTATATGCAGTGCACAGGTGCAACTGGAACAGCATATTATATGGTATAATCATTAAATTCATTCAACCAGACCTTAGAGAGTTAAAAACATATATTCTGAGGAACAGGACTCCTCGGTCCAAAGAATGAGAATGAAATACTGCAGAATATTTGTGTATCAAGGTGATTCCAGTTTCCAACTGGGAAAACGGGACTGTTAACACCCACATCCCCTGACAACTGTCCAATTATGTATATCACACTTGGCCTACTGTTTGCAGTAGAAGTAATCAATAAAGGATGTGGTTGAGTGAACATAGATTTTGGTTGAACCAATGCATGAAAACTTAATCATTTACTCAGAGAGAAGAAATCAAATAGAGCAGAGATGAAACAGCCACCGAGGGGTTTGTTGATTGTGCCACCAAGTTTGTGGGCCACAGATGAAAGTAATAAGGCAAATGGAATCAGTGACAGGAGAAAATGTAAAAAGCTATTCTTAATTTCATGAATTAATAGAAATGTTTTGATGTATGTTGCAGGGTCATTTTTAGGAAATTTCGCATCAATGCCTGGATGTTCCATTTTAAAGAATATATGAAAATTACTAGGGCATGTCATTTCTCTCAAGCAAGAAGAAATTAATTTTCAGCTATAACAGAAAGGCAATTTTCACACTTGAAACTTTGTACTGATTGATTTAAAGATCTTCACTGTGGAAAGTTTTCGAGGAAATAACTTAACCTGAGTTTGCAAAAAAATTTACAATTGGTAAGGAATAAACCCAGAGATGGGCTAGTGGTGACCAGTATGTCTTCAACAATTCTCATTTTTGTGATTCTTTCCCCCTAGATTAAAAAAAAAAATCATTCTGACTATTTGAAGAATTTCAGTAAACGAGGGGGGAAAATGCCAAAAGGAAAATAAGGATATTTCCCTCTGTATTTACTCAAATTGTTTATCTATGTAATAATAATATTTACTTGGTAATTTCTCAGCTCAGTCTGTCTTTGTTTCATGGACTATAATTTTGGCTTTTATAGCTGTGTCATAGGCAATTGTTCTCATTTTAGAATGCTGACTTTTTTTTTCACTAGATTCCAAGTAGGAGGGAAAAGACATTGTAAATGCTTATTTTCTGTTATACTACTTAAACCCCTGTGCAATTAATATTATTCAGACCAACAGCAAAAATAACAAGCCCTGCTCACTACTGAAACCTTCATCAATAACCCTAACACCAGGGCTGAGGCTACCATTAGCAAACAGGCAACTGTATTACCAAGTCCCTAGTCTTGAGGGAATGTGGCATGTTTTTCAATTGAAAGCTTAGTATAAATTCTTATAACCATTTTAGAACCTCCCAGCCTTGCAGCTTATTCACCTCTCATGCACGCTCAGCTGATGGCCTGAAACACACACTTATCCTAGACATGACTATCCTCTTCCATTTCCTTTAAAGAGATGAAATATGTTTATAGAGATAGGACTCCCATTAGTGAAACTTGTGCAATTGCACAGGGTAGGAGAGAGAGATTTAGAGGTGATGCTAAGCTTCATGTGCAGCTTGATTTATTTTCCAGTCGTCACCACCATAATTTCCTCTATTTTGGTTGTGCTCCATTTCTTGCATGTTACTGCTAATCTGAGGACAGTTCAGGACTATGAAAGGGTGTGTGTGTGTGTGTGTGTATGTATGTATCGAGGTAAATGCCAGAGAAGACTAAGCTCTTGAAGTGAAATTTTCTAAAAATGAACACAGAATGTATATCAAAGTATTTCTGGTGATGAGTGGACTCAATTTAATAATGTATATCAGATATCTCATGAGTTTTATCCGTGGGTTGGGAAGATCCCCAGGAGAAGGAAATGGCAAGCTACTCCAGTATTCTTGCCTGGTAAATCCCATGGACAGAGGAGCCTGGCGAGCTCACAAAAGAGTCGGAAATAACTTAGCGACTAAACAACAAAACAATCAGGTATCTAGGGTGCTGTTCTCCTGCAGGTATAGAATTTTTATTTTTGAAATGTTTCTAGAGTTACTTTGCACGAATAGTGAAAGAATATGCTCTGGTTTACACTCCCCTGATTGGTACGCCAAAAACAGCAAAAAAGCTGCAGAATGGCAGATCTGGATTGGAAAGCATACGGTGGCCTTGGGACACTTTCTTCAAGACCTTGGAGGAACCCTTTTCTATGCTCTTCTGTGCATTACCTGGCTACACATGTGCTCAGTCGCGTTCAATCCTTTGTGAGCCCATGGACTGTAGCCCACCCCTACTTGCAGTCTGTCCACACTCTGTGCAGTCTGTCCCTGCTCCTCTGTTCGTGGAATTTCCCAGGCAAGAATACAGTGGTTTGCCATTTCTTCCTCCAGGGGATCTTCCTGACTCAGAGATAGAACCTGTGTCTCCTGAATTGGCAGGTGGATTCTTTACCGCTATGCCACATTTATACAATTAAGAACCCATATCTACTATACAAATCACTGATGACTCCATTGGTATTTTAGTAGATAGGAATTCTTACAAGTGGAGTTAACTTCATTTAGTATAAAAGTGAGCTGATGATACATTTTCTTGTCCATCATATGTTGCCCCAAGGTAGGCTGTTAGACTATTGAAACAGTCTAACAGTTATTAGACTACTGTTACTTGGTTGCCTTGTCCTCCCCAAAACACGTTATGCTTCATGATAAATCAAATACAGCTGGATCCGAGGGTCTCCAGTCAAGATGAATAGAAGGAGCTCACCTTCCACAAATACATCAAAAATACACCTACACATGAAACAGTTCTGACAGAATGCCTGCTGAATGCTGGCAGAAGATCTCCAACAGCCAAAATTGTAAGAAAGATTACCACATATCCAGGTAGGATGAAAAAAGGAGAGCAAGGAACCGTTATGGGACCTGTGTCCCGAGGAGGGAGCTGTGAAAGAGGAAGCGTTCTCTCACTCCGAGAAGCCTCTTCACTGGTAAGGAGATCAGCTGGACAGAAAGACAGCCTCAGAGGCTTAGACAAGAGTGCAGCAACCAGCTTGCAGCAGGTAGACAAAGAGAAAGAGACCTGCACAGATGGTCTGTGTCACCTCACTGCACTCCCCAGCCCAAGATGCACATTTGCTGGTGTGTACAGGAGCTGAGCGCTGAAGCTCAGGCTTCGGGGGACAGACCTGGGGGAAGGACTGGGGTTGGCTGTGCAGAGACAGCCTAAAGGGGGCTAGAGTGTGGGACAGACTGCAAGTAGGGGGTATATTCAGAAGGAGCCTAGAAGTGAAGCACTACTATTAACAGGCACACAGAGGGAGGGGCAGGGGCCCCGCCACAGCAGGCTCACACTTGGAGTGCTCACAGCTGGTGCAGCTCTGCTTCTACAAGTGTGGGAACATGCAGGTGCCAGAAGGTTGCCCACACATGGGAGCAGGGCTGAAATCAGAGCCAATCCCCAGGGGCCACACTGCTTAGGAAGCAGAGCTGAAATCTGAGTCCTCTCCGCGTGGTTATATGATCTGTGAATTTTTGCCACTGCTGCTGCTGGGGTTAGTTGCTGTGAACTTTGCAGATACACACACAGTGGGATGGAGCCAGGGTCTGGGATGCTTCCATACCTCCCACGGCAGGTCCAGGCAGGAGGCATAACCCTCCCATACTTCAGACAATATTACAAAGCTACAGTAAGTGAAACAGTGTGGTGTTGGCATCACTGCGGTTCTGGCACCTGACTTCAGTGGATCTGTGCCTATATATCTGCACTGATGGCTTTGTGAATGCAGTGCCTCAGGAACACCAGGGCACACGGCCTGCATTCCTATGGCTGAGGCACTATCTAGAGCAGTTCCCCAAACAGGGTACTGTGTAAGCCCACACGTGAACGGCAGGCGACACCACAGAACTCACTTCCCGGTGGACAGTCCCTGAGGAGGGATACTCAGTGGCTTCTCTCCCAGTGGGAGTGCTCCGGTCCTGCAGAGAGGACCCAAATAAACAAAATAAGAAATGAAAGAGGATAAACAACAACTGATACCACAGAAATTCAGAAAAATAAGATAATACTATGAAGAACGATCGATAGGCCAATGAATTTGACAGTCTAGAAAATTCTCTCCCAGTGGGAGTGCTCCGGTCCTGCAGAGAGGACCCAAATAAACAAAATAAGAAATGAAAGAGGATAAACAACAACTGATACCACAGAAATTCAGAAAAATAAGATAATACTATGAAGAACGATCGATAGGCCAATGAATTTGACAGTCTAGAAAAATGAACTAGCTTCTAGAAACAAACAGCACACCAAAGCTGAATCAAGAAGAAACAGTAACTTGAACTTACTGATCACTGGAAGTGAAATAGAATATGTAAAAACAAAAATAAAACTCCCTGCAAACTAAAGTCAGTCCCAGATGGCTTCAGTGTAGAATTCTACTGAACATACAAAGAATACATACATACCAATCCTTCTCAAACTCTTCCAAAAGACTGAAAGAAGGGGATAGCCCCCAATATCATTCTATGAAGGCATTACCCTGATACCAAAACCAGACAAAGATACTACCAAAAAAGAAAATTAAAGGCCAATATTGTTTACAAGTGTAGATGCAAAAATTCTTCACAAAATATCAGCAAACTGAATCCAACAACACATAAAAACAGTAAGAACAACATGCTAAAAAATCCCTTTTAAACATATCAAAAAATAAAATATGTAGGAATAAACCCTACAAAGTGAAAGATCTATATCCTGAGAATTATAAAACACTGATTATTTGAAGATAATACAAAGAGATGGAAAGATAACCCATGCTCTTGGGTTGGCGGAATTAATATTGTTAAAATGGCCATACTTCCCAAAGCACTCTACAGATTTAATGAGATTCCTATCAAATTACCCATGACATTTTTCATAGAACTAAAACATATAATCTTAGAACTTATATGGAGCCATAAAAGACCCAGAAATGCCATAGCAATCTGAAGCAAGAAGAACAAAGCAAGAGCCACAACCCTCCAAGATTTAAGACAATGCTACAAAGCTAAAGCAATTGAAAGAGTGTGCTATTTGCATAAGAGCAGACAAATGTATTAATGGAACAAAATAGAGAGCCCAGAAGTAAACCAACACACCTACTGTCAATTAATTTTTGACAAAGAAAGTACAGTGGAGAAAAAGTCTCTTCAGCAAGTTGTGTTGAGAAAGGTGGATAGCCACTTTTAAATCAATGATATTAGAACAATCCCTTGCACTGTTCACAAAAATAAACTCAAAATGGCTTAAAGATTTAAATATAAGACATGACACCATAAAACTCCTATAAGACAACATGAGCAAAACATTCTCTGACATAAATTATAGCAATGTCTTTGTAGATCAGTCTCGCAAGTCAGTGTAAATATAAGTGAAGTCATTCAGCCATGTCCAGCTCTTTTGCGACCCCATGGACTGTAGCCCACCAGACTCCTCCATCTATGGAATTTTCCAGGCAAGAATACTGGAGTGGGTCGCCATTTCCTTCTCCAGGGGATCTTCCTGACCCAGGGATCAAANTGTCTTTGTAGATCAGTCTCGCAAGTCAGTGTAAATATAAGTGAAGTCATTCAGCCATGTCCAGCTCTTTTGCGACCCCATGGACTGTAGCCCACCAGACTCCTCCATCTATGGAATTTTCCAGGCAAGAATACTGGAGTGGGTCGCCATTTCCTTCTCCAGGGGATCTTCCTGACCCAGGGATCAAACACAGGTCTCCCGCATTGCAGTCAGACGCTTTACAGTCTGAGCCACCAGGGAAGCTCAATGTAAATAAAAGCAAGGCTATTAAACAAATAGGACTGAATTAAACTTACTTTTTTTGCACAGCAAAGGAAACCATAAACAAAATGATAATATAACCTATAGATTGTGAGAAAATATTTGTAAATCATGCAAACAACAGGGCTTAATTTCCAAAATATACAAATAGCTCATACAACTCAATAACTAAAAAATGAACAACTCAATCAAAAATGGGCAGAAGACCTAAATAGACATTTTTCCAAAGAAGACATACAGATGGCTAATAGAGACATGAATAAATGATTAACTTTGCTAATTATTAGAGAAATGCAAAACAGCACTACAATTGCCTCACACTGATTAGAATGGCCAACGTTAAAAAGTCTACAAATAGTAAATGGTGGAGAGAGTATGGAGAAAAGGGAACCCTCCTACAGTGTTGGTAGGAATATAAATTAGTGCAGCCACTATGGAAAACAGTACGGAGGTTGCTTAAAAAACTAAAAACAGAATGACCATATGAGCCAGCAATCCCATTCCTGGGCTTCTATCCAGAAAAGACAAAAATTCTCATTCTAAAAGATTCATGCACCACAAAGTTTATAGCAGCACTATTTATCACAGCCATGGAAGCAACCTGAGGGTCCATCAACAGATGAATGGATAAAGGTGTGGTATATATATGCAACAGAATATTACTCAGTCATAAAGAAGAATGAAACAACGCCATTTGCAGCAACATGGATGGACCTGGACATTATCATATGAGGTGAAGTTAGTCAGAGAAAGACAAATATCACATAATATCACTTATATTTAGAATTTAAAATATGATGCAAACGAATGTATAAAACAGAAAGAGACTCACAGACACAGAAAACAAACTTATGTTTACCAAAGGGGAAGAGGGTGAAAGGATAAAACGGGAGTTTCAGATTAGCAGATACAAGCTGCTGCTGCTGCTGCTAAGTCACTTCAGTCGTGTCCGACTCTGTGTGACCCCATAGACGGCAGCCCACCAGGCTCCCCCGTCCCTGGGATTCTCCAGGCAAGAAGACTGGAGTGGGTTGCCATTTCCTTCTCCAATGCATGAAAGAGAAAAGTGAAAGTGAAGTGGCTCAGTCTGTCCGACTGTTAGCGACCCCATGGACTGCAGCCCACCAGGCTACTCCGTCCATTGGATTTTCCAGGCAAGAGTACTGGGGTGGGGTG
>SJYX01012190.1:0-13840 GCA_006410675.1 Oreotragus oreotragus
TTTGGACACTCCTTTCCTCATCAGATTCCTCAAGAATCCTCGTATCCCCAACTTTATTCTGGAACACAGAGAACACAGGTCAGAAGTTGGATGCAAAATCTTTCCAAGGAGAGATTTCAACATTCCTCCTCAAGAAAAGCCAGTATCTATTTATAGGACAAACACACTTTCTAAAAATAGAGACTGGAGGTTGGCAGGGTTACAGCACTTATTATCATGAAAGCTTTTGATCTTAAACTGCTGCTATGATGTGGTTCATCACTGCATTCTACAGACATCCACTGAACTGATTCTGAGCCGCAGCCTCTCTGCAAGGTGCTGTGGATTTAAAGATCACCAATTTTATAGTTCCTTTCCTTGGGGTGATTCATGGTTCACTGGATGAATCTTATATTTAAATAGAGCACAAAGCAATCAAACAAAACTGAGTAACATTTGTTCCTACTCTTCTATGACAGTTTTGAAGACAAGTGGGTGGTGACTGGAATAAGGAGAGTGTTGTTATGGACCTTTGCAGTTGATGGCTTTAGCTTTTTTCAGGAACCATCACCTGAGGCCCACCCTTCTGTAGACAGTGACAATGGATGAGTTTCCTTGGTGCTCTGTTGAGGAGAACCTGGTATACTGACCTGGGATTGGGTTTGGGTGTGTTGGTCAACCCCATGATCCACTCCAGCACAGCAGAATTATCCCACTGCAGGGGGCTTCCTGTCCCAGGTGCCAGCACATTACTTTCCAAACTAACTTCTCACTTTCTCCTTCAAAGTTGCTCACAGGCATTCTGGTGTCAGCCAAGCACCTCTAAACCCATCTGGCATAAGTCAAGATTTTCTGAGGACTTAGAATAAGGCAGCCCAGGTGCAGAGGAGAAGCTCTAGCATTAAACCACTGATCTGGATTCCTTTCTTATATGTCACTTACCAGTTCTGTCATCTTGGGTAAGATACTAAACTTTTCTTGAGACAGAGTTTTCACTTTAAAAAATGAGGAATATAAAAATTCACTTAAGGGGGATTTGTGAGAATTGACTTAAAAGATTAATGAAGAATATATCTGAAATACATTTACCAGCCAAACAAGGCTGTTTTATAAGCACTAACTCCTTGGGAGTTTTTCTAACCTTATCAGGTCAGAGGGCAAGCCTTCTTCTCTATACCACTTTGAGTTTCACCCTCCACTGAAGATACTCTACTGTAGTTAGCTTACTATACATTTGTCTCTTCCATTGGACTGTATAAACTCTTGGCAAGAATCCTGTCACATCATGTCTTCAGAACCTAACAAAAGTCTCCACACATAGTAGATAGTCTCTCTACACTTTTGCAGACCTAACATCTACCAAAATGTCTAACCTAGCCTGACCACTTGTTAAGCCAGAATGAGTCAGGCCAATGAGCCCCTTCAAGTCTATCACAGTCCATTTCCATACCTCTGCTTCTCATATCATCCTTGGCACACATGATTTTTCATTTGCTTCCATGTGTTGGTGATTCTGTCATTGACAGCTAACGTGCTAGAGGGTATGTTATATCTCCCACATTTGCACACATAAAAGCAGGCATCATGATAAGCAGTTCTCTTATGATAACAATTAAATGTCAAGTTTCCTACTGCTCACTTGCAAGACAATCAGAGACTCAACTCTACATTAGGTAAATATCCCTATCAGATGATACAGAATCTGCCTCCAATGCAGGAGATGATTGTTCAGTCCCTGGGTCAGGA
This sequence comes from Oreotragus oreotragus, assembly GCA_006410675.1. NCBI lineage: Eukaryota > Metazoa > Chordata > Mammalia > Artiodactyla > Bovidae > Oreotragus > Oreotragus oreotragus. The sequence continues at coordinate 1,726 of SJYX01012190.1, forward strand.
AGGTCTCCTGGAAAGGGGAATGGCTATCGACTCCAATATTCTTGCCTGGATAATTCCACGGCAGAAGAAACTGGTGGGTTACAGTCCATCAGATCACAAAGAGTTGGACATGATTAAATGACTAACACTTTCTTTAGTTTCACCTCTAGATTTATACCAAACACTTTTGGGTTTTGAACCACTTGGATGCTCCCCCAGACACTTTCTGATAAATGTTTTAGACTCCTGGGAAAATAGCCTTATTCTTGCTAGAATACCTTTTTCTCCCCCATCTAACTTCTGCTACCTCTCAGGTTCTTCTGTTTTCTAGAAAGTGTCTTCATTGGGATTCTTTCATTCACTGTTGCCTGAAATGTTGTAACAAATTCCTAAAAAATATCTCCTGGACTCAAGATTTAAAATCATCTGATGCGTAAAACTCTCCAAAGTCCAGTCTGGCAACACTTCAGATGAATTTTAAGTATTCTTTAAACATTTTGGAAAAATGTAAAATGTGCCATCAGATGTTTTTCTTTAAAAAGCAAAACAAAAAGAGTGGAGAAAAAATTATTTGGAATTTCCATCTAAAAAGATGTTAATGGAAAAAATTAAAATAAAGGAATGAAAAGCACAACTCTACTCATGAATGTGAAATCCAGTTAATAAAGCATTCTATCTGCCAGACTTGAACTGCAACTGTTAATGACTTACTTTAAGCAACTCATCCCCTGGGAAGCTGCCTTCTGAGAGAGACATCAGTCCCTTTTCAGTGCAATGACCCATGTAAATCTCATCTTTCATGGACCTCTGCTCCCACACTCATGTGGCTTCCCACCTGCCCCTTTCCCTAACTCCTTTCTTCAACAGTGCCATTTTGTCCTCTTTTCTTGGGCATCCCTTTCCACGGCACCCCTCTCTTTCCAAATCAACCAACCCATTTCTATATTCATCACACACTGCACACTTTCAGACCCTTTCTTGTCCTCTGACTTTCTCTGGACTACATGTGATCTCTACCTCTTTCTGCCTCCAGAACCTTCCCCTCCTTCCCTCTCTTGAGCATTGATCATTCTTGCTTCCATTCCAAATTTGTACTTTTCTTTCTGTCTGAATTTGACAAATGAATGTCTTTGCATTTTAACAAAGCTTTTCCCTTGATCACTGTATCTCAAGACCACGGGTGAGTGAGAGGCTACCATGATTCCCATTCTGAAATATGGGCTGCCGTGGCTTCTGTTAACTAACAGAAATGACAGAGCTGTAGGCCCATCCCTCTGCCAGAGCCTTCACCCAGCTTCCCTCCCTGCCTGCTCCAGTGTCTTTTCTTACCACCTGGTGCAACCTCGGGGGGGCATAGTGAAGAGTCAGGATGTTTCCCAGCGTCTAGAGGTCAAAACGCCATTCCTCACCACCTGCATCAGTGAAGGTTATGAAGGAAACAGCGGTGAGGTGCCTCCACCTGTCCCAGCCAGGGAGTTTTAGTAGAGGTCTAGAGAAGGCAATGGCAACCCACTCCAGTACTCTTGCCTGGAAAATCCCATGGACAGAGGAGCCTGGTAGGCTGCAGTCCATGCAGTCACAAAGAGTCAGACGCAACTGAGCAATTTCACTTTCACGCATTAGAGAAACACATGGCAACCCACTCCAGTGTTCTTGCCTGGAGAATCCCAGGGACAGTGGAGCCTGGTGGGCTGCCATCCATGGGGTTGCACAGAGTCAGACACGACTGAAGTGACTTAGCAGCAGCAGCAGAGAGGAACCAGCACTCCCACCTCCACTCAGCAATAACAAGGAACCCCAGAGGGAGCCTGAATTTCCACCTCTAACATCAGCAGAGTCCTGATAAGACACAAACTTTAAATAAAATTTGGAATCTCATAAAATAATACCTAAATTGTCTGTATTTCAACAGAAAATAATTGATCATAGCAAGAGCCAAGGACATCACAACTTGAGTGAGAAAAGACAATATACAGATAACAAAATTGAGTTGGCAGAGTTGTTAGAATTACACAAGAAGCACTTAAGAGTCGCCATCATAAAGATGATTCAGGAAGCATGCCTGAAACAAATGAAAGATAGAACATCTCAGCAAAGTACTCAAAGACATACAGAAGAACCAATAGAAATTTCAGAAATCCAAAAACACAATAATGAAATAAAACACACAATGAATGAAGCCAACAAAAAAATAGGGCAGGGGAAAAATACTAATGGGAAAAATACTAATGACCTTGATGATAAAGCAATAGAGGTGACCCAGTTTGAACAATAAGGAGACTACAAACTGAAAAATAAGAATGAACAGAACCTACCCCACTCACACATATGGATAGATCAACCAAACAGAAAATTAGCAAGAAAACACAAACTTGAAATGATACAAGAGACCAGTTAGACCTAATTAATATCTGTAGGACATTTCATCCCAAAACAAAGAATTTCACCTTTTTCTCAAGTGTACATGGAACATTCTCAAGGATAGATCGCATCCTCGGCCAGCCATAAGTCTAGCCTTTGTAAATTCAAAAAAATTTAAATAACTTCAAGTATCTTTTCTGATCACAATGCAGTAAGATTAGATGTCAAATACAGGGGGGAAAAAAACTATTAAAAATAGAAGCATATGGAGGTTAAACAATAATGCTTCTGAATAACCAACAAATCATAGAAGAAATAAAAAGATAAATCAAAATATGCATAGAAACAAATGAAAATGAAAACATGACAACCCAAAACCTATGGGATTCAGAAACAGCAGTGCTAAGGGGAAGGTTCATAGCAATACATGCTTACCTCAGGAAACAAGAGAAAAATCAAATAAATAACCTAACTTTACACCTAAAGCAACCAGAAAAAGAAGAAATGAAGAACCCCAGGGTTAGTAGAAGGAAAGAAATCATAAAAATTAGGGCAGAAATAAAAAAGAAATTAAAAAGAAACAAAGAAGACTCTAGCAAAAATCAACAAAACTAAAAGCTGATTCTTTGAGAAGATAAATGAAATAGACAAACCATTAGCCAGACTCATCAAGAAACAAAGGGAGAAGAATCAAATCAACAAAATTAGAAGTGGAGATGAGAAAATCACAACAGATAACACAGAAACACAAAGGATCATAAGAGACTACTATCAGCAACTATATGCCAATAAAATGGACAACTTGGAAGAAATGGATAAATTTTTAGAAAAGTATAACCTTCCAAAACTGAACCAGGAAGAAATAGAAAATCTTAACAGACCCATCACAAGCATGGAAATTGAAATCGTAATAAAACTCTTCCAACAAAGAAAAGCCCAGGACCAGGTGGCTTCACAGGCGAATTCCACCAAAAATTTAGAGATGAGATAACACCTATCCTACTCAAACTCTTCCAGAAAATTGAAGAGGATGGCAAACTGCTGAACTCATTCTATGAGGCCACCATCACCCTAATACCAAAACCAGAGAAAGATGCCACAAAAAGAGAAAACTACAAGCCAATATCACTGATGAATATAGATGCAAAACTCCTAAGCAAAATTCTAGCAAACAGAATCCAACAACATATTAAAACGATCATACATCATGACCAAGTGGGCTTTATCCCAGGGATGCAAGGATTCTTCAATATCTGCAAATCAATCAATGTGATACACCACATTAACAAATTGAAAGATAAAAACAATATAATTATCTCAGTAGATGCAGAGAAAGCCTTTGACCTGTCTCTTATACACATCTAGACAGAGTTTTCACTTTAAAAAATGAGGAATATAAAAATTCACTTAACAGGGATTTGTGAGAATTGACTTAAAAGATTAATGAAGAATATATCTGAAATACATTTACCAGCCAAACAAGGCTGTTTTATAAGCACTAACTCCTTGGGAGTTTTTCTAACCTTATCAGGTCAGAGGGCAAGCCTTCTTCTCTATACCACTTTGAGTTTCACCCTCCACTGAAGATACTCTACTGTAGTTAGCTTACTATACATTTGTCTCTTCCATTGGACTGTATAAACTCTTGGCAAGAATCCTGTCACATCATGTCTTCAGAACCTAACAAAAGTCTCCACACATAGTAGATAGTCTCTCTACACTTTTGCAGACCTAACATCTACCAAAATGTCTAACCTAGCCTGACCACTTGTCAAGCCAGAATGAGTCAGGCCAATGAGCCCCTTCAAGTCTATCACAGTCCATTTCCATACCTCTGCTTCTCATATCATCCTTGGCACACATGATTTTTCATTTGCTTCCATGTGTTGGTGATTCTGTCATTGACAGCTAACGTGCTAGAGGGTATGTTATATCTCCCACATTTGCACACATAAAAGCAGGCATCATGATAAGCAGTTCTCTTATGATAACAATTAAATGTCAAGTTTCCTACTGCTCACTTGCAAGACAATCAGAGACTCAACTCTACATTAGGTAAATATCCCTATCAGATGATACAGAATCTGCCTCCAATGCAGGAGATGATTGTTCAGTCCCTGGGTCAGGAAGGTCTCCTGGAAAGGGGAATGGCTATTGACTCCAATATTCTTGCCTGGATAATTCCACGGCAGAAGAAACTGGTGGGTTACAGTCCATCAGATCACAAAGAGTTGGACATGATTAAATGACTAACACTTTCTTTAGTTTCACCTCTAGATTTATACCAAACACTTTTGGGTTTTGAACCACTTGGATGCTCCCCCAGACACTTTCTGATAAATGTTTTAGACTCCTGGGAAAATAGCCTTATTCTTGCTAGAATACCTTTTTCTCCCCCATCTAACTTCTGCTACCTCTCAGGTTCTTCTGTTTTCTAGAAAGTGTCTTCATTGGGATTCTTTCATTCACTGTTGCCTGAAATGTTGTAACAAATTCCTAAAAAATATCTCCTGGACTCAAGATTTAAAATCATCTGATGCGTAAAACTCTCCAAAGTCCAGTCTGGCAACACTTCAGATGAATTTTAAGTATTCTTTAAACATTTTGGAAAAATGTAAAATGTGCCATCAGATGTTTTTCTTTAAAAAGCAAAACAAAAAGAGTGGAGAAAAAATTATTTGGAATTTCCATCTAAAAAGATGTTAATGGAAAAAATTAAAATAAAGGAATGAAAAGCACAACTCTACTCATGAATGTGAAATCCAGTTAATAAAGCATTCTATCTGCCAGACTTGAACTGCAACTGTTAATGACTTACTTTAAGCAACTCATCCCCTGGGAAGCTGCCTTCTGAGAGAGACATCAGTCCCTTTTCAGTGCAATGACCCATGTAAATCTCATCTTTCATGGACCTCTGCTCCCACACTCATGTGGCTTCCCACCTGCCCCTTTCCCTAACTCCTTTCTTCAACAGTGCCATTTTGTCCTCTTTTCTTGGGCATCCCTTTCCACGGCACCCCTCTCTTTCCAAATCAACCAACCCATTTCTATATTCATCACACACTGCACACTTTCAGACCCTTTCTTGTCCTCTGACTTTCTCTGGACTACATGTGATCTCTACCTCTTTCTGCCTCCAGAACCTTCCCCTCCTTCCCTCTCTTGAGCATTGATCATTCTTGCTTCCATTCCAAATTTGTACTTTTCTTTCTGTCTGAATTTGACAAATGAATGTCTTTGCATTTTAACAAAGCTTTTCCCTTGATCACTGTATCTCAAGACCACGGGTGAGTGAGAGGCTACCATGATTCCCATTCTGAAATATGGGCTGCCGTGGCTTCTGTTAACTAACAGAAATGACAGAGCTGTAGGCCCATCCCTCTGCCAGAGCCTTCACCCAGCTTCCCTCCCTGCCTGCTCCAGTGTCTTTTCTTACCACCTGGTGCAACCTCGGGGGGGCATAGTGAAGAGTCAGGATGTTTCCCAGCGTCTAGAGGTCAAAACGCCATTCCTCACCACCTGCATCAGTGAAGGTTATGAAGGAAACAGCGGTGAGGTGCCTCCACCTGTCCCAGCCAGGGAGTTTTAGTAGAGGTCTAGAGAAGGCAATGGCAACCCACTCCAGTACTCTTGCCTGGAAAATCCCATGGACAGAGGAGCCTGGTAGGCTGCAGTCCATGCAGTCACAAAGAGTCAGACGCAACTGAGCAATTTCACTTTCACGCATTAGAGAAACACATGGCAACCCACTCCAGTGTTCTTGCCTGGAGAATCCCAGGGACAGTGGAGCCTGGTGGGCTGCCATCCATGGGGTTGCACAGAGTCAGACACGACTGAAGTGACTTAGCAGCAGCAGCAGAGAGGAACCAGCACTCCCACCTCCACTCAGCAATAACAAGGAACCCCAGAGGGAGCCTGAATTTCCACCTCTAACATCAGCAGAGTCCTGATAAGACACAAACTTTAAATAAAATTTGGAATCTCATAAAATAATACCTAAATTGTCTGTATTTCAACAGAAAATAATTGATCATAGCAAGAGCCAAGGACATCACAACTTGAGTGAGAAAAGACAATATAAAGATAACAAAATTGAGTTGGCAGAGTTGTTAGAATTACACAAGAAGCACTTAAGAGTCGCCATCATAAAGATGATTCAGGAAGCATGCCTGAAACAAATGAAAGATAGAACATCTCAGCAAAGTACTCAAAGACATACAGAAGAACCAATAGAAATTTCAGAAATCCAAAAACACAATAATGAAATAAAACACACAATGAATGAAGCCAACAAAAAAATAGGGCAGGGGAAAAATACTAATGGGAAAAATACTAATGACCTTGATGATAAAGCAATAGAGGTGACCCAGTTTGAACAATAAGGAGACTACAAACTGAAAAATAAGAATGAACAGAACCTACCCCACTCACACATATGGATAGATCAACCAAACAGAAAATTAGCAAGAAAACACAAACTTGAAATGATACAAGAGACCAGTTAGACCTAATTAATATCTGTAGGACATTTCATCCCAAAACAAAGAATTTCACCTTTTTCTCAAGTGTACATGGAACATTCTCAAGGATAGATCGCATCCTCGGCCAGCCATAAGTCTAGCCTTTGTAAATTCAAAAAAATTTAAATAACTTCAAGTATCTTTTCTGATCACAATGCAGTAAGATTAGATGTCAAATACAGGGGGGAAAAAAACTATTAAAAATAGAAGCATATGGAGGTTAAACAATAATGCTTCTGAATAACCAACAAATCATAGAAGAAATAAAAAGATAAATCAAAATATGCATAGAAACAAATGAAAATGAAAACATGACAACCCAAAACCTATGGGATTCAGAAACAGCAGTGCTAAGGGGAAGGTTCATAGCAATACATGCTTACCTCAGGAAACAAGAGAAAAATCAAATAAATAACCTAACTTTACACCTAAAGCAACCAGAAAAAGAAGAAATGAAGAACCCCAGGGTTAGTAGAAGGAAAGAAATCATAAAAATTAGGGCAGAAATAAAAAAGAAATTAAAAAGAAACAAAGAAGACTCTAGCAAAAATCAACAAAACTAAAAGCTGATTCTTTGAGAAGATAAATGAAATAGACAAACCATTAGCCAGACTCATCAAGAAACAAAGGGAGAAGAATCAAATCAACAAAATTAGAAGTGGAGATGAGAAAATCACAACAGATAACACAGAAACACAAAGGATCATAAGAGACTACTATCAGCAACTATATGCCAATAAAATGGACAACTTGGAAGAAATGGATAAATTTTTAGAAAAGTATAACCTTCCAAAACTGAACCAGGAAGAAATAGAAAATCTTAACAGACCCATCACAAGCATGGAAATTGAAATCGTAATAAAACTCTTCCAACAAAGAAAAGCCCAGGACCAGGTGGCTTCACAGGCGAATTCCACCAAAAATTTAGAGATGAGATAACACCTATCCTACTCAAACTCTTCCAGAAAATTGAAGAGGATGGCAAACTGCTGAACTCATTCTATGAGGCCACCATCACCCTAATACCAAAACCAGAGAAAGATGCCACAAAAAGAGAAAACTACAAGCCAATATCACTGATGAATATAGATGCAAAACTCCTAAGCAAAATTCTAGCAAACAGAATCCAACAACATATTAAAACGATCATACATCATGACCAAGTGGGCTTTATCCCAGGGATGCAAGGATTCTTCAATATCTGCAAATCAATCAATGTGATACACCACATTAACAAATTGAAAGATAAAAACAATATAATTATCTCAGTAGATGCAGAGAAAGCCTTTGACCTGTCTCTTATACACATCTAGACAGAGTTTTCACTTTAAAAAATGAGGAATATAAAAATTCACTTAACAGGGATTTGTGAGAATTGACTTAAAAGATTAATGAAGAATATATCTGAAATACATTTACCAGCCAAACAAGGCTGTTTTATAAGCACTAACTCCTTGGGAGTTTTTCTAACCTTATCAGGTCAGAGGGCAAGCCTTCTTCTCTATACCACTTTGAGTTTCACCCTCCACTGAAGATACTCTACTGTAGTTAGCTTACTATACATTTGTCTCTTCCATTGGACTGTATAAACTCTTGGCAAGAATCCTGTCACATCATGTCTTCAGAACCTAACAAAAGTCTCCACACATAGTAGATAGTCTCTCTACACTTTTGCAGACCTAACATCTACCAAAATGTCTAACCTAGCCTGACCACTTGTCAAGCCAGAATGAGTCAGGCCAATGAGCCCCTTCAAGTCTATCACAGTCCATTTCCATACCTCTGCTTCTCATATCATCCTTGGCACACATGATTTTTCATTTGCTTCCATGTGTTGGTGATTCTGTCATTGACAGCTAACGTGCTAGAGGGTATGTTATATCTCCCACATTTGCACACATAAAAGCAGGCATCATGATAAGCAGTTCTCTTATGATAACAATTAAATGTCAAGTTTCCTACTGCTCACTTGCAAGACAATCAGAGACTCAACTCTACATTAGGTAAATATCCCTATCAGATGATACAGAATCTGCCTCCAATGCAGGAGATGATTGTTCAGTCCCTGGGTCAGGAAGGTCTCCTGGAAAGGGGAATGGCTATTGACTCCAATATTCTTGCCTGGATAATTCCACGGCAGAAGAAACTGGTGGGTTACAGTCCATCAGATCACAAAGAGTTGGACATGATTAAATGACTAACACTTTCTTTAGTTTCACCTCTAGATTTATACCAAACACTTTTGGGTTTTGAACCACTTGGATGCTCCCCCAGACACTTTCTGATAAATGTTTTAGACTCCTGGGAAAATAGCCTTATTCTTGCTAGAATACCTTTTTCTCCCCCATCTAACTTCTGCTACCTCTCAGGTTCTTCTGTTTTCTAGAAAGTGTCTTCATTGGGATTCTTTCATTCACTGTTGCCTGAAATGTTGTAACAAATTCCTAAAAAATATCTCCTGGACTCAAGATTTAAAATCATCTGATGCGTAAAACTCTCCAAAGTCCAGTCTGGCAACACTTCAGATGAATTTTAAGTATTCTTTAAACATTTTGGAAAAATGTAAAATGTGCCATCAGATGTTTTTCTTTAAAAAGCAAAACAAAAAGAGTGGAGAAAAAATTATTTGGAATTTCCATCTAAAAAGATGTTAATGGAAAAAATTAAAATAAAGGAATGAAAAGCACAACTCTACTCATGAATGTGAAATCCAGTTAATAAAGCATTCTATCTGCCAGACTTGAACTGCAACTGTTAATGACTTACTTTAAGCAACTCATCCCCTGGGAAGCTGCCTTCTGAGAGAGACATCAGTCCCTTTTCAGTGCAATGACCCATGTAAATCTCATCTTTCATGGACCTCTGCTCCCACACTCATGTGGCTTCCCACCTGCCCCTTTCCCTAACTCCTTTCTTCAACAGTGCCATTTTGTCCTCTTTTCTTGGGCATCCCTTTCCACGGCACCCCTCTCTTTCCAAATCAACCAACCCATTTCTATATTCATCACACACTGCACACTTTCAGACCCTTTCTTGTCCTCTGACTTTCTCTGGACTACATGTGATCTCTACCTCTTTCTGCCTCCAGAACCTTCCCCTCCTTCCCTCTCTTGAGCATTGATCATTCTTGCTTCCATTCCAAATTTGTACTTTTCTTTCTGTCTGAATTTGACAAATGAATGTCTTTGCATTTTAACAAAGCTTTTCCCTTGATCACTGTATCTCAAGACCACGGGTGAGTGAGAGGCTACCATGATTCCCATTCTGAAATATGGGCTGCCGTGGCTTCTGTTAACTAACAGAAATGACAGAGCTGTAGGCCCATCCCTCTGCCAGAGCCTTCACCCAGCTTCCCTCCCTGCCTGCTCCAGTGTCTTTTCTTACCACCTGGTGCAACCTCGGGGGGGCATAGTGAAGAGTCAGGATGTTTCCCAGCGTCTAGAGGTCAAAACGCCATTCCTCACCACCTGCATCAGTGAAGGTTATGAAGGAAACAGCGGTGAGGTGCCTCCACCTGTCCCAGCCAGGGAGTTTTAGTAGAGGTCTAGAGAAGGCAATGGCAACCCACTCCAGTACTCTTGCCTGGAAAATCCCATGGACAGAGGAGCCTGGTAGGCTGCAGTCCATGCAGTCACAAAGAGTCAGACGCAACTGAGCAATTTCACTTTCACGCATTAGAGAAACACATGGCAACCCACTCCAGTGTTCTTGCCTGGAGAATCCCAGGGACAGTGGAGCCTGGTGGGCTGCCATCCATGGGGTTGCACAGAGTCAGACACGACTGAAGTGACTTAGCAGCAGCAGCAGAGAGGAACCAGCACTCCCACCTCCACTCAGCAATAACAAGGAACCCCAGAGGGAGCCTGAATTTCCACCTCTAACATCAGCAGAGTCCTGATAAGACACAAACTTTAAATAAAATTTGGAATCTCACAAAATAATACCTAAATTGTCTGTATTTCAACAGAAAATAATTGATCATAGCAAGAGCCAAGGACATCACANGGACAGTGGAGCCTGGTGGGCTGCCATCCATGGGGTTGCACAGAGTCAGAGACGACTGAAGTGACTTAGCAGCAGCAGCAGAGAGGAACCAGCACTCCCACTTCCACTCAGCAATAACAAGGAACCCCAGAGGGAGCCTGAATTTCCACCTCTAACATCAGCAGAGTCCTGATAAGACACAAACTTTAAATAAAATTTGGAATCTCATAAAATAATACCTAAATTGTCTGTATTTCAACAGAAAATAATTGATCATAGCAAGAGCCAAGGACATCACAACTTGAGTGAGAAAAGACAATATAAAGATAACAAAATTGAGTTGGCAGAGTTGTTAGAATTACACAAGAAGCACTTAAGAGTCGCCATCATAAAGATGATTCAGGAAGCATGCCTGAAACAAATGAAAGATAGAACATCTCAGCAAAGTACTCAAAGACATACAGAAGAACCAATAGAAATTTCAGAAATCCAAAAACACAATAATGAAATAAAACACACAATGAATGAAGCCAACAAAAAAATAGGGCAGGGGAAAAATACTAATGGGAAAAATACTAATGACCTTGATGATAAAGCAATAGAGGTGACCCAGTTTGAACAATAAGGAGACTACAAACTGAAAAATAAGAATGAACAGAACCTACCCCACTCACACATATGGATAGATCAACCAAACAGAAAATTAGCAAGAAAACACAAACTTGAAATGATACAAGAGACCAGTTAGACCTAATTAATATCTGTAGGACATTTCATCCCAAAACAAAGAATTTCACCTTTTTCTCAAGTGTACATGGAACATTCTCAAGGATAGATCGCATCCTCGGCCAGCCATAAGTCTAGCCTTTGTAAATTCAAAAAAATTTAAATAACTTCAAGTATCTTTTCTGATCACAATGCAGTAAGATTAGATGTCAAATACAGGGGGGAAAAAAACTATTAAAAATAGAAGCATATGGAGGTTAAACAATAATGCTTCTGAATAACCAACAAATCATAGAAGAAATAAAAAGATAAATCAAAATATGCATAGAAACAAATGAAAATGAAAACATGACAACCCAAAACCTATGGGATTCAGAAACAGCAGTGCTAAGGGGAAGGTTCATAGCAATACATGCTTACCTCAGGAAACAAGAGAAAAATCAAATAAATAACCTAACTTTACACCTAAAGCAACCAGAAAAAGAAGAAATGAAGAACCCCAGGGTTAGTAGAAGGAAAGAAATCATAAAAATTAGGGCAGAAAT
>SJYX01012193.1:0-11792 GCA_006410675.1 Oreotragus oreotragus
TGCGGCTCCTAGGCTCTGGAGCACAGGCTCAGTAGCTGTGGCTCCCAGGCTCTGGAGCACAGGCTCAGTAGTTGTGGCGCACAGGTTTAGTTGTTCCATGGAGTATGGGATCCTCCTGGATCAAGAATTGAACCCACGTCTCCTGCACTGGCAGGCAGATGCTTTGCCACTGACCACCAGGGAAGCCCCAAGATCCTGCATTTCTAACTAACCTCCTGGTGAGGTTGATGCTGCCCGGAGGACCCCACCTGAGTAGGAGGGTCCGATGGGTCATGTCGTGTGTGGAGTGATATTTGGACAATCAGTGCTTCTGTGCAGCTCCCTAGAGCCTGCCATGGAGGCTGGAAGAATCTGTGATGAGAAGGATCTGAGTGTCGTCTCAGGAAGAAGAAAATGTCCGGGAGGATGGTTGCCCGGGGCCTGCGAAGAACCCCCTTCCTGGGCCTCCGTCTATTTACCTTGACTTTGTGCTTTCCATCTTTGCTTTCGCAAATTAGGAAACAGTGCAAGTGTTAGTAGCTCAGTCAGCTCTTTGTGATTCCCTGGACTGTGATCCACCAGGCTCCTCTGTCTATGTAATTCTCCCGGCAAGAATACTGGAGTGGGTTGCCGTTCCCTTCTTGAGGGGACCTTCCCCACCCAGGAATCAAACTGGGTCTGTACTGCAGGCAGATTGTTTACCTTCTGAGCCACCAGGAAAGCCCTGGAGGGGCCTCATTATACCTCACATCTGAGCTAAGCATTTAGACCAATCTGAGAATATAAGCAAACTGGCAGAAGGCATCTGATAGAAAGCCCAGCTGCAGGGTAGGGGGCTGGAGTACATCCTTGGCCCTTTGCTCCCTACCAGGCATCTCAGGTCAAAGCCTAGCTCAGCCTGGTCCTCCCCTTCCTCCCGGGATGCAGAGGAGGAGGAGGCCTCCACTCTTGAAGAGGCTTGGCTTCTTGTATCCTGACACGTGCATGTTTTCTGTTTTATAGGAAGAAATGTGTCTTGGCTGGAGGCCCACGTTTCGTTCCAGCACATCCTTTTTACCAAAAGAGCCGTCCCTGGAGCTGCCAACAGTGTTTACGAGAAAGCCATCCAACAATACTTTGGATCTGGGAGCATGGCCTGACCACAGACGTGGCCTTCCCCACCCTGAGAACCATCCATCAGGAAGCCTGGCACATGGTATAGTGTCTTTATTTCTACTCCAAAATGTAAAAAATGTAAAGCTGGTTTCTTTCTTTCTTTTTTTCTTTCCAGCTGGGAAAACTCCTGTCAGTGGATGCAGTGTCCTTTCCAGATTCAATATTATGCAAACTGCATATCAGCAAATGGAATAAACAAATATGTCCATGGAGCTTCCTGATGCATGGAGAGACGGGGCTGGGAGAGATGGGCCTGTCCCAGAACAGAGATGCAGACCCACCCCGGTCTGCGTGGGAGCTGCTGAAACTGCCACTCAGCTGGCTCTGTTGCCGTCTCTCTCCTTCAGAACAAAGTCTGAGAGACTGAGATGATGGGCCACTTGGACGATGGATGCCCAGCAGCAGGGGCATCGCTGGAGTCACAAACAGACCTAAGGTGGCTGCAGGCCAGATTGGAGCTCTCATCGACTAGGGTGGGGGGTTCACCACCCAGCCAGTCAGGCGCTGGCTTTAAGCCCCACCCTCTTCAGGCCCACCCAAGGGAAGGCAGAGAAGTTGAGTTTTCAACTCCATCTCCCCTGTCTGGCTGGCTGGGCAGGAGGCAGTGCCCCACATGGCAAGTTTCTGGCAGAGAGACCTTGGGCAAGTCCCTATCAAACCATGGGCTTTAGCTTCCAGGCGTGCAGAGTTTTCATATGGGTGTGATGCGTCTGGGCTGGCTTCAGTTCTGCACTTCTAGAATGTAGGATGCTTCTGTGTGATGCTGGGTCCCAACATGCTCCCATGGCAATAACTCAGGGAGATTAAGTGCCTTTTAAATGTTCCCTTCTAAGAAGATGAGGAAACAGATTTAAGGGGATTAGACTGTTCTATTGAAAGGTGGACAGAGAGTAAGTGGAAAAGCTAGCATTTAAACCTAGGCCATCTTTTCAGAAATCCCATACTGTCTTTTTTTGCAAAAATGGCATCATGCTTCCACAAACACCTGTGCATTCAGAAACCAACCCCACAAACAAACAAAACCAAGGGACAAGGAGCACCCAAAGGGTCCATCGTCAAAGTCAAATGAAATTTTTATCCAGCTCTCCTCCATGTATGACCTCCCCTGCCCTGGCTGGTTGAATGTTTTCTCCTGTGGCTTCTGTCCTCTTTGTCTGTGATGGGGTAACGGTCGGGGTGGGGCATGTGAGAAGCTGCCTGTATGCCCTTTTGGGTGAGCCATATTTCCCACATTGTTTGTTTTTTGGGGGGAAGGCAAGCAGAAATTGGCATGTCCTATGCTGGTTTACAATGAAGCAAGGGTCCCTTCTCGCCATTAACTACCCCATGGAGTTCGGTGTCACAGAAACAGTTGCTCAGGCAGACTAGGTTCAGTTGCTACCAAATACACTTGAAGTCTCAGAATTACTGAGAACAAAGATTTGCAGCCATACTCTCTGGATCCCTGATAAATCAGGTGTGTCTGTCCATATTGTTTCAGAAGGGAGATGAGTTCTCAGGTGTTCAGAGGAAATGGCCCTATACCCAGTTTCATGTCCTGAACCAGGGTCCCTGGTGCCTGGGATGCCGTATTGCTGAGCAGATGGCAGTGTCACGGGCATGCTTCTGGTGGAGAAAAGATGGAGATAAAACTGCATACCCCCTCACTTTGACAGCTTTGGAAAGTCTCTGCCAGCTCTTCCAGAGAAGATGCTGGGGTGGGAGGTCACTTAGGGCACTGGAGGAACAACCCAGGCCAGAGCTTCATGTGTTCAGCAGGTTGTGGATAAATTGGTTATCTGTGATTTGATTTCTGGCACCTAGCATATATCTGATATTTCATGTGGGTTTTGATCATTTTTTTAATTATTAAAAATTAGAGTATAATTGCTTTACAGTGTTGCGTTGTTTCTGCTATACAACAGTGTGAATCAGTGATAAGCATATATCTATCCCCTCCCTCTTGAGGGTTTTTATTACTGACTTGAGGAAGTTTTCAAATATTTCCTCTTTGTAGAGTCTTAGCAACTCCATTCTTCCTGGTGGGAAAGTGGAGAAATAAATTAACCAAAATATTCTTTGACCAATCACTGTGCCCATTCGGTGATTAGATGTCCCAAGAATATCCCAGGTGATGCATTTGGAGGGTTATTGTCAGCCTCACTGTTTTTCTTCTCCCTCTCTCACTCTCAGCCCTTCTGAAATACAGGATAGAGACCCTCATAATGGAATTATGCCAATGAATGTATTTTATAAGTGGTTAATATGCACAGCTGGTAAACCTACTTGCCTCACTGTACTGCCAAAGGCTGTGGCCTTTTGCACCTTTTTTGTGGCTTGCCATGGCAGAACGTGTGGTGGGTGTGCCCCACTCTGCCGTATGTTAGCTGCTTGGAGATAGATGGCTTTTCAACTCTGTCCATGCCTCTCCCATGCACACAGCATGTGGCAGACAGATTCTGAGGTAAATGACCCTCCATGGTCCCTGTCTCCTACTCACGTCCTGTATAATACCTTCCCTTTGAGTGTGGGGGGACCAGACTAGCTTCTAACCAATTGACTATGACAAAATGATGAATGGCATTCCTATGATGACATTGCATTATACCAGACTTCGTCTCACTAGTGAACTCATTCACTGTTTTGATCAAGTAAGTGGTCATGTTGGGAAAGTCCCCATGGGCTTCTCTGTATGGTGGGTGATCTTTAAGAGCTCAGGGTAGCCTCGAACCATTCAGTTCAGTTCAGTTCAGTCGCTCAGTCGTGTCCGACTCTTTGTGACCCCATGAATCGCAGCGCGCCAGGCCTCCCTGTCCATCACCCATCTCCCGGAGTTCACTCAGACTCACGTCCACTGAGTCCGTGATGCCATCCAGCCATCTCATCCTCTGTCATCCCCTTCTCCTCCTGCCCCCAATCCCTCCCAGCATCAGAGTCTTTTCCAATGAGTCACCTCTTCACATGAGGTGGCCAAAGTACTGGAGTTTCAACTTTAGCATCATTCCTTCCAAAGAAAACCAAGGGCTGATCTTCAGAATGGACTGGTTGGATCTCCTTGCAGTCCAAGGGACTCTCAAGAGTCTTCTCCAACACCACAGCTCAAAACCATCAATTCTTCGGTGCTCTGCCTTCTTCACAGTCCAACTCTCACATCCATACATGACCACAGGAAAAACCATAGCCTTGACTAGATGGACAAAGTAATGTAGACTCTGCTTTTGAATATACTACCTAGGTTGGTCATAACTTTTCTTCCAAGGAGTAAGCGTCTTTTAATTTCATGGCTGCAGTCACCATCTGCAGTGATTTTGGAGCCCCCAAAAATAAAGTCTGACATTGTTTCCACTGTTTCCCCATCTATTTGCTATGAAGTGATGGGACCAGATGCCATGATCTTTGTTTTCTGAATGTTGAGCTTTAAGCCAACTTTTTCACTCTCCACTTTCACTTTCATCAAGAGGCTTTTTAGTTCCTCTTCACTTTCTGCCATAAGGGTGGTGTCATCTGCATATCTGAGGTTATTGCCATTTCTCCCAGCAATCTTGATTCCAGCTTGTGTTTCTTCCAGTCCAGCATTTCTCATGATGTACTCTGCATATAAGTTAAAGAAGCAGGGTGACAATATACAGCCTTGACCATTAGCCATCAAAAATTGGGGCTGTCAGTCCTATAGCCACAGGAAATAAATTCTAGTAATCTGAGTGAGCGTGAAGTCAGGTTCTTCCCCAGTTAAGCTTTTGGATGAGAACACTGCCTGGTTAAAACCTCAAATGCAGCCTTATGAGATCCTGAGCAGATGACTCAGCTAAGCCACACCCAGACACTTGACCTGCAGCAATAGTCAGATAATAAATGTATACTGTTTAAAGTTGCCAAGTTCGTGATAAATCTGTTATGCAGTTGTTAAAAATGGATACCTCACACTCAGAATTTCCTGGCCACATGCATTGTGAGAACAATTAGTGCTGTTCCTCTGAAACCTCTTGTCTGTCATCTGAGACATGACCTCTGTGCGCTCTTGAAAATGAGAAACTAGGTGATTTCCTGGAGAGTAACAACAAATACCCTTGGACTTAAATTGATAGTTGTTAACATTTGTGTCTATAGCTGATGTCTTTCTGGAATTCCAGATCCTAATGCTTGCTCATATATCTTTACTTGGTAGTTACTCTTCAAGATAAAAATGTCCCAAACTCAACTCTTCATCCTCCAAATACTTTTCTACTTCTCCACTGCTTTTTTTGCCTTAAGAAAAGGCACACCACCCTCGTCACCTTAGATTTTCTCATCTTCCCAAAAGTTCCCTTGGGATGGCCCTCAGATCAGAGTCCCAACTTTATGTCTGGGGCAGAGAGACACTGCAAGGATCTGTAATCTCTGGGCCTTTGTAAATTGTCCTTTGGGCTTCCAGGGGTGTGGGTGGGTGGTGGAGGCATTGTCCTCATCTCCAGGGCCAAAATGTTTATTTAATCTGGAAGGCAAAAAGTCCCAAGCTCCAGGCCAGGATAATAAACCAGACAAATTGAAAAGGCATTGAGTCCTGGAGGCTCTCAGGGTTTTTCTCAGGTTTGCACCAAACAGTCCTATATTCTCTGCCAGGTATATGGGACTCCCTTCCTTGCCTTTCCAGTCTATTAAATCTACAATCTATTAAGAATTCAGAGAAACTGTATACAGATTTCCTCCTATATTAAATGACTCTAAAGTTAACACCCAAGGTTACCAAAAGATTTATTTGATAGGGAACATTCTCACATCCTTACAAAGTCTCAGTGTAGATGCAACCATCCTTGACAAGTACAGGTTAACATGTCCCTCAGTCTCAGCAATTTTTGTCAAGATAAAGAGTCCTACCAGTTGTATTGTCAAATGCTTCTAATGAAAAGGGTATATCTTTTCAGATCTGAAAAGGCAGAGGTGCAGAAACAGATGCTGTGCATTTCCCTGCAAGAGTGATACAAGATGACTGAGAAATGTCATCTGAGAGAAGGGGAAGGACCAGCTCTATGTTAAAAAGGTAAAGAAATAGAAGAAGAAAAAATCATGAAGTCAGTGTGTAATTATAGTTGATGCATGTATTGTGTTTAATAATGCCACCTGACCTGCCTCTTGAGAAATCTGTATGCATGTCAGGAAGCAACAGTAACTGGACATGAAACAACAGACTGGTTCCAAATAGGAAAAGGAGTATGTCAAGGCTGTATACTGTCACCCTGCTTATTTAACTTATATGCAGAGTACATCATGAGAAATGCTAGGCTGGATGAAGCACAAGTTGGAATCAAGATTGCTGGGAGAAATATCAATATCAGATATGCAGCTGACACCACCCTTATGGCAGAAAGTGAAGAACTAAAGAGCCTCTTGATGAAAGTGAAAGTGGAGAGTGAAAAAGTTGGCTTAAAGCTCAACATTCAGAGAACGAAGATCATGGCATCCGGTCCCATCACTCCATGGCAAATAGATGGGGAAACAGTGGCTGACTTTACTTTTTTGGGGCTCCAAAATCACTGCAGATGGTGATTGCAGCCATGGAACTGAAAGATGCTTACTCCTTGGAGGGAAAGTTATGATCAACCTATGGAGGCCTGGTGTGCTGCGATTCTTGGGGTCGCAAAGAGTCAGACACGACTGAGCGACTGAACTGAACTGAGACAGCATATTAAAAAGCAGAGACATTACTTTGCCAACAAAGGTCCATCTTGTCAAGGCTATGGTTTTTCCAGGAGTCATGTATGGATGTGAGAGCTGCACTATAAAAAAAGCTGAATGCCGAAGAATTGATGCTTTTGAACCGTGGTGTTGGAGAAGACTCTTGAGAGTCACTTGGACTGCAAGGAGATCCAACCAGTCCATCCTAAAGGAGATCAGTCCTGGGTGTTCATTGGAAGGACTGATGTTGAAGCTGAAACTCCAATCCTTTGGCCACCTGATGCGAAGAACTGACGCATCGGAAAAGATTCTGATGTTGGGAAAGATTGAAAGCAAGAGGAGAAGGGGAGGACAGAGGATGAGATGGTTGGATGGCATCACCGACTCAATGGAGATGAGTTTGAGTAAACTCTGGGAGTTGGTGATGGATAGGGAGGCCTGGCATGCTGCAGTTGGACACGACTGAGTGACTGAACTTCTGAACTGAATTCAGTGCTTGGATGATTAAGCAAAGAAACATCAGGATAGGAAACCGAAGATGGAGCCAGAAGCAAGGTCATTGCTGAACCTGTATGCTGTGAGCTCTACCATACATGATGGATGTGGATATTGGGTCCTCAGCAGCCACTGCAGACTAGCAGTCTGGTGAGTCCTGCAACTTGTTTAGTTATGGGACAAGATGGGCACCAGGGCAGACCAGTGTTCTCTGAGAACATCTTTGCTTCTTTCCTAAACGGGTGTCAAAGGAGAAGCTAAAACCACTTTAAACTATTTGTTTATAAAAATGTCTTACATTTTATGTGCAATTTATTCTTGAGTATATTATATATTTTGTGGACATTTGAGATTTATTTTCCCATTTTATTCTCTGTCTGATGCTGGCATAGAAAGTAGTCATTAATTTCTAAATAATTATTTTTAAAAATGTCTAATAACTTCTCATCTACACAGTCATCTAATCCTCAGACAGTAATAATTGCACCTTATTTCTTGTGACTAAAGAGTTTTTCTTTTATTTTACCGTATTACGCTGTCTAGAAGAGCACTACCCAGTAGAAATATAACACTTGGTAAAAGAAAGTAAACAGAAACATGAAAAATTACTTCAATAATATATTGTTTATTTTCTAAAAAAAATTTTTGTTGGGGTATAGTTGATTCACAATGTTGCATTAGTTTCAGATGTACAGCAAAGTGAATCTGTTACATGTATATCCAATTTTTTTAGATTCTTTTCCAATATAGACTGTTATAGATTATTGAGTAGAGATCCTTGTGCTTATTAAGTCCTTATTAGTGATCTATTTATATATATTAGTGTATATATGTCAATCCCAATCTCCCAATTTTTCCCTCCCCCCTTACCCTTACCCCTTCATAGTCATAAATTCATTTTCTCCATCTGTAACTGTTTCTGTTTTGTATTAGATAAGTTCATTTGTACACTTTTTTCTCAGATTCTATATATAAGTGATGTCACATGATATTTGTCTTTCTCTCTCTGACTTACTTCACTCAGCATGACAATCTAGTTCTGTCTATGTTGCTGTAAATGATATTATTTCAGTATTATTTCATTTTTTTATGGCTAATATTCCATTGTGTAAGAATGGCTAATTATCCATTCTTCCATTAATGGTCATTTAGGTTGCTTTCATATTGTGGCTGTTGTATTGCAAACAGTGCTTCAGTGAACACTGGGATGCATGTATCTTTTCAAATTATGTTTTTTTCTGGATACAAGCCCAGGATTGGGATTGCTGGATCATATGGTAGTTCTACTTTTAGTGTTTTAAGGCACCTCCATACAGTTCTCCATAGTGGCTGTACCAGTTTACATTTCTACCAACAGTGTAGGAGGGTTCTCTTTTCTCCACACCCTCTCCAGCATTCATTGTTTGTAGATTTTTGATGATGGCCATTCTGACCAGTATGGAGTGATACCTCATAATTAGTGATTTTAACATCTCCTTATGTACTTTTTAACCATCTGTGTATGTTCTTTGGAGAAATTTCTTCTTAGATCTTCCACCCATTTTGATTGGGCTGTTGAGGGTTTTTTGTTGCTCTTAAATAGCATGAGCTATTTCAGTGTTTTAGAGGTTAATTTCTTATCAGTTTCTTCGACCCAGAATAAAATTTCAACCTAAATAAATATAAAAATTAAAAATTAGATATTTTACACTCTTTAAAAAATACTAAGTGTTCAAATTCTGGCATGTATTTTATAGTTACAAAACACCTCAATTCAGATGAACCCTATTTCAAGTGCTCAGTAACCATATGTGGCTAATGGCTGTCATTTTGGATAGGTCTAGAACTTCTAGAATATGATAAACAGTGACCACGGTTGCAAGCAGCCTTGTCTTATTATTTCCTGTTGAACAGAAATATCATTTGCTTATAACTATCTATTACTGCCATTTGGCTTGGGGTTCCCTGGTGGCTCACTAGTAAAGAATCTGCCTGCGACACAGGGGAAGTGAATTCGATCCCTGAATTAGGAAGGTGCCCTGGAGGAGGGAGTGGAAACCCACTCCAGTATTCTTGCCAGGAAAATCCCATGGCAGAGGAGCCTGGTGGGCTAGTCTATGGAGTCGAAAAGAGCTGGACATGACTGAAGTGACATCACACATGCACACACTGCCATTTGGCTTGGGACGATTTTTTAAATCATATCAAGAACAATCATCCACTGCTAGCCTATGAAATATTTTTGTTGTGGTGGTTGGTGATATACATTAGAAATGCTATTGAAGCCACCTACTCATTTTTTAAGAAGCTATGTTATTTTTTCTCCTTCGGTTTGGTGACATGATGTTTTAAAATTTCCCCTAATATTTAGCTATCTCTGCATTCCTGAAATAATCATCACTTAGTGATGGAACACACTTCTTTTTCCTTGGCCGGATTTGGTTTGCTTTGGTTTCACTTCATCAGGTCATCTTGCATTTCACAAAGTCAGACTTTCCCTTGAAAAACAGAATGACTAATAATAGTAGACAGACACAGGTAGGCCTTGGACTGAGTGAGAGAAGGACCGCTTTTTCTCCTGAGAGCCAAAGAGCTGAGTGTGTGGGGCAGGTTGTCCAGGCAGGGTATGCAGTTGAGTCTGGAGGTTCTTGGACTCAGTCACCTGGGCCCCATGCAAGCTCCTTAGGGAAAGTAGTAAGTGCAGGAGAAACGTACCACGTAAGGAAACGGCAGCCTTGGGAGCTCAGTGTTGAACGATGTGGAACCACCACTGCAAACATCATACTGGGATAGAGCCATGTCCCCTTCCTTCTCTGCATCCTGAGAAGCCCTGGGGGACCAGCCTGGGTGGTGCATGCCTCATGCACTTCCATACTTGTGACAGTGGCCCAGGAGCTTGGACTGGTTGGTGCTCCTAGACCAGCTAGTTGGTATCTGGACTATTGATGAACTCTGGTCCATGGCCAAGGATAACCTGTTTCTGGGTCACATGCTTTCACCAAATTCTGTGTCTGTGTGATCTGAGAATAATAGCAGTACACTTGGCCCTCTGGTGGACTGGTCAGATTTCCTAGCACTTTTTCTCTAAAACTAGTAACCAGGACTCTTTGCACAGAGTAAGTATCCTTAAGCTTCTTGGAATTTTCATGAATGTAGTGCCCAGAGAGAAAGAAAAAGAGATATTTTTATCATGAGGGGATGAATACTTAGTAAAGATTCAACCTTGACTATTAAAACATAACTGTGTTAGTTTGCTAGGGCTGTCAGAACAAATCCCACAGCTGGGTAGACAGAACAACAGAAATTTATCTTATGTGTAGGTTCGCAGTCCCAGACCCAGGTGTTGGCAGAGCTGATTTCTCTCCTTGGCTCCCTCCTCACTGTGTCCTCATGCAGACTTTACTCTGTGCGTCTCTGTGTTCACACCTTCTTGCCTTATACTGGGTTGGCCAGAAAATTCATTTGGGATTTTCATAAGACATGATGGAAACTAAACAAACTTTTTGGCCAGCCCAGTACTTATCAGGACACCAGTCATCTTGGATCAGGGCCCATGCTTGTAACCTTATTTTAACTTAATTACCTCTTTAAAGACCCTGTGTCCAAATACAGTCAAATTCGGAGGTATTGAGGGTTCCAACATATGAATTTGGAGGGACACATCAGCATATAACAAGACTATTTTTTTTAATCACCAAGTTGAAAAAATTAAAAATATCATTTATCAAAGCCTTTGGCTTCCATTGTCAAATGAAATCAAACTGTAGTTTTCTTTTTGAGTGAATTCTCCTTTGTCAAAGGTTAGATCAGTGTTAAACTTCTTCAAATAGTTGAGAAACTTTCATCTTTTTTAATATGCTGTGTTCTAGTTTGTACAGGCCCACAAGGCCTGCTCTGAAACCCTTGGGACCAAATATATTTCAGAATTCAGAACCTTTGGCTTTTTAGAAAGGTGATAAATGACATATACCATGTATTGCATGTCGCACCCAGTGGGATCTGGGATATCAGAGCATAATAAAGCACGTGTACTACTTCAACAAAAACAAGACCAGGAGCTGGCTGTGGCTCAGATCATGAACTCTTTATTTCCAAATTCAGACTTAAATTGAAGAAAGTAGGGAAAACCGCTAGACCATTCAGGTATGACCTA
Organism: Oreotragus oreotragus; assembly: GCA_006410675.1. Lineage (NCBI taxonomy): Eukaryota > Metazoa > Chordata > Mammalia > Artiodactyla > Bovidae > Oreotragus > Oreotragus oreotragus. Next base: position 11,393 of record SJYX01012193.1, read on the forward strand.
AATCAAATCCCTTATGATTATACAGTGGAAGTGAGAAATAGATTTAAGGGCCTAGATCTGATAGACAGAGTTCCTGATGAACTATGGAATGAGGTTCATGACATTGTACAGGAGACAGGGATCAAGACCATCCCCATGGAAAAGAAATGCAAAAAAGCAAAATGGCTGTCTGGAGAAGCCTTACAAATAGCACTGAAAAGAAGAGAGGAGAAAAGCAAAGGAGAAAAGAAAAGATATAAGCATCTGAATGCAGAGTTCCAAAGAATAGCAAGAAGAGATAAGAAAGCCTTCTTCAGCAATCAATGCAAAGAGATAGAGGAAAACAACAGAATGGGAAAGACTAGAGATCTCTTCAAGAGAATTGGAGATACCAAGGGAACATTTCATGCAAAGATGGGCT
>SJYX01012195.1:0-20146 GCA_006410675.1 Oreotragus oreotragus
GATGGTTGGATGGCATCATCAACTCAATGGACATGAGTTTGAGAAAACTCCAGGAGATAGTGAAGGACATGGTAGCCTGTTGTGCTACAGTCCATGGGGTCACAGAGTCAGATACAACTTAGCGACTGAACAGCAAATGATCTATATGGGAAAAGAATCTAAAAAAAGAGTGGATATATGTATATGTATAACTGCTTCACTTTGCTGTACAGCAGAAAATAGCACATTGAAAATCAACTATACAACAAAAATTAAAACAATATGCATGCATGCATGCTAAGTCCCTCAGTCATGTCTGACTCTTTGCAACCCTGTGCACTTAGCCCACTAGGATCCTCTGTCCATAGGGTTTTCTAGGCAAGAATACTGGAGTGGGTTACCGTGCCCTCCTCCAGGGGATCATTTCGACCCAGGGGTTGAACCTATGTCTCTTATGTCTCCAGCATTGGCGAGCGGGTTCTTTACCATAGTGTTTTTTGTTTTTCTTCTCTCAGAAAAATTCCAAAGACAAATATGATACAGATTATGCTGGAACAGAGGGCACACACGCTTACTGTCCAGTATGCTGAAAGATGACAGCTCTGGCCAGGGCAAAGCTCAGGTACTCTACTGTCCATTATAAAATATCTTGGTTCCTTAACTCCAGGGTTCATTCCCTGTAATACAACTCTGCTTATTTAACTTAAATGCAGAATATACCATGAGAAAGGAGGGCTGGAAGAAGCACAAGGTGGAATCAAGATTGCCAGGAGAAATACCAATAACATCAGGTATGCAGATGACACCACTCTCACAGCAGAAAGTGAAGAAGAACTAAAAAGCCTCTTGATGAAAGTGAAAGAGAAGAGTGAAAAAGCTGACTAAGATCATGGCATCTGGTCCCATCACTTCATGGCAAATAGATGGGGAAACAGTGGAAACAGTGTCAGACTTTATTTTGGGGGGCTCCAAAATCACTGCAGATGGTGATTGCAGTCATGAAATAAAAAGACACTTGCTCCTTGGAAGGAAAGTTATGACCAATCTAGACAGCATATTAAAAAAAGGAGACATTACTTTGTCAACAAAGGTCTGTCTTGTCAAGGCTATGGTTTTTCCAGTAGTCATGTATGGATGTGACAGTTGGACTATAAAGAAAGCTGACCACCAAAGAATTGATGCTTTTGAACTGTGGTGTTGGAGAAGACCCTTGAGAGTCCCTTGGACTGTAAGGAGATCCAACCAGTCCATCCTAAAGGAGATCAGTTCTGGGTGTTCATTGGAAGGACTGATGTTGAAGCTGAAACTCCAATACTTTGGCCACCTGATGTGATGAGCTGACTCGTCTGAAAAGACCCTGATGCTGGAAAAGGTTAAGGGCAGGAGGAGAAGTGGATGACAGAAAATGAGATGCTTGGATGGCGTCACCAACTCAATGGACATGGATTTGGGTGAACTCCGGGAGTTGGTGAAAGACAAGGAGGCCTGGCATGCTGCAGTTCATGGGGTCGCAAAGAGTCAGACACGACTGAGCAGCTGAACTGGACTGAACTGAATGCAACCCACCGTGGGAGCCTGTATCATCTGGCCCTCCTCATCTCGCCCTGTGGCACTGCAGTTCAAGGAACCAATATAAATGCTCCTGATTTGATTACTGCTGTTCCTGTGAGTAACAAAGTTTCCTGTCTCTGACCCGAGAGTCACCTGTCTTCTACCAGTATCCATGGAACTGTGGCCGGCCAACATGTTAGCTTGCATTTAGGGCAAACTCTCAGAACTTGCACAGTTCCTGACAGTGAGAAGAGACATTACATATTAGTTCTGTTTCCATGATGAAAATGACACTCAAGAAGGTCAATCAGTCACCTAAAATCACACAATAAGATTCCACTTCTGCTGCTCCTTGAGAACCAGAAATGGTGTTGGAGAAAGTGGTGGGAAATGGCTGTTTGTCCTCAAAGGAGGGTCTGGATTAGGATAGTGCAAGTGTGGCCGCAAGGGATGGAAAATTTAAGGTGGCGCTCACTCTGAGGGGCCATGCCTGCCTCTGCATGAGCCTGAGAGTCAGTGCCTCCTTAAGTACCATGTCCTGGTGCTGGGTGAAATAGGCCAGGCACAGAAGGACAAATGCCCAGGCTTCCAGTTATCCAAAGATCTAAAACATTCATAGAAGCAGAGAGGAGAACAGTGGTTGTCAGGGGCCAGGAGGAGAGGGAAATGCAGAACTGCTCTTCTATAACTGAAGTGGGTATAACGGTTCAGTTATACAAGGTGGGTAAGTTCTAGAGACCTGCAGTATAACACCAAGCCTACAGTTAACTACATCACACTGTAGAAAAATGTAAGAGGTCTGATATCATGTTAAGTGTTTCATATACATGTATATTATTTAAAGGATGGCCAGTGCTAGAACTTGAATCACAAATGATAACTAATAATTTTTCAGCTCTCAAGAAAAAAATATCCCTTGCACGGACATATGCAAAAAGGAAAACAAAATTACTCTGTTTGGAATGAATGGTTCAGACTTTCCCCTTCCAAAGCCAAGTAGTAACTGAAACAGGATCTTGATTTTCAGGAACCAAAGTCTAAGACTCATTTAAATTACATCTCCTTTTAGAACATATTTTCTTTTTGACTTTTCTGTTTAGTATTTTCAATATATGGGAATGCAAACAATTGATCTATTTATTATGTACTGGCCAACACTTCATCTTTCTGCCAAATACACATTTAGAGAAATCTGAAGTGGTTTTAATGAAAATTTAAACCATTTGTGTTTACATATACCAATTTATGATTCCAAATCCTTTTTTTCCCCCAAAGTTAACATCCTAGAGTCCTAGAACCTGTACCTGGCATTTCCCCATAAAGTTGGTGTTGAGATACATCGGTTTTATTTGAAAAATATGTAACATAATTTGAGCCTCACCTGCCTCACCTGAAAGCTAGTCTCGCTTACAAGTCTCCAAATCCAGCACTTTTGTTCTCCGAGTTCAGGTTCATTTTCTTTTCATCAACATGTGAACCTTACTCTTTCTGATTACACCAAAACTGTCATACAAAACCTATACTCTGAACCAGATCTGAAATAAATTCACAACTGCATCAAGTAACTGGTACCAGCTTAACACTCTTAACACTTAACACTCTCCAGGACTGAAGACTGACAGTAGAGTCTCCAGGGGTCTAACTAAAATTTCACCGTTTATTTGAAATATTGGAGGGAGGATTCCTACTTCCTAGAAGCACTGATTAAAAAAAACCTTCATGACGTAAAACTCAGACCCTCCTTATTGCCAGCTACTTGCTACGTTTACCCCTCAAGTCTACAGTCCAACATATTAGGATTTCCAATCACAAAAAGAATCTTTTTGATTGACCCTGTCATTTAATTAACTCTAGAAGCAGAAACAACCTTATTTGTCCCTTTAAAAATGGAGGCAAGTGAAGGGCAAAAGGTACTTCTGTCTGCAGTCGTCCTCACTTCCGTGAAGACAAGGGTTGAAAAGACTTCAGCATCAGTCCACTGGTGGCAAGGAGAAGTCAAGTGAAGACAAACCCCCAGTTCTCTGCCTGGAAGCTACTGGCATCTCCCCCATCTAAGTGCTGAACAAACGAGCCTTTGTGCACCCTCTCGATGGGGCCCTTTGAAGCTCTGGCATCCGGACTGGCAACTTTTCCTATCTGCCCATCTCAGAGCACAGGAGGATGGGAAATGAGAAGGGCAAGGACCGAGAGAAGCAGGCGGCACTGGCCTGGCTCCGAGCCCACTGGGTAAACATGCTCACTCCCTTCTCACACAGATAGCTTTTTCACAAATGGAAAGGGAGTGTCTGGCTTCATTTTGAATAAAGACGAGGAAATGACTCTCAGCTGTCCACACACAACAAAACAACCGGCCACCACAGCATTACACTCAAGATAGACCGAGCGGGCTTTCTCTCCCAGACCAGAAGTGTATGCTTCTTTTCAAGGATGTGTTTACTGCTGTGGTCTCCAGCATGCTGGGGATGGGCACATTCTAATGCAACCCATAGTCTCCACATTTTATAGAGAATACTGAGAGTACACAATCACAAACTCCTTCAGAACAAGAGCAGCTTCACTTTTCTGAATGCCTTTCTTAATCTAATTACATTGATGAAGGACGGGCAGCCTTTTGTTTTGAGTTTCGCATTATGAGTCTGAAACTCTGAGGTCCAATTGGAGTTCCATACCTAACTTCTTGTGTGGGCCTTCACAGGCAATTATTTCCTGTCTTATTTTTCTGAACAATTAAAGGAGCTATGATGATGGCTGTGGGGAGGAGAGAAGACAGGCGCATAGCTTTAAACACTTCCAGGTGATCCCAAGACAACAAGACTATCAAGCGTCTACTCTTGACTTAGCAGTGGGCGAAGAGGAAAAATATACAAGAAGAAGAATACAGGACCCCCGCTTTCAAGAAACTCCTAAAGCAAATGACATGATAAAACATAAGGACTTAAGGTAGACATAAGAATTAGCAAGGCAGTATCCACTCAAATACGTTAACTGATTAACGTGATAAATACTGTAAGAATTTGACAAAGAATATATCATTACTAGTGAGATTATTCCTGATAGGTTTTATAAAACAGAAAACTCTTCAGGTTAAACACCTGACCTAAAATAAGTACCAAATATCTTTATCATGGTGAACATCAAGGTTTGCCAAACTATGATCTGATTCTCCTTAGTGATTCAGGGACTTATTAAATTAAAAACACTTACTAAGACATAATTTGCTGAATTAGTAGTGAGATTACAGCAGCATTACATATGATAAATGACTTTTAGCACACTGAGTCATTGCATCTGGTCCCCAGACTCCTAATGTCACCCAGAAGTGCTTTTTACGTATTGTTCCTTCATGTTTCTGTCTTGTTTACCAAGTGGCAGGCCATGTTAAGGGGAATAAAAACTAAACTTGACCATTTGTACATTCATATTTCTCAATAACAAAGGTCACTGAAAGTAGCTTTACATGAAAAATGTAGCAACAACATTTCTCCTATTTTCTTATTACCTTCTTAGAAACCAACACACAGCCTCACTTTGTACAGTTTTGTGGCTTGTGAGAAGTCCTTTTCTTCCACAACTATTAGGAGTTTGTCATATGTGCAGTGTTGCCATTCATGTTATCTGACCCACATTTTCATTTTCATCATAATAAACACACGCACAAGAAAACACACAAATCCTGGTTCCTATACCACAGTCTAGACAAAATTAGAAAAATATCAGTAAAAATAGAAATTGAGGCAATGCATTCGACAACAAAGCTGAATGTCCTTTATGCTCTTAAATTAACTTTGACTTCCACTGGAAGCTTTTGTAATATATATTCAAACTACTTGTAGCTAAGCTTTGGCCTAGAAACTCTCTCCAGGTAGGAAGCTGGTTAGCTACAAGAACCTTCTTTGACTCCTGACTCTGAGGCCATTGTCCTATGCTGCCTAATGTCCAATGTCTGAAAATCATTGTTTCATATTTTATTAAAACTCATAAGGCAAAATATAAGACTACAATGAAGTGCCTGCATTTACATTCACAGATCTGCTAACGATTATACATCCCAAAGGTCACCCCATTATATGCATGCAGAGATGCAGCTTTAAAACAGAGAAAAAAGATCTCATAAACAGAGTACATAATTCCCTTCTGCAAATGAGATTTCATTCATGTGAAGTCAAATTCAAGACCAGAGTTATTCATCACAGTGATCAACCTTGCTAGTTAATTCTACAGAGACACCTATAAACCATTAAGGAGACTTGTCGTGTGACACCTATATTGACAATGACCTCACCTGATGCTGAAGACAGTGAAACAACTCCTCAGTATAAAAGATAGGTGTTTGGAGTCAGGGGAAATTTTTATGGAGAGGGCCATAAAAAAGGTTTTCTAATTTAAAGATCTATGTGGCTGTTTCCGGAAGATGATGAAGGACAGGGAAGCCAGGCATGCTACAGTCCTTGGGGTCAAAGAGAGTCAGACAAGACTGAGCAATTAAACATCTTGAATGTTTCTAGTCAAGATAGAACAACAAGGACTGGATTTACCCTCTCCCATCCCTTCATGGCAAATAGGAGGGGAAATAGTGGAAACAGTGGCTGACTTTATTTTTGGGGGGCTCCAAGATCACTGCAGATGGTGATTGCAGCCATGAAATTAAAAGACACTCCTTGGAAGGAAAGTTATGACCAACCTAGACAGCATATTAAAAAGCAGAAACATTACTTTGTCAACAAAGGTCTGTCTAGTCAAGGCTATGGTTTTTCCAGCAGTGATGTATAGATGTGAGAGTTGGACTATGAAGAAAGCTGAGTGCAGAAGAACTGATGCTTTTGAACTGTGGTATTGGAGAAGACTCTTGAGAGTCCCTTGGACTGCAAGGAGATCCATCCAGTCCATTCTAAAGGAGATCAGTCCTGGGTATTCATTGGAGGGACTGATGCTGAGGCTGAAACTCCAATACTTTGGCTACCTGATGTGAAGAGCTGACTCATTTGAAAAGACCCTGATGCTGGGAGGGATTGAGTGCAGGAGGAGAAGGGGACGAAAGAGGATGAGATGGTTGGATGGCATCGCCAACTCAATGGACATGGGTTTGGGTGGACTCCAGGTGAAGAATGGGGGTTCTGGTGTGCTGCAGTTCATGGGGTCGCAAAGAGTCAGACGTGACTGAGCGACTGAACTGAATAAAGTAACTAAAAATGGACAAAATATATGAAACAATGATTTTTCAGACATTGGACATCAGGCAGCATAGGACAGTGGCCTTAGAGACAGGATTCAAAGGAGGTTCTTGTAGCTAACCAGCTTCCTACCTGGAGAGAGTTTCTAGGCCAAAGCTCAGGGAGCTGGAACTCAGGGAAGCTTGGTAGAGTCCCTGAAATGGAGAAATGGACTAGGAGGATGGGGCGGCCAGAAAGTCATAGGCAGAGTCTCAAAGAAGAGAGTGGGACACATACACACTACTACATATAATTAATAAGAGAATAATAGATAACTAATAAGGACCTATTGTGTAGTACAGGAAACTCTGAACACTTTGCCATGACCTACATGGGGAAAAGATATAAAAGAGTGGATATACGTATATGAATAACTGATAAACTTTGCTGTACACCTGAAATTAATACAATACTGTAAACCAACTCTATTTCAATTAAAAAAAAAAAAAAAATNCTTGCACGGACATATGCAAAAAGGAAAACAAAATTACTCTGTTTGGAATGAATGGTTCAGACTTTCCCCTTCCAAAGCCAAGTAGTAACTGAAACAGGATCTTGATTTTCAGGAACCAAAGTCTAAGACTCATTTAAATTACATCTCCTTTTAGAACATATTTTCTTTTTGACTTTTCTGTTTAGTATTTTCAATATATGGGAATGCAAACAATTGATCTATTTATTATGTACTGGCCAACACTTCATCTTTCTGCCAAATACACATTTAGAGAAATCTGAAGTGGTTTTAATGAAAATTTAAACCATTTGTGTTTACATATACCAATTTATGATTCCAAATCCTTTTTTTCCCCCAAAGTTAACATCCTAGAGTCCTAGAACCTGTACCTGGCATTTCCCCATAAAGTTGGTGTTGAGATACATCGGTTTTATTTGAAAAATATGTAACATAATTTGAGCCTCACCTGCCTCACCTGAAAGCTAGTCTCGCTTACAAGTCTCCAAATCCAGCACTTTTGTTCTCCGAGTTCAGGTTCATTTTCTTTTCATCAACATGTGAACCTTACTCTTTCTGATTACACCAAAACTGTCATACAAAACCTATACTCTGAACCAGATCTGAAATAAATTCACAACTGCATCAAGTAACTGGTACCAGCTTAACACTCTTAACACTTAACACTCTCCAGGACTGAAGACTGACAGTAGAGTCTCCAGGGGTCTAACTAAAATTTCACCGTTTATTTGAAATATTGGAGGGAGGATTCCTACTTCCTAGAAGCACTGATTAAAAAAAACCTTCATGACGTAAAACTCAGACCCTCCTTATTGCCAGCTACTTGCTACGTTTACCCCTCAAGTCTACAGTCCAACATATTAGGATTTCCAATCACAAAAAGAATCTTTTTGATTGACCCTGTCATTTAATTAACTCTAGAAGCAGAAACAACCTTATTTGTCCCTTTAAAAATGGAGGCAAGTGAAGGGCAAAAGGTACTTCTGTCTGCAGTCGTCCTCACTTCCGTGAAGACAAGGGTTGAAAAGACTTCAGCATCAGTCCACTGGTGGCAAGGAGAAGTCAAGTGAAGACAAACCCCCAGTTCTCTGCCTGGAAGCTACTGGCATCTCCCCCATCTAAGTGCTGAACAAACGAGCCTTTGTGCACCCTCTCGATGGGGCCCTTTGAAGCTCTGGCATCCGGACTGGCAACTTTTCCTATCTGCCCATCTCAGAGCACAGGAGGATGGGAAATGAGAAGGGCAAGGACCGAGAGAAGCAGGCGGCACTGGCCTGGCTCCGAGCCCACTGGGTAAACATGCTCACTCCCTTCTCACACAGATAGCTTTTTCACAAATGGAAAGGGAGTGTCTGGCTTCATTTTGAATAAAGACGAGGAAATGACTCTCAGCTGTCCACACACAACAAAACAACCGGCCACCACAGCATTACACTCAAGATAGACCGAGCGGGCTTTCTCTCCCAGACCAGAAGTGTATGCTTCTTTTCAAGGATGTGTTTACTGCTGTGGTCTCCAGCATGCTGGGGATGGGCACATTCTAATGCAACCCATAGTCTCCACATTTTATAGAGAATACTGAGAGTACACAATCACAAACTCCTTCAGAACAAGAGCAGCTTCACTTTTCTGAATGCCTTTCTTAATCTAATTACATTGATGAAGGACGGGCAGCCTTTTGTTTTGAGTTTCGCATTATGAGTCTGAAACTCTGAGGTCCAATTGGAGTTCCATACCTAACTTCTTGTGTGGGCCTTCACAGGCAATTATTTCCTGTCTTATTTTTCTGAACAATTAAAGGAGCTATGATGATGGCTGTGGGGAGGAGAGAAGACAGGCGCATAGCTTTAAACACTTCCAGGTGATCCCAAGACAACAAGACTATCAAGCGTCTACTCTTGACTTAGCAGTGGGCGAAGAGGAAAAATATACAAGAAGAAGAATACAGGACCCCTGCTTTCAAGAAACTCCTAAAGCAAATGACATGATAAAACATAAGGACTTAAGGTAGACATAAGAATTAGCAAGGCAGTATCCACTCAAATACGTTAACTGATTAACGTGATAAATACTGTAAGAATTTGACAAAGAATATATCATTACTAGTGAGATTATTCCTGATAGGTTTTATAAAACAGAAAACTCTTCAGGTTAAACACCTGACCTAAAATAAGTACCAAATATCTTTATCATGGTGAACATCAAGGTTTGCCAAACTATGATCTGATTCTCCTTAGTGATTCAGGGACTTATTAAATTAAAAACACTTACTAAGACATAATTTGCTGAATTAGTAGTGAGATTACAGCAGCATTACATATGATAAATGACTTTTAGCACACTGAGTCATTGCATCTGGTCCCCAGACTCCTAATGTCACCCAGAAGTGCTTTTTACGTATTGTTCCTTCATGTTTCTGTCTTGTTTACCAAGTGGCAGGCCATGTTAAGGGGAATAAAAACTAAACTTGACCATTTGTACATTCATATTTCTCAATAACAAAGGTCACTGAAAGTAGCTTTACATGAAAAATGTAGCAACAACATTTCTCCTATTTTCTTATTACCTTCTTAGAAACCAACACACAGCCTCACTTTGTACAGTTTTGTGGCTTGTGAGAAGTCCTTTTCTTCCACAACTATTAGGAGTTTGTCATATGTGCAGTGTTGCCATTCATGTTATCTGACCCACATTTTCATTTTCATCATAATAAACACACGCACAAGAAAACACACAAATCCTGGTTCCTATACCACAGTCTAGACAAAATTAGAAAAATATCAGTAAAAATAGAAATTGAGGCAATGCATTCGACAACAAAGCTGAATGTCCTTTATGCTTTTAAATTAACTTTGACTTCCACTGGAAGCTTTTGTAACATATATTCAAACTACTTGTAGCTAAGCTTTGGCCTAGAAACTCTCTCCAGGTAGGAAGCTGGTTAGCTACAAGAACCTTCTTTGACTCCTGACTCTGAGGCCATTGTCCTATGCTGCCTAATGTCCAATGTCTGAAAATCATTGTTTCATATTTTATTAAAACTCATAAGGCAAAATATAAGACTACAATGAAGTGCCTGCATTTACATTCACAGATCTGCTAACGATTATACATCCCAAAGGTCACCCCATTATATGCATGCAGAGATGCAGCTTTAAAACAGAGAAAAAAGATCTCATAAACAGAGTACATAATTCCCTTCTGCAAATGAGATTTCATTCATGTGAAGTCAAATTCAAGACCAGAGTTATTCATCACAGTGATCAACCTTGCTAGTTAATTCTACAGAGACACCTATAAACCATTAAGGAGACTTGTCGTGTGACACCTATATTGACAATGACCTCACCTGATGCTGAAGACAGTGAAACAACTCCTCAGTATAAAAGATAGGTGTTTGGAGTCAGGGGAAATTTTTATGGAGAGGGCCATAAAAAAGGTTTTCTAATTTAAAGATCTATGTGGCTGTTTCCGGAAGATGATGAAGGACAGGGAAGCCAGGCATGCTACAGTCCTTGGGGTCAAAGAGAGTCAGACAAGACTGAGCAATTAAACATCTTGAATGTTTCTAGTCAAGATAGAACAACAAGGACTGGATTTACCCTCTCCCATCCCTTCATGGCAAATAGGAGGGGAAATAGTGGAAACAGTGGCTGACTTTATTTTTGGGGGGCTCCAAGATCACTGCAGATGGTGATTGCAGCCATGAAATTAAAAGACACTCCTTGGAAGGAAAGTTATGACCAACCTAGACAGCATATTAAAAAGCAGAAACATTACTTTGTCAACAAAGGTCTGTCTAGTCAAGGCTATGGTTTTTCCAGCAGTGATGTATAGATGTGAGAGTTGGACTATGAAGAAAGCTGAGTGCAGAAGAACTGATGCTTTTGAACTGTGGTATTGGAGAAGACTCTTGAGAGTCCCTTGGACTGCAAGGAGATCCATCCAGTCCATTCTAAAGGAGATCAGTCCTGGGTATTCATTGGAGGGACTGATGCTGAGGCTGAAACTCCAATACTTTGGCTACCTGATGTGAAGAGCTGACTCATTTGAAAAGACCCTGATGCTGGGAGGGATTGAGTGCAGGAGGAGAAGGGGACGAAAGAGGATGAGATGGTTGGATGGCATCGCCAACTCAATGGACATGGGTTTGGGTGGACTCCAGGTGAAGAATGGGGGTTCTGGTGTGCTGCAGTTCATGGGGTCGCAAAGAGTCAGACGTGACTGAGCGACTGAACTGAATAAAGTAACTAAAAATGGACAAAATATATGAAACAATGATTTTTCAGACATTGGACATCAGGCAGCATAGGACAGTGGCCTTAGAGACAGGATTCAAAGGAGGTTCTTGTAGCTAACCAGCTTCCTACCTGGAGAGAGTTTCTAGGCCAAAGCTCAGGGAGCTGGAACTCAGGGAAGCTTGGTAGAGTCCCTGAAATGGAGAAATGGACTAGGAGGATGGGGCGGCCAGAAAGTCATAGGCAGAGTCTCAAAGAAGAGAGTGGGACACATACACACTACTACATATAATTAATAAGAGAATAATAGATAACTAATAAGGACCTATTGTGTAGTACAGGAAACTCTGAACACTTTGCCATGACCTACATGGGGAAAAGATACAAAAGAGTGGATATACGTATATGAATAACTGATAAACTTTGCTGTACACCTGAAATTAATACAATACTGTAAACCAACTCTATTTCAATTAAAAAAAAAAAAAAAACTTAAAAGAAGCAAGTTGTACAAAGAGAGACAGAGCTCAGGAGATCAGCAGAGGGTCCCTTCTGAGTCATCAGCTGATCGTGACCAGCACATGAATGACAAACTCTATGAGTGTGGTGGAAAAAAAATCACCCAAGGGAACAATCTTTCAAGCTCAAACAGGACACGAATGGATTGTACTCCCCTAGTCAAAGTGGAAAAACTTGGTAATTCATGGGACATCAAATTGAAGATTCAAAATGGTATCACCTCAATAATGGGGAAAAATTAGTCTTACCCTAAAGGCTATTCTAATTCCCCTAACAGAATTTAAAATCTACCTGTTTAAAATAATTTATTGATATTTCCCATCTTTGGGGATGGTTTTCTTTCCATCTGGCCCTTCAATAAATGTTCACTAAATGACTGTAAAGGCTGAACAGAGATTTTGACTTTGTCCAGATCTCAGAACCTGACTCCCTCAATACGCAACTGCAACGGAGGACCCAGGTGAGAACACATGTGGAACAAACCCTCTCCTTCCACCTCTGCTTTCTCCTCTGCCTTGCCTATTTTCTATTTAGTGGCAGATGACTCCAACTCTGAATACAGTTATAAAATCTCATGCCCCCGTAAGTTCAGTAACTGTTTAGTGAGCTTGGGACGGCCACAGTGGAAACTGTTAACCTCCTCACTTTGAAGAGAGAACGCCCCTAAGGTCCTGTAGCATTACTGCATCGGTGTTATGCAAATGTCCACAAGGCACCGTTCAGGCAGTGCACCTCTCAGACACCATGCTCTTGATCTTCCCCTCTACGACATGTACTCCCAGCTCAATTTCGCTGTTCATTAAACCGAGAATTTGATAAAAAAAAAATTAGTAATACTGCTATTGGAATTGTCAGTCCGTCTTCCCAGGTTGGTCTCAGAAGTGAAGTGAACTCGCTCAGTCGTGTCCGACTCTTTGCGACCCCGTGGACTGTAACCTACCAGGCTCCTCTGTCCATGGAATTCTCCAGGCAAGAATACTGGAGTGGGATGCCATTTTCTTCTCCAGGGGATCTTCCCGACCCAGGGATTGAACCTGGGTCTCCCGCCTTGCAGGCAGACCCTTTAACCTCTGAGCCACCAGGGAAGCCCCTGGTCTCAGAAGCATTTTGCTAAAAAGAGATTTCTTTGCTTTGAAAGGGAGTCTTCCATAGACTTACTTGGAAAGTTAAAAAAAAAAAAAAAAAAGCAGTGATTGCCCACACGCTTTCTCAGTTGGTGTGATAAAAACGTTAGGTTCCTCAGAAAAGCCCTGGAGACACCACACTAAGCTGGTAATGCTTGCCATCCCAAACAAGCATGTCAGGATGCAGGGTCCTGTGGCAGCACGGCGGGTGTCCTCTGATTTCTGAGCAGAGCCGCGATGGCCAGAGGGCACTGGCTGACCTCTCCCTCGGTATATTCCATTTTGAGGGGCTGTCTGGGAGACAGGTGCCTGCAAGATTTCAGGAGCTGCCTGGATCACACATGGCTCCGGATGCTCCTCTGCCGTCCCTTCGCTGCTGGTAATTATTTACCCCTCTCTGAGGGTGTGTACAAGCTGAGAACAAGCCTTGGGAGGGAACCACATTCCTCTTTGTTGATATACAAGCATCTGATGAAATGTCAACAGGTAGTCCGATTACCATTGTCCTGTGTGGGAAACTGTATCTTCTTAGGTCCTTCCTGGATTTAGCCAGAGACCAGAAAAAGTCATAAAGCCTGAGTATAAGTCATATAGGGAGTGAAAAAAAAAGAAAAACAACTCAGATACTACTCCTCTCTGGCTTTAATTCAACCCAGCCCTTACTGCCAACTGTGAGAGGAAAGAACAAATCAGAGTCCGATCTTTCCAATCTGATATGATCTGCAACGTTATGCTCTCTTAGGCACTTACTGATAACACTGAGAAAATCTGTCTTCCCTTCTCCATGTGATGCAACTGGAGCTCTCTCTTGCAAAAGCAGAGGTTCATACTAAAATCCACTTGTAATTAAAAATTCTTTCCAAGGGCACCAGGGAAAAGAAAAATGTAGCAACAATTAGTCGAGCGTAGAATTGAAAATAAGTTACCATCTTGATTTGACTCTCTTCCACAGAATTCTTGAAAAGGATTTTTTTTTTAAAATATCCTGAAGGTTACTTAAGCCTAGTATTTTTGATGGTGAAGACATTCTCATCTGAAGTGAGGAGTTTTCTTCAATTTCATTTCATGCTTTTTTCTTCTATTAAACTGTAGTAATAGTAAATGTAAACTTAACTGCTTCAAAAGAGCATTATAGTATGATCATATTTTTATAATTGTATTTCTATCCATCTACTCACCTAACTGTGCAGATATCAGTATACAGACATAGATAGACACACAGAAATGTGTGGAATAGTTTCACCTAGGGGTAATGATGGTCATTTCAAGGCAGTAGAAGAACTTTTAAAAATATATATATGTATATTTTTAAGCTTTTCAATATATCCTAAAAGGGCTTTGGGGTTTTCTTTGGTTTTATTATTTGGGGTGCTTTTTACTTAATTTGTTAATATCTTCCTGTTTTTAAAATTTCTGTTCAAAAAGCTAGTATAAAATGACAGGATATTATTTACTCCTCATTTCTCTAAGTTCCATCAAAGAGCACCTCACCTGTACTGTTACTGTCAGAACAAACAACCGCGGGATGCTCAGTCACTGCCACACAGAGGTATTCTTAAAGCATAAGCAAATGTTGGGTAACTGTCTCCTCTGCGCTAGATCCAAAAAAATCACCCGCAGCCACGGGGTAATCTCTTTCTGTTGCCCAACCTGTTTCAAAGCGATTGCAGTTAGGTGGGGAAAGGATTATGCTCTGACTGAAGGCATCCCCTTCTGCATTTCCAACCCAGTGTGAATTCTGAAGCATGTAGGAGTTTGTCTCTTTTATCTGCTCTCTTCTCCAGATAATAGACTTCATTATTATTTAGGAAAGTTCCTTTGTCCCTTGTAAATTCCAGGAACTCTAATTTGGGATCAAATCTCTAAGGAAAAGTCTGTTCTTCTGTATAGACATTTTTTTGTGTGTGTGAGGCTCTGATAAAGAGTCTAATTGGCTCCATTTCTTTTTGAACATTCTGTTTATCCACCTAATTATCCTGGGAAAACTGACATGTTTATTGAATTCAACTAAACAACTAGACAGTAGAACAAACCAACAAAACAGGGGTTCCGGGAGGAGCCACAACACCAGCGGCCGTTGGTTTGAGTTGAATTTGTCGTATTTAAAAGAGTATCATATTCAGGAGTTTGAGGGTTGAAAGGAGAGAATTAAATTCTCACAAAACAAAGTGTACATCATTAAATACAACTATCAAAACAAAGTTTGTTATATGAGCCATGTGATCGTGACGGTTCCATGTAAACCACCGTAATTAAAATGTAGTAAGCATTCATGTATGTAACAACATTTATGAGCCTGCTTTAACCTGACTTCTTGAATAAAATCAGCAAATTATCTTTCAGATACTTGATTCCAGTCTTGCTACAGAACAGCGCCCTCTGCTGGTCTTGCTGAAGCATTACATCATGAGAAAAATCAGTAACAAGAAAAGGTGAAGGGAAGGGAGGAAAGAAAGAGGGGGACGAGTAGGGGAAGAAAGGGAAAGGAACGTTTTAAAAAAGGAAATGCAAAAAGAAGGAAAGAAGTTAAATATAGTTGCATTATATAGTCTTTAACCGAAGCTTTGGCATACATTAGAAATAAAGTATGTTTGCCTTATAGTTACAGCTATTTAGTAGACAGACTATTTCCCTTGCAGAAAATTTTTGTCATACTTGAAAAAAATTTTTTAAGTTACTGTTATTGAAACCATTCTGAAATTAGTGTCTGGTGATGCTAAATTCGAAAATCTTCCAAATCAATTTAAGACTTTGTGAATTACCTACTAACCTAATACTAGTTATTATTTAAAATTAATATTATCCCACCCTATCCCCATGTCACCCTTGAAGCCAAGATTCTTTCATCTTAATGGGCATCAAGAGCCTCCTAGCGAGCTTATTAAAAATACATCTAACCAGGCTCTACCTTTAAGGATTTTTATTTACTAGCTCTGTGGCCTTAGGAATCAGCATTTTAATATTTACACCCAGAAGACGATAGGTATTTTATCTTGCTCAATTATAAACCCAAGGGACACTGTGGACTTGGTATCTCATTCAGAGTACCAAAAACCCAACCTCACTGCCATGGGATGGCTTACCTTACCCAGATATCTGTGTATCGCCACCATCTCCACAGTTGCTATAAGTTACTCAATATTTCCTAGGTAACAGGCACTGTCTTCCCAATTTCTTTAGACAGTTATGACTTTGAAAATGCCTCTGCCTTCTTTCTTCTTAGTATCAAGTTCCGCATAAAAGGAGCGTGGACCATGCCTTGCACATCACTGATCCTCAACAAACGCTAGTTTTGCTTCCCTTTCCCCATGTCCCTTGCCATTCTAGGTTGAAACAGTGGCCTAATTATATCCGGGTCTTTCTTTAACCTTGGAAAATTCATAGTTGCTCAAAGTTCAAGCCTAGGAAACTGAGACGTCATTAACTGATTTCTTAAGAGGTTTTAATTTCCTTCAAAGCACTCGGAACACTGTCGGCTCCCAACTGGTCTCTGGAATACACTTAATTTGTGCTTCTTTCTACTTTCTCCACAGCCCCACGTTCTGGTTGGTTGCCTCTGTTCTTTTAAGTGCTGAGATAGAGTTCAGCAGAGAACCTGGTGAGATTGAGTCCAAGTTGAAACCGATCCCTTTATATCATATAAAGTTGGAAGCTGAGATTTCTCAGTAGCACCATTAAACAGACACTGAAAGATTGGAGGTTTTAATGTATAATTATTTCATATCCACTTTATGTAACACAACTAATACATGCAGGGTCATCTGCATGATATAAAACTGGCACATTTTAACAAATAAGAAAAAAGTGGCCACCTAGTGGAATGAACCACAGAAGGCAATGGCACCCCACTCCAGTACTCTTGCCTGGAAAATCCCATGGATGGAGGAGCCTGGTGGGCTGCAGTCCCTGGGGTCGCTAGGAGTCAGATACGACTAAGCGACATCACCTTCACTTTTCACTTTCATGCATTGGAGAAGGACATGGCACCCCACTCCAGTGTTCTTGCCTGGAGAATCCCAGGGACAGGGGAGCCTGGTGGGCTGCCGTCTATGGGGTCGCACAGAGTCGGACACGACTGAAGCGACTTGGGAGTAGTAGTAGTAGTAGTAGAGGAATGAATAAGAACCCAGAAGAGATCACCAACTGACCTGATGAGGATTCACTTAGGTACACAAGTTGCATAAATTAACTCAATTTGGCTCAAAGGGGAAAGGATTTTTATTGACTTACATACACAAAAGTGAGGAGTGGTACTGGATTAGGCAGGGTAGATTCAGGCTCTCTGTCCTCATAAAGCTCACGTCATCCCTCTATCTGCTGTGGTTTCCTCAGTGTTGGCTCCATTCCCAGACAGGCTTTCTCTCCATGTGGAGTTGAAGATGGCCCTTAATGACCTCAAAAAGAGGCAGGACTCCCTGCAGCAGATTCACTAAAAAGACATATGTTGGATCACCAGCCCACTCATGAAGCCATCACTGTGAACAGGAAGAGAGAACACACTGACCAGACTGAGGGCTCGGTGGGTAGGGCATGCCTGGCCCTCACAGAAGGCAAGGGGAGCCCCAGTCATATCCCACTGGTGAAAAATCGGGCAAGACGCTGGCAGGAAAAGACCAGCACTTACCAGTTAGACGCATTCTTCTGAAAAGTTACGGAAGACACCTCTTCAAAACTAAAGAGGAAAAAGGCTCATAACTCCATGACCTAAGCATCTGGACATGAATGTGACTCAACATGGTTGGAAAGGCAGAAAAAAATGCTTCTCTGAGTAACTGCAGATCTCAAAAGAGGACTAATGGGAGGAGGAAGCCGAAGAACCCAGGATGGGTACACAGAAACATCAACAATAACAAACACAGAAGTATGTTACGAAGGCTAAATTTCAAGATGGAAGATGTTTATATGCTTCTGTGGTCAGTGAAAGGCACTTATACTCATGTCTGAGGCAAAAGAGTGGTCAATGATACCAGAGTGATTTCTGAAGACAAACGTTTTTCTGAAGGACCTAAAGAAGGAATTCCTGAATTTCTATCTGGTCTCTTGTCCCTCTGAATTTTAGCAGAGATGACTGATTGCCAGCTAAAGACTGGTCTCATCTCCAAAGTAATAGAAATCAACTTTCACTGGGGTTGGAATGCACCCAATCAGTGACTACTTTCAGCCACCTTACAGCTATGTGTGGCCATTTAACAAAATTCTAGCAAACATGAATAAGTCGATTATTTAAAGAAAGCTGGTTCAGCAGTAAGTTACCTTGCCCCTCCTACTTCTAGCTAACTGGAAGATGCAGGTGATGGATGGAGCTCCAGCAGCTTGTTGGACCTTGAGGCTAAAAACCAAGTATGAGAACAACAGTGAAGAAAGAAAAGAAGAGCTGGATTTCTGCTCACTAGGCAACACCTGTACCTCTATTTTGTTGAAGATGCTGTGATTTTGTGTTTTCTGTTATTCGCGGTCAACTGCAGCACGTAAAACAATCTTCTGATTGAAAAATGTGAATCAACTTTGTAACCTAAGGAAAGAGATTTGTTTTTTCAATACAGCAAACTGTGCTTTGTGACGAAGGCTCTGGTGTCTAGACCCCTGCCCTAGAAGGACTTACACAATTACGCAACGGCTCCAAATTAACTAGATGTCACAGCAGGGCAAGCCCTGCTAGGGCCACTAAGAGTTTGGAAGTGAGATATGATAACTTAATAATCATGAATTACAGAAAGACACACAGAAGCTGGATGTGAGAGATTCATTCTAATTCTGGTTTTTGCAAAGGGGGAGATAATTTAGAAATAGTATCTTTGCATGACAAGATTCCAGGACAGATTATTTAAAAGACGGTTTCTAAACAGTGGACAGGGAAGACGTGGTAACTGAAATGCATGGCAGAATTACTAAAAACCATTTATAAAGAATTATCTTCATTTTCCTCTTCGATAAAGAAGTGCAATCCATGGCCTTTTCAGCAAGAGTTGGATTGAGATGTTTCATAACATTATGTTGAAAAAGGGGGAAAAATTGGGCTGAGTGTTCAGATAAGTAGGTGAATTTTTAACTGATTAGAACTTATGAATGGTTCTAATTAAAAAGCAGTCATCAATCTAAAGAGAAATTTCTGCAGGCAATTCACAAGGGATTCCTCTGTGGCCTCTTTGACTTTTTATCAGTGCTTTCGATGAAGCTACAGAAGGTCCACTGACAAAGCACAGAGGCATGAGAAGTCAAGAGACCCACTGGATTATAGATTTAGAATTCAAATTGTTTAAATAATGGCCTCTCTCTAAGAAGATATAGTATGCATGAACATAGTATGCTGATGTGAGGTCCAGACCAAGCAAACAAAAAAGGGGAGCAGAAACTGACTTAGCAGTATCTATTTAAAAATTCAAAGTTTTATATCCCAATTTTAATAGGAACTAATATGATGCTGTGTCTACAACACGTTCCAAGCTGAATTCATTGTTCAGCTGCAATATCCAAACCACACATTTAAGTAGGATCAGAGACAAAATGAAAGACCTGAACAGCTAGGAGGGGAACGGACTTGAAATCATGTCATAGGAAGAAGAGCTCAAGACCTGGGAACAGAAAGCCTAAAACGAAGCCTGAGCAACACGTGACAGCTTTCTCAAAACATTCAAAGAGGGGAGTAAGAACTCGGAAGCAGAGTCAGAACCAGAGCCAAGGGATGAGTATTCCAGGGAGACAAGCCTCAGGTGAGCAGGAAAGAAATCTGATACGTCTGTGCAAAGGCATCATGACCAGGACACACCGGACATGGTGTGTTTCTTCGAGGGATATTCACAAGATGACATCTGCGCGCAGAAGGCACAGACCCTCCCAACACTGAGGTTCTGGGACACTTGCTTCTTTAGGTACTAGATGTAACTTGGGTTTTATCTTACAAAGCATCTGATTTCAATCAATAAAAAGCAAAAAGCAGATTCAGTTCAGTTCAGTCACTCAGTTGTGTCCAACTCTTTGTGACCCCATGAATCGCAGCACGCCAGGCCTCCCTGTCCATCAGCATCTCCCAGAGTTCACTCAGACTCACGTCCA
>SJYX01012196.1:21943-57381 GCA_006410675.1 Oreotragus oreotragus
TGAACTGAACTGAACTGAACTAGCTCCCTGAGACACTGGTGTTATGATCTACTGGTGAAGACAAAGGAATCTTCTTAAGATGTAGGGAAAAAAAGAAAAACGCAAACAAAACCAAAACCTCTCCAGGCATCAAGATAAAGACCTTGGCCATTGGAAGCTGGCCAGATCACATGAAGTTTGAAGCATGGGGATAGGACACTCTGGTGTCTGCTGCTTCTGGCTCACATGCCACAAGTACACAATCATTAGTTACGGAGTTGAACATGTATGTACTGCTTGAGATTTAAAATTAGCTTTAGAGAATATGGGTATTGAATAAATTTTTAGAAACCCTATCTAATTGTAGTGACAGCAAACATCATAATGTCTATTATTATTTCAGGCAATTAGAAAAAAAATGTTTTGTAATTATTTAATTCATGTTTCTTTTTAATGTTTTGGACAGTTTCTAATTTTAAAATAAACACATTCAGATGCATCATTTTCTGTATTTTGACACATTGGACTTAAACAATCTGTTTACCAATGTGCCTGGAAGAAACTTGTGTTATGAAAACCTCAGAACAAAAGTTTCCTTGAAATTTCCATGCATCAATCTGAATTGATGGAGACATGCCCTTGATTAGGAATTGTTGGCTCTGTTGTGTTTTCATGCGTTTGTTGTAAATTCAGGCACATGAATGCCTATTCCCATAAAATTGTACACTTGATTATCACACTGTACTAAGGCTTCTCCATGCTCAGCACAAACCCAGATAAGGCTCATGGGCACCCTTGTTCCTTATACCCTCACCTCCACGTAGATAAATGTATGATATGTTTCATCATGTCATCATAAGACTAGAGTTTGTTTAGTTCTTCCTTTGCATGTTAAAATATTTGTGTTTAGACTTTTAAATTATTGTAGTAAGTTGGATTGTTTTTTTAAATACTGTGTTTTAAAAAGGCACAAATGAGTTGAAAATCATACTGTTAATCAAACACTCAATAAATATGTATGGAGTGCAAATTATGTAGAAGCAATTGGTCTAGTGCTTGGGATACCTTGATGAACAAAAAGGGTGAAGATCTCTGACTTGCTGCTTACATTTAAGCAGTGAGAATAAACCAACAAATCATAAATACATATAATATGTCAGAAGGTGCTATAGAAAAATGAGAAAGGAGAGCAAAGTAAGCAAGGTTGGAAATGGCTGGCATCAGAGAATAGAGTAGTATTAAAAGATAAAATTAGGCCTTATAGAAAAGAGAAAAATTGTGCAAAGACATTAAGAAAGTGAGGAAGTTAGGCTTGTGGTCATATGAAGGAAAATCATTTTAGGCAGAGGTAGTAAACAGTGCAAAGATTGAAGACAGACATAAATTTTTAAAAATATATAAATTCTCTAGTTGAAAGGATCATTTCACCTCTCTTTAAGAAGGGACTGTGAGAATCAAGGGCAGAAGCATGTGAGCTAGTTAAAAAGTGATTGAAATAATCTAAAAAGATGCTGAGAACTTCTATTAATTTAAAATAAACATTGGTTTCTAGGGGGGAAAAATAAGGACAATTTTTCGATGAGTCAGTTCAGTTAACTAGTACCAATATAAACTTAGCATAATAACATCAGCTAATGTTGATCTCATTTATTGACTGTGGTTTATAAAATGGAATCAAAGTTCTGAATGCCTCATCCAGCACCCGAGATAGAAAAGTGTGATGGTGGCTGTTTTTCATCAGGGTATGGTAGTAAGAATTGCCTCATTAGTAACTTAGAGTAAATTTTGCAAATTAATAAACTTCATTTTGAAACAGAGTAATTAAGTATACAATATGGGTCTATTCTTTTCTCTAAAACTGAGAAACAAACTCTGCAATCATGCATAGAAATCTTTCCAGCACTTTTCTGAGAATTTTTTTTTTTCTTTTTGAGTTTTCTTTTTGTCACTGCTCTGATGAAGGGTTGTCCAACTTGCAAGTGTGTGTTCAGGGAAGGAAAAACAGACTGTCAATTACAAAGAAGTACATTTTGGCTTCATAAGAATTCTTCCTCAGTGGGAAGGCACTTTGTATCTTCAACAGAAAATATATTTTGTTTATCAGCTTCCATGGGCTATTTATATTAAAAAATCACTAAGTATTCACAAAGAAACTGTCAGTTCTTAAAAGAAAAAATATTGAATATGTCCTGCTCTATGACCTAAATTCAATTAACTTCTAAAAGTAAAAACAAAAACTTCATCTAAATGAAAAGCCTCCCAAATAATTCTTAAATCAAGTCTTAAATCATTCAGTGAATTCAGAATATTTAGAAAATGATAGCAATGCTTAAAATCATTATAAAAGCTTAAACACTGTGGCGGGCTTCCCTGGTGGCTCAGAGGTTAAAGCGTCTGCCTGCAATGCAGGAGACCTGGGTTCGATCCCTGGGTCGGGAAGATCCCCTGGAGAAGGAAATGGCAACCCACTCCAGTATTCTTGCCTGGAGAATCCCATGGACAGAGGAGCCTGGTGGGCTACAGTCCACAGGATTGCAAAGAGTCAGACACGACTGAGCGACTTCACTTTCACTTTCACTTTTCAAGCTGTACATAGAGAAAAATTTATAAGGATAAGAGTTTTCCTACTAAAAGATAATGAATATAAATGAATTATAAGACTGATTCAAGAGATCATATTAAAAGATAAAACAAAACCTGTATAAAACAGGAGGAAGAAAAGAAAAAAGAAAGAGAAATTTGTCCTACAAATAAATTAATTAAAAATATGAAGCTAAGTCCTAAAATAAAATTTTAACAGATAGATGAAGCACAAATGCTTCATCATGATTATTCTAACTAAAAAATTGCATNAGGAGGAAGAAAAGAAAAAAGAAAGAGAAATTTGTCCTACAAATAAATTAATTAAAAATATGAAGCTAAGTCCTAAAATAAAATTTTAACAGATAGATGAAGCACAAATGCTTCATCATGATTATTCTAACTAAAAAATTGCATGTGGATGGAATAAAAATACACAAAAATAGAAAATCAGAAAATTATAAGTGAGAAAAGAATTATAATAACAGCTATTGATAAATTAGAATAAATACAGAGATTGTGCTTTATAATTAGGCTAACATTTTTCAAAATCTGAATTAAATGGAGTATTTTCTAGAAATATAGAGAAAACTTTTTGATAACAATCCTGACATAGCCAATAATTATGAAAGTAATTAAGAAAGTTGCCAAATAACTAATTTCCTCCTCCACAAAGGATAAGCCAACATAATTTCATGTGGAAAAAGGTTCATATACCATTTAAAAAAAACACAGATATACAGAAAGAAAAAATTTTCTCAATTTCTTTTACATCAGCTAGCATAACACTTTGGAGAAGGCAGTGGCACCCCACTCCAGTACTTCTGCCTGGAAAATCCCATGGACGGAGGAGCCTGGTAGGCTGCAGTCCATGGGGTCGCTAAGAGTCAGACACGACTGAGTGACTTGACTTTCACTTTCCACTTTCATGCATTGGAGAAGGAAATGGCAACCCACTCCAGTGTTCTTGCCTGGAGAATCCCAGTGGCGGGGGAGCCTGGTGGGCTGCCATCTATGGGGTCACATAGAGTCGGACACAACTGAAATGACTTAGCAACAGCAGCAGCAGCAGCAACAGCATAACACTTAAGTCTAACCTAACATAATAAAAAACCAACATCAATATCATCTGTGCCTATAGTTAGATAATCCTTTAACATAAAATGGTTAGGATTAAACCTAATCAATGAGCCCTACCACAGTACTTCACTGAAAACTCAACATTTTACTGAAGGAAATAAATTAGGGATTGTGCAAATGAAGAGATAAATAGTACATTCCTGTGGGAGTGCCCACTATAAAAATGGTGTTGGTTTTTTTTATATTTTACTATAAAAACAACTGGGGACTTTACCCCAAATAATTATGAAATATTTATAAGTACAAATGCATGAGAACTGTCAGAAAATATTTGAAATAAAAAATTATAAAGAGTAAATGCTACCTTTCCAAGGTATCAAAATATGCTTTGAAGCTACAATAAATGTATAGGAAGGAATGCTGTTGGTGCTAAAATAAACAGGTGGATCAGTAAATCAGATGTGAAAATAAAAATACAAAAAAAACAAATTTATATTTATGTAAACTTTGCTGCATAAAGTAAATGGACTTTAGGGGTTAAAAAAGGAGTTATTCAATAAATAGTGATAAGATTTTTGGCTTGGTATTTTTGGGGAGAAAGCACAGTTGATCCTGATTATTTATATTACCTTTGAATATGTTTGAATTTAATATAGATTTAAACATAAAGTAAAAATATACCTATATTAAAATATTTAGATGAATAACTAAAAATCTTTAGATTCTAATCCATAAAGGGGAAGATTAATAGAATTTCATTATTAAAAAAATTTACATGGGGAATATATATAATCTACAAGGTAAAAACAAGACATATCACAATCTTGTAAAAAAATTGCTATATGTTTCATAATCAGGTAATTCATATTTTATTTAAATATTTGCAATACATTCTTTCCTATGTCTCCCACATAACTTGGAGAAGAATTCCCTAAGCAGTACACTGTGGAGCCTTGATGTCTCATGATGAATTTATAGATGATCTGAGATAAATAAATTTGAACACTGGGAAGGGTATAGAATATCTGACTGCAATGGGCCTCATATTTTATCCCACTGTGCCATGAGTATTGTGATCTCTGTGTGGCATGATGTGAAAAAGATTACAGAAAACTGAAAACTGTAGGATTGGATAAAAGTCTTTAAACACAGCCTGGGATGTGTAGATCTAAGAAACACATGTCTCAAACTGAAGAACACACAAACAGAAAGATCTCATGTCTATGAATTGGGAGAATTCATATTGTTAAAATATTCATACTAACTAAAATGACCTACAAATCAATGCAATTTCTATTGATTCCAATAGTGGAAGTTCAGATCAAAATGGGTTGGTGTAGAAAGATCCTGAGCCCACCTCCTCCCATGGACATTTTAAGCTACATTTACATATAAAATAATTTCTTCTGAAGAAAAACAGTGCTGATTGAACATCTTCTATGCAACAAACCATGGAGGGATCACATAGAGATAAAGATGGATAGTGATGGAGACACAAACTTGATGGTAACCCCATGCCTGTCACAGCAACCTGCAGTATGAAGTGGTATCACTGAGACTTTCACACAGACTCATCTGCCTTGAGGTACAGAAAAAAACTCAGCAGTTTACAGAGCATCTAGTCTACATGTTAAGGAAATCCATTTACTAAACCAAGACCATCTGCCCAGCAGATTTAGGAAATAGCTGGAACTCTCCCTGGGGTTGGAGCAGTGCAGAAAAGTTTTTTTTTTTTTTTTTAATTGCATTCTTTCATCTTGAAAGCAGAGTCAGGAACACCAAAAAAACTCAGCAGTTTACAGAGCATCTAGTCTACATGTTAAGGAAATCCATTTACTAAACCAAGACCATCTGCCCAGCAGATTTAGGAAATAGCTGGAACTCTCCCTGGGGTTGGAGCAGTGCAGAAAAGTTTTTTTTTTTTTTAATTGCATTCTTTCATCTTGAAAGCAGAGTCAGGAACACCATCCAGGCACTCTACCAGCCATCCCTCCAAAGTAGTCCTGGTGTGGCATGCCCTGGGATCCCCTAGCACACACCAACTCCAGTTCCAGCTGGCCTGTCAAAGCTGCCTGACACCCACAGTCTACACAGGTGATGCTCCTACACAAAGCCACAGCTTCAAGACCTGGGGCAGTGGCTGTTTTGCCTAATCTGCACAAACAAAATGGAAAGTAAAACAAAATGAAGAGACAGAAAAATATGTTCCAAATGAAAGAACACAATGAAACCTCCAGGTGGAGGGTGGGGAGGAAAACAATGAAAAAGAGATAAGTAATTTACTTCATAGAGAATTCAAAGTAATGGTCATAAGGATGTTGATCAAATTTGGAAAAAGAATGAAAAAACACATAACATCTACAAAGAGTTAGAAAATATAAGAAAGAATCTGTGAAACTGGACCTTATCCCACTCCACAAATAAATATCAATTCAAAATGGATTAAAGATATAAATGTAGACCTGAAACTGTAAACTTCCTAGAAGAAAATGTAGGAAAAATCTTCTTGATATTGATTAATAGTATTTGTATATAATGTCAAATGTATAGGCAAGAAAAACAAAAATAGACAAGTGGGGATTCATCAAACTAAAAAATATCTGCACAGCAAAAGGAAGAATCAACAGAGTGATGAGGCAACCTATGCAATTGGAGAAATTATCTTTAAACCATGCATCTAAAAAGAGGTTAACACCCAAAATTAATAAGAAATTCAAATAAATTAAGAACAAAAAAATAGGTAACCTTCTAAAATGTGGGCAATGTCCCTCAATAGATATTTTTCAAAAGAAAACACACCAATGCTCAATATTATTAATTATCAGGTCAGTGTACATCAAGGGGCTTCCCTCATGGTTCAGATGGTAAAGAATCTGCCAGCAATGCAGGGGACAAAGGTTAGATATCTGGGTCAGGAAGATTCCCTGGAGAAGAGAATGGCTACCCATTCTAGTGATCTTGCCTGGAGAATTCCATGGACAGAGGAGCCTGGTGGGCCATACAGTTCATGGGATTGCAAAGAGTCAGACATGATTGAGCAACTAAATGTATGTAAGACCACGAAGACATTTCATCACACATATGTTAGAATATTTTATTGAAAAGACAACAGGTAACAAATGTTGGCAGAGATGTGGAGAAAAAGAACCTTTATGTACTGTTAGTGGGAATGAAAATCAGTATAGCCATTATGAAAATCAATATGGAGGTTTCTCAAAAAAAAAAATCATCATATATCAAAAACATTCCAAAATCAGTATCTTGAAAGCAGGACTCCCTTGTTCCTCCCAGCAATATTTATAATAGCCAAATTATAGAATCAATTTAAGTGTCCATCTAAGGACAAGTGGATAAAACATATATGTATATATATAATGTATACTGTGTATGTATATAATATGTAATATATATATAGCAAATATATAAAGAAATATTATTTAGTCATTAAAAGCAAGGAAATCCTGCCACCTCTGGAAACACGGATGAATCTGGAGGATTTACGCTAAGCGAAATAACCTAGATGCAGGAAAACAAATACTACATGTTCTACTTATAAGTGGCATATAAAAAAATCAAACTCATAGAAGCAGAAAGTAGAAGTATGGTTTCCTGGTATTGAGAGTAGGGGAAAATGAAGAGATATTGGTCAAAAAGTGCAATATTTCTGTTAGTTAATGATTAATTAGCTGATTTTAGAAAAGGCAGAGGAACCAGAGATCATTGCCAACATCCGCTGGATCATGGAAAAAGCAAGAGAGTTCCAGAAAAACATCTATTTCTGCTTTATTGACTATACCAAAGCCTTTGACTGTGTGGATCACAATAAACAGGAAAATTCTGAAAGAGATGGGAATACCAGACCACCTGACCTGCCTCTTGAGAAACCTATAAGCAGGTCAGGAAGCAACAGTTAGAACTGGACATGAAACAACAGATTGGTGACAAATAAGAAAAGGAGTACATCAAGGCTGTATACTGTCACCCTGCTTATTTAACTTATATGCAGAGTACATCGTGAGAAACGCTGGGCTGGAAGAAGCACAAGTTGGAATTAAGATTGCCAGGAGAAATATCAATAACCTGAGATATGCAGATGACCCCATCCTTATGGCAGAAAGTGAATAGCAACTAAAAAAACCTCTTGATGAAAGTGAAAGAGGGGAGTGAAAGGGTTCGCTTAAAGCTCAACATTCAGAAAACTAAGATCATGGCATCCGGTCCCATCACTTCATGGGATATAACTGGGGAAACAGTGGAAACAGTGGCAGACTTTATTTTGGGGGGCTCCAAAATCAAGGAGATGGTGATGGACAGGGAGGCCTGGCGTGCTGCGATTCATGTGGTCACAAAGAGTCGGACATGTTTCTCTATTAAATAACAACTTCTTCCTGTTTTCCCACTGTTCACAGAACACCCTCTGAGCCACATTGATGAGGCTTCTATTTCTTGAAATGAAGAATGCAAATTTACAAACCAGTTTACAAACTATGAATCCTCTCATCCAACCTAAATGCATGTGCACAGAAAAGGAAGGACAATACCTAGACTAAAGATTTTCAGATGAAACAATGAAAATTTTAAATATTTTACTTTTCAAGTAGCAGTTTGAAAAACAACACTGAGCATAATACTTATGTTAATTAGGAGAGTGGGAAATTGACCTATTCATATACTGATTTCACCTTATATAATTCTACATGTGGGGAATCACTCTAGGGGGTCAGATACTGAGACACCAAGCAATGATATTCACCAAAGCATCATTTCAAAAGTATAACAATAAACTGAATAAAAATACAACATAGAATTAAGAAAATGAATCATAACCTAGTTATTCAATTAATATTTTGCAGCTTTTAAATTTATTCTTGTTTATAAGTAATATTTTTTCTAGAGAAAATCTGATCTTGCAAAACCTCATGGATAGATTATCTAACCTCATTAGATTTTCCTAAATATTTTTTTGTGAACACACATAGACATATTGATGTCTATGTATAAACACATGCATGCATATATGAATATGTATATATTAATATATATTCGTAAGCACACATGTAAATATGTAGACTTGTGAGTGTGTGCACAAGTGTATATTTACAATGAAAACAATTCTATGAGTGTGTATTCCAGCAGTAAGGAAATGGCAGCCTTTAGTCTAGATCAAGCCTGCTCTCTGTTTTTGCAAATAAAACTGTTGGAACATATCCATGTCTATTTGTTTATTTATTATCTTTGGCTGTTTTGTACTGCAATGGCATAGTTAAATTGTTGAGATTAAGACTATATGACCTGTAAAACCTAAAATATTTGCCATCTGACACTTGGAAGAAAATATTTGCCAATTTCTGGTAAAAAACAAAATGTTGGGACTTAATATGGTGATGCAGTTTCAGATGATTAACATATTTTCTTTTTATTTATATGTAAGACAATTACATATGTGGATAATTTCCACTGCTAATTATTTTTAAATGGAAACAATTAACTAGCTAAGTTCCATTCATTTAAAATGGGAAAGACTTTGTTAAAGTTTAATTTTTGCAAAGCTGAAAAAATTTATACTTGGTTTTGTGCATATGCTAATGTACATTTGTCTTGGAACTGTATAACTTGTCATGTAATCCTCAGTAACAACAACAAAAACTTTATGATTCCAGATAAAGGTATTCAATGCAAGTAGTACTTGCAACTAATTCATGAGAATGTTGAATATTTGATGAGTAGAAGATATGTTACTTTGGGTCTATTTATTAAAATATTTTTGCTCTCAAATTGCCTTATTTGGATTGTCCTAATGCTTGTGTAGGCAGATGCCTCTAAAATCAAGATGTGTTTGAGATTACTATCTATAGAAGCTCTCTTTTTGAAGAGATTAGGATCCTTTCCAGAAACCAAAAGATTTGAGATGGCAACTAGCAGAGTGTCATGTTATAGCACTGCTTGGCAAAAGAAAACAGAGACTAGCCAAAGATAGCATCTGGTTAACTTGAGCTAGATTATGTTTGTTAGTGGCATTGATTGCTCTTGCTCCAAATCCTTTTTAAGTGGTCTTATATCCCTAAAGGAGGATCTCCAGCAGGGAGAAAATGAACTGATAACCTAATGTTCCATGGGGTTATTATATTTTTTATTAGGGAATATGATAGTCAGATTCTGACAACCTCATGTGAGTTTTAACAGAGTGAATCCATTTTTTTCTTAGGGTACTGACTTTCCAAAATTGAGCAGTGGAGGATTAGTTACTGTATTCAGAGTTAAGCACAATGTTACCTCCTGATTGTTAAGATGCACTCATGCAGAGTAGTGAAAACATGATGTGATTCTGGAGTGTAAAATTAAGATCACCTTATCAGTTTGAAATTTGTTAGTTCAGCATCTCATGGGTGGAAGTTTCCAGCATTCACCAGAAACCACTAGCATGCCAACTTGCTTTTACCATAGTCAGTGATTTTAATTCATATAAGTAAAGTTTTAGCTACAGAGGGGATGGGAAGAGTAGAAAAATGCAATCTGGACAAAAAAAAATTAGTAGTTTTTACCCAGAATTGTATTGAAAGAGAGATGCAGATATGGAAATGAACATTCCTATCATTGCAGGCCTGTGCTGGAAAACATTTCATTTCTGAGTAACCTGTTGCAGAACAGTGTCTGACAGTGTAATGGGAATGATTATCAGGATGCTTCCAGGGTCACTGAGAAAGCATTCCCTGATTGATTAATGATATTGCCAGAGTTTGTGGGAGGAAGGTGGCACACGAATAATGAAATTGCCAAACTTCCAAGGGTGTAAAATTTGCAGTAGGTCAAAGAGAATTTCCATATTTCAGGGTATATGCATCTCTTATTCCTTGCAACTTTTTTGTTTTCTTAACTCCACAAATGATAATGTGATGACTAATTTTGGCTTCTCAGAAAGCAAGTTACTTGGATAAATTATATTCCAGAAAAGGAATATGAGGATTCTGTTCTCCAGAATCAATTACTCATCCAAATACCCCATTTCTCATGATTAAGGAATTAATGCAATCAAGGTGTTCTCTTCACTGCTCTCCTGGTTCAGAGAGCAATCTCTGGTTATTCTGTAAAGTCCCAACTTGGTTAGGTGGTGAAACTTTTTTTTTTTTTTAATTACACCATTCAAACCCTGAGGAAGTTTTTGTTGGTATGGATATGTTTCTTGCTCGGTGATGAAGAGGATGCTAGGGGCTACAAGACCCGCATTCCCTCATCTTAACCCAGGGTCAAATTTTCCCTACCTCTTCCTATTCTGTCTTTATTCCTTCCTTTCTTTCTTCTCTTCCCTGGTCTTAATTTCATTCAGTTTCTGATTAACAGAAAACTTTTGCGATTCTCTATCTGAGAATTTGTACACTCTGACAAGTGGCTTCTTTTCTTAAGCCATACAGTCTTTGTTAGCACTTATAGGTGAATTTAATCTGTTGGTGTAGGCTGGAGTGGAAAAGACTACTGAGGTGCAAGAGAGAATTTGATAACTCCAGAGGGGCCAGTGGTATTATATGTTAAACACAGCTAGCAATAAAACCCCACTAAAATAGCAGTTCCCAAAATGTACACTGAACTACCTCAGGTCCTTAAAAAATTCCCAGGTCAATATATAGTATTTTAAAGTTCCATTAAAATACAACAATACTTGCTATATGTCAAATGGCACAGGAACTATAATATTGAAGTATTTACTAATTTCAATATTAGCTTGTGCTACATTTTTTTTCACTGGTATCCAGTCTTTGTGAAGCTGTTTGCTTTTTTTTTTTTTGTGGTTTCAATAACAAAAAGCAAGTCTTGTGTGAAAATCAATACGGAATGGAAAATGAAAGTGCTAGTGTCCAATCTGTTTCTAATATTTGAAAAGTGAAGTGCCTGGTAGGTACGCTTTTCCTGTCAATAAGCAACTGTGATTGTAACTATGACAGTCCACTCCAGGATCCTTACCTGGAGCATTCCATGGACAGAGGAGCCCAGTGGGCTATAGTCTGTGAGGTTGCAAAGAGTTGGACACTACTGAGAGACTTTCACTTTTTTGTCTTCAAAATGTCTAATACAAGATTTAGAATGTGTGTATTGTCAATAAATGTTTCTTTACAGTAATGAGTCTTTTATCTTTCGTGTTGTGTGTGTGTGTGTGTGTTTCCCCCCTGTTGCTCCACTGACTTGAAAGGGAAAAGTAACATTATTCCCTCTCCTTCACTGTCCTTCTATTTATTGTGTTCCCTTGGGATCAGTATGTGCTCATATCTGGGATGAAGGACAGTTTAGATGCTGCAGTAGTTTTGTCTACTAAGAGTAATGCAAAACTGGATAGGATTTTAGAGATTTTTTAGGTTTTTCCCTTTACTCTTTTTGGAGAGACCTCAGAAAATTGAGTGGTTGCTCATGGCCAATGGCTTCCTACTTTCAGAACTGGGACATGCACATGGTCCTGATTTCCAATCTGATACTCATTTAATTATATTGCCTTTGGTTTCTCAGTGAAATTTAAGCTCATTTCAACCTTTAAAAAATTCTTGAAGTTGATCAGTCATAATTTCATTCAACTTGAAGCAGTTTATAGCTTCATATTTGAGAGGATGCCATTATTTCATCCTGAAGATAGTTCTTTGTAACAGCAGGCAAACTAACTTTTCTCTTTGAGTTTAGGAAGTGCTTGGGAAAGAGGGGTGCTGTGCACTATAAATATAAATGGTTATATTCTACTGAAACAAGCTATAGCATATCACATCTGATATTTTCCGTGACTTTGCATATAGATAGTATGAATTAGGAAATGCACTTTTTTTGAACTCTACAGCTGTTCATAAAATTGTCACAGAAATTTGCATCTAAAATATACATATAGGGAATTTTCACACATTTATGGAGCTCGCTGGAATGCTTAAGAAGTAGAATTTAATACCTACTGGCAAATACTTCTCAGTTATGTGCTAGGAAAAGAATGAATAACTGATGCATATGAGCTTTGTTTAATTTGGGCCTCATGGGCTTTAATAATGGAGTGGACAGGGCCTTGAATTAGATGGATTATATTTCTATTTAAAAATAGTATATAATTATACTTTTTATGATAATATATTAATAACAGAGCTAATAAAGTATATTAAATCTAAGCTATTTTATGGGACCAAACAAAAAAATTGTAATAATCAAAATTTATACAAGTGGTCAGGAAATTTAAAAATAGAATCATTTAGGTAAAAGCTTGGCATTCAAATTAGTTTTTCTAGGCAGTGAACTTTTACACAAGTAACATTGAAGTAATTGCATTATTTCAAACTGAGTTTAATTCCAATTTGTTAATTTTTGCTAAAAAATAATCTTTTTGCCCTACTAAAGTAGTGCATATTCATTTTGGTGAATTTAGGAAGTATAAAAAAAACTCCTAGAATGGTAAATTAATGCTCTTGTAATTTCACCATCTGGAGATAATTTCCATTAACATTTTGTGTATCTTTTTTGGATAAGGGCTTCAATGAGAACATAAACTTCTACCACTTCATTGTTAAAGATTATACTGTATTTTACTGAGTCCATAAACCAGGGTTAAATGCTTTTCTCTTGTTTTGTCCATGTTTCCTTTTTTTTCCCCCTTTTGCTAGTATATTTTGATAAACAATTTTATATTTGTCCGTTTATATATCTTTCATGTTATTTTCTTAGGACAAATTCCCAGAAGTGGGATTTTCTAGATAAAAATGCTTGTGCATTACTAACTCTTTGGATAAACATGTCTGTATCAACCTCTAAAATAACTGTATTGAATGTACCAGTGATGTACATGACTCTAATATTCGGAATAACTATTTACATCTTCTGCTGACATGATAGGGGAAATGAACGGGAATCATAATGTTTACTTTGCATTTTAAGTTACTTATGAGGTTATCAACTGAAAAAAAAAGGGCACAACCTAAAAGCTGAGTATTATGCTTTATTCTAAAGGAGATAAGCCCTGGGTGTTTTTTGGAAGGACTAATGCTAAAGCTGAAACTCCATTACTTTGGCCACCTCATGCGAAGAGTCGACTCATTGGAAAGGACTCTGATGCTGGGAGGGATTGGGGGCAGGAGGAAAAGGTGACCACAGAGGATGAGATGGCTGGATGGCATCACCAACTCGATGGACGTGAGTTTGAGTGAACTCTGGGAGATGGTGATGGACAAGGAGGCCTGGTGTGCTGCGATTCATGGGGTCGTAGAGATAAATTAATGCTCTTGTAATTTCACCATCTGGAGATAATTTCCATTAACATTTTGTGTATCTTTTTTGGATAAGGGCTTCAATGAGAACATAAACTTCTACCACTTCATTGTTAAAGATTATACTGTATTTTACTGAGTCCATAAACCAGGGTTAAATGCTTTTCTCTTGTTTTGTCCATGTTTCCTTTTTTTTCCCCCTTTTGCTAGTATATTTTGATAAACAATTTTATATTTGTCCGTTTATATACCTTTCATGTTATTTTCTTAGGACAAATTCCCAGAAGTGGGATTTTCTAGATAAAAATGCTTGTGCATTACTAACTCTTTGGATAAACATGTCTGTATCAACCTCTAAAATAATTGTATTAAATGTACCAGTGATGTACATGACTCTAATATTCGGAATAACTATTTACATCTTCTGCTGACATGATAGGGGAAATGAACGGGAATCATAATGTTTACTTTGCATTTTAAGTTACTTATGAGGTTATCAACTGAAAAAAAAAGGGCACAACCTAAAAGCTGAGTATTATGCTTTATTCTAAAGGAGATAAGCCCTGGGTGTTTTTTGGAAGGACTAATGCTAAAGCTGAAACTCCATTACTTTGGCCACCTCATGCGAAGAGTCGACTCATTGGAAAGGACTCTGATGCTGGGAGGGATTGGGGGCAGGAGGAAAAGGTGACCACAGAGGATGAGATGGCTGGATGGCATCACCAACTCGATGGACGTGAGTTTGAGTGAACTCTGGGAGATGGTGATGGACAAGGAGGCCTGGTGTGCTGCGATTCATGGGGTCGTAGAGAGTTGGACATTACTGAGCGACTGAACTGACTGACTGACTGACTGATGCTTTATTCTGAGATATTTCTGAGAACTCAAGCCTGGGAGGCAACCTCTCAGCTCTGAGGGACTGATCCAAAGAAATAAGTGAATAACCAGAATATATGGGAGTTTTGCAGCAAAAAGCAGGAAGACTGGACATCTCAAGTTAATTTAGGGCTTTTCTATGTATGGGAAGATGCCAGAGTCTGGGCTCAACCTTAACTATCCAGGGCCAGTACCTCCCTTTTCTCCATCCTAAATCTCCTCAGGGTACACAGTCAGGGTCTGCTGCAGTGGTTGCAGGAGTGATGTCCTCAGCATCATTTGTTTACTGATATGGCAAGCAACATTCTTAGTCCACAAGGCTTCACAATTTTTATTGCTATTTAAATATTGTAAAACTTCAAAATGCACAGAAATTGTGATGACAATATTCATGAAATGAGAATGCACAAATGTTAATAATTTATTTTGCTTAGAGTATGCAGTTATAGCTGAGTGTGTGTGTATGAAATAAAATCTCATGTGCAATGTTGTTCTCCTCCTAAATCCAATTTCCCTATTTTCATCTCCATAAGCAACTATATGTCATAAATTTGCTGTGTATCACTCTAGTTCATGATTTTAGTTTCAAGTGTTTCTTTTGTTGTTGTTGCTCAGTTCAGTTCAGTTCAGTCGCTCCGTCGTGTCCGACTCTTTGCGACCCCATGAATTAACAGCACGTCAGGCCTCCCTGTCCACCACCATCTCCCGGAGTTCACTCACACTCACGTCCATCGAGTCAGTGATGCCATCCGGCCATTTCATCCTCTGTCACATTAGATTTTAAATAATGACTATGTAGTTAAACCTAGGTCTGTTTCACTAGGTTTTGTTTTTGTTTTGTTTTTGTTATAATGCTTCTTGTATCCATTATCTTTATTTAACAGTGAAGTTAATCTTTAGGAAACTTGTTCAGAGAGGAAGAGCTAAGTTAGAAAATGGAGTTTCAGTGCAAGGGTGAAGGAGAAGGATGGCTGGAAAAGTTAAGGGTTATTTTCACTTTGTTTTACCTGGAAGCAGCAAACAGGCAGTGGAATGAACACGATGTGATAAGAATCTAAGCCTAGATATGCAGCACCCCATTTTCTTCTTTATGCCTCATGCAGACCATCCCCAAATCAGTGGTCCTGATAGCCCTTGTGGAGTGAAATGTACTCCAGACAGCAAAAAGCATAGACTTGTGGGTTCCTTGCCTTTTTTAATCTTGAAAATCATTAGCATCCAAAACAACTTTACTACTAGTCTGGGGCACCCAATAGCCATCCTCTATATTCCTCACCAAGAGAATTCTGCTTTTATTTGGTTTGACAATGTCTCAGTGTCCTTTGATGTTATGATAGACACAGCAGGAAGAAAAAATACAGAACAACTTGGAGGGCTCTGGGAACACTGTACAGTTAGATTCAGCTTTTGTGTATACATTTTTTTGTCCTAGGCTTTTGTCAGACACCTTGAGAACATATAGAAAGATTGGAATCATAACCCAAGGATAGCATGTTGAGCAGCTAGAAGTATTTCCAGATTTCTTTTCTATAAGAGACGATGTTTTGGGAGAGGGTGGTAACAGGGAAGGAGAGGAGAGAAGAGAAGGAGAGAGGAGGGAGAAAGAAAAGGAAGGAAGGCAGAGCATAGATATCTCTCTATACACAGAGAGAGATTAATTTGTTGAAGAAACTGTTTTTGAGAGATTTGTTACCAGGAGCTTCCTGTGGACAGTTTCAGTTCTGATCCAGCACAGAATGTCTTGTAGTGCAATGTTCAAGATGCTATAGATCCAAACATGTTTGTTTAGTATCATGATTAGAACAATTGTTTAAATATGTAAAGAATGATTCTAGGTTCAAAATCAATTTCATGCATAATATGAACGATACTGATCCATTCAATATTGTCTTGCAGTTAGTATTAAAATGTCAAGTCTGATTCTAATCTTAATTTGTAGGCTATGAAAACTTTTTATAATTTTTCATCATCTTATTAATTTGAAAATTTTCCTTAGTGGTTGTATGTATATTTAAATTAAATTCTTTATTTTATTTAACTTATTTTTTAAATGAAGCTAACTGGTGGTTTCCATGGTAGAAAATATGATGCATTTGTTTAGTCTAAAGAATTTTATTTCATAATGTCTTTCTCTATTTCCTTGCCTGTCATTCTCCATTTCCTGTCTTGGAACTTCTGAAGCTTTCTTCAATATCCCTTAACTCTTATTTTCCATGCTTTTTTCCTCTTTAACAGCATTTTAGGAGAGTTCTTTGGCCCGATCTTTCAGTTCACTAATTTGTTATCAAATGTATATATTCAGCTATTTAGTCCAACGTTTGAGTTTATTTCATTAATACTTCAATAATCATATATTTTAATCACCAGGATTTGTAAGTTGTATTTTATAAAGCAGTCTCTTCTGTGTTGCTCTCTCTTTTCTTATACTTTTGAGTATTTTTAAAACTTATTTTTGAGTCTCCTTTTGTCTCTTCTCTTTTCTCATCTGCTGTTATTATTGATTTTCAGTCCAGATGCCATTCTTTCTGGATGACTTGTTGAATATATTTGATATTTCTTGATTGTGTGCTCATCTTATATTTAGTATTCCCAATTACCTTACCTTGTTTTCTGTTATCTGTTTACACTGGTCTGTCTCCAGGAAGTAGGGAAAGGATGTGACTAGAGACCTTTGAGTTATGTTACTTTTCTATTACTGTGTAACAGATTATCACAAAGGAAGTGACCTAAAACAATACCCATTTATTACCTAATGGTCTGAAGGCTTGATGTTTAGGTGGGCTTGGCTGTATTTTCTGCTCAGGGTCTCACAAGGTTGAGATAAAAATAATCTGAACTGGATCTTTATCTGCTGGCTCAGGGGAGGAATCTGCTTCAAGGGTCACTCAGATTGTTACAGGGTCAATTTCTTTGTGGATATAGGTCTGAAGCTTATTTGTGGATCTGGGACAAGGCTTCTGTTTCCTTTTGTGCATGCTTAGTTGCTTCAGTCGCACCTGACTCTCTGTGACCCTATGGACGGTAGCCTGCCTGGCTCCTCTGTGCATGGGATTCTCCAGGCAAAAACCTGGAATACTGGATCCTTCCCTTCTCTGGAGGATCTTCCTGACCCAGGGATCAAACCCACATCTCTTACGTATTCTGCATTGGCAGGCAGATTCTTAACCACTAGTGCCAACTGTCAACTCACAGCATAGAGGCTGCTCACACTCCTTTTCCTTCTTCATCTTCAAATCAAGAAAATTGTGTGAAATCTTCCTCACTCTTAGAATCTCTCCAGCCTGCCCTTATCCCTCTATCTAGGGAATCAGCTTTGTTTTTTAAGGGTTTTTGTGACTATATTGGATCCACCTCCAGATAATCTGGAATAATCTCCCTACTGTAAGTCCCCTCCAAATGAACCTTCAAGTTGCAAACTTTCAAAGCTACTAATATGCCCCTGTATGCCAGCTGTTGTACTGTGCTACTGTATCTTTTAACGTAGTATACTATAAGGTTAAAATGTTTTCTTTATTATTTGTGTATTTATTTTTTATGTTTTATTTGTATGAAAAGTATTATAAGCCTATTCAGTTCAGTAGCTCAGTCGTGTCCGACTCTTTGCGACCCCATGAATCACAGCACACCAGGCCTCCCTGTCCATCACCATCTCCCGAAGTTCACTCAGACTCACGTCCATCGAGTCCATGATGTCATCCAGCCATCTCATCCTCGGTCGTCCCCTTCTCCTCCTGCCCCTAATCCCTCCCAGCATCAGAGTCTTTTCCAATGAGTCAACTCTTCGCATGAGGTGGCCAAAGTATCAGAGTTTCAGCTTTAGCATCATTCCTTCCAAAGAAATCCCAGGGTTGACCTCCTTCAGAATGGACTGGTTGGATCTCCTTGCAGTCCAAGGGACTCTCAAGAGTCTTCTCCAACACCACAGTTCAAAAGCATCGATTCTTCGGCGCTCAGCCTTCTTCACAGTCCAGCTCTCACATCCATACATGACCACAGGAAAACCCATAGCCTTGACTAGGCGGACCTTAGTCGACAAAGTAATGTCTCTGCTCTTGAATATGCTATCCAGGTTGGTCATAACTTATCTTCCAAGGAGTAAGCGTTTTCTATTTTCATGGCTGCAGTCACCACCTGCAGTGATTTTGGAGCCCAAAAAAATAAAGTCTGACACTGTTTCCACTGTTTCCCCATCTATTTCCCATGAAGTGATGGGACCGGATGCCACGATCTTC
The DNA here is from genome assembly GCA_006410675.1 of Oreotragus oreotragus. NCBI lineage: Eukaryota > Metazoa > Chordata > Mammalia > Artiodactyla > Bovidae > Oreotragus > Oreotragus oreotragus. Next base: position 40,908 of record SJYX01012196.1, read on the forward strand.
GTTTTCTGAATGTTGAGCTTTAAGCCAGCTTTTTCGCTCTCCTCCTTCACTTTCATCAAGAGGCTTTTTAGCTCCTCCTCACTTTCTGCCATAAGGGTGGTGTCATCAGCATATCTGAGGTTATTGATATTTCTCCTGGCAATCTTGATTCCAGCTTGTGTTTCTTCCATTCCAGCGTTTCTCATGATGTACTCTGCATAGAAGTTAAATAAGGAGGAAGACAATATACAGCCTTGACATACTCCTTTTCCTATTTGAAACCAGTCTGTTGTTCCATGTCCAGTTCTAACTGTTGCTTCCTGACCTGCATACAGATTTCTCAAGAGGCAGGTTAGGTGGTCTGGTATTCCCATCTCTTTCAGAATTTTCCACAGTTTATTGTGATCCACACAGTCAAAGGCTTTGGCATAGTCAATAAAGCAGAAATAGATGTTTTTCTGGAACTCTCTTGCTTTTTCCATGATCCAGCGGATGTTGGCAATTTGATCTCTGGTTCCTCTGCCTGTTCTAAAACCAGCTTGAACATCAGGGAGTTCACGGTTCACATATTGCTGAAGCCTGGCTTGGAGAATTTTGAGCATTACTTTACTAGCGTGTGAGATGAGTGCAATTGTGCGGTAGTTTGAGCATTCTTTGGCATTGCCTTTCTTTGGAATTGGAATGAAAACTGACCTTTTCCAGTCCTGTGGCCACTGCTGAGTTTTCCAAATTTGCTGGCATATTGAGTGCAGCACTTTCACAGCATCATCTTCCAGGATTTGAAACAGCTCAACGGGAATTCCATCACCTCCACTAGCTTTGTTCTTAGTGATGCTTTCTAAGGCCCACTTGACTTCACATTCCAAGATGTCTGGCTCTAGATTAATGATCACATCCTCATGATTATCTGGGTCGTGAAGATCTTTTCTGTACAGTTCTTCTGTGTATTCTTGCCACCTCTTCTTAATATCTTCTGCTTCTGTTAGGTCCATACCATTTCTATCCTTTATCGAGCCCATCTTTGCATGAAATGTTCCCTTGGTATCTCCAATTCTCTTGAAGAGATCTCTAGTCTTTCCCATTCTGTTGTTTTCCTCTATCTCTTTGCATTGGTTGCTAAGCCTATTACAGTATAGTATTATGTAGTCAATTGTGTTATTTCCATATCTAGGCTAATTTTGTGGAATTTATGAACAAATTAGAATTATGAACAGGCTTCCAAAACCAATTTATATGTAGAAAACTTACTGTATTTTAAATTCAACTTTGCCATGACATATATTAACAGTCACAGGAGTGATATTTCATTGTACTCAGTTTCTGTTGATAAGGATATGGAATACCAGAGGGTTGGAATTTTAGAATTTCTAGCAAAAAAAACCCAGTTCTATCACTTATCCCAAGCACTCGAATTCATTGTTTATTGTTCCCTGAGGCAGAAATCTCTGCTTCTTGCAACACAGTGGAGGATAGGAGATGACTCTTCATCCAGTTTTATTAATATGATGATCAGACTTGAAGTTGGATTTTAGCTTGCTCTAATGGTTTTTCCTGTGGTCATGTATGGATGTGAGAGTTGGACTGTGAAGAAGGCTGAGCACCGAAGAAGAATTAATGCTTTTGAACTGTGGTGTTGGAGAAGACTCTTGAGGGTCCCTTGGACTGCAAGGAGATCCAACCCGTCCATTCTGAAGGAGATCAACCCTGGGATTTCTTTGGAAGGAATGATGCTAAAGCTGAAACTCTGATACTTTGGCCACCTCATGCGAAGAGTTGACTCATTGGAAAAGACTCTGATGCTGGGAGGGATTGGGGGCAGGAGGAGAAGGGGACGACCGAGGATGAGATGGCCGGATGGCATCACTGACTCGATGGACGTGAGTCTGAGTGAACTCCATGAGATGGTGATGAACAGGGAGGCCTGGCGTGCTGCAATTCATGGGGTCACAAAGAGTCGGACACAACTGAGTGACTGAACTGAACTGAAGGCTCACTTCAGAGAAATCTCCCACTGTTTTTAGTTGAAATTTCCTTGCAAGTTTTGAACTTTAATTTTTGCTCTTTCAACTTATTCCCATGGACCTTCAGTCTGTAAGGGATTCTTCGTAATTTCTGATTGACCAAAGACATTCTCATTCTTACAGTTCATCTGCAATATATCTTTTCAAAACACTTCAGAGAAATCTCCCACTGTTTTTAGTTGAAATTTCCTTGCAAGTTTTGAACTTTAATTTTTGCTCTTTCAACTTATTCCCATGGACCTTCAGTCTGTAAGGGATTCTTCGTAATTTCTGATTGACCAAAGACATTCTCATTCTTACAGTTCATCTGCAATATATCTTTTCAAATCTTCTGCATTTGAGTTCCTTTATATGATTCATTTATTTAACTTTTCAAAGCATTCTAGGGAGTTGATTCTTTCCTCCTTAGAATATCCTTGTTTATCAATTTCCTTTCATGTTCCTGGTTGTCTTTCTTTTTTTTTAATTTATTTTTATTTTATTTTATTTTACTTTACAGTACTCTATTGGTTTTGGTATACATTGACATGAATCTGCTACGGGTGTACACGAACTCCCAAACATGAACCCCTCTCCCACCTCCCACTCCCCATCATCCCTCCGGATCATCCCCATACACCAGCCCCAAGCATCCTGCATACTGCATCGAACAAAGACTGGCGATTCATTTCTTACATGATAGTATACATATTTCAATGCTATTCTCCCAAATCATCTCACCCTCTCCCTCTCCCTCTCCCTCTCCCTCAGAGTCCAAAAGTCTGCTCTACACATCTGTGTCCCTTTTGCTGTCTTGCATACAGGGTCCTCATTACCATCTTTCTAAATTCCATATATATGTGTTAGTATACTGTATTGGTGTTTTTCTTTCTGGCTTACTTCACTCTGTATAATCGGTTCCAGTTTCATCCATCTTATTAGAACTGATTCAAATGTATTCTTTTTAATGGCTGAGTAATACTCCATTGTGTATATGCATCACAGCTTTCTTATCCATTCATCCGCTGATGGACATCTAGCTTGTTTCCATGTGCTGGCTATTATAAACAGTGCTGCAATGAACACTGGGGTCTTTCTTATTCTGCCTTGAAATACCAACATTTTGTTATTGTTGTTCAGTCACTCGGTTGTGTCCTATTATTTGTGACCCCATGGACTGTAGCATGCCAGGCCTCCCTGTCCATCACCAACTCCTGGAGTTTATCCAAATTCATGTCCACTGAGTTGGTGATGCCATCCAATCATCTCATCCTGTGTCATCCCCTTCTTCTCCTGCCTTCACTCTTTCTCAGCATCACAGTCTTGTCAAATAAGTCAGCTCTTCACATAAGGTGGCCAAAGTATTGGAGTTTCAGCTTTAATATCAGACCTTCCAATGAACACTCAGGACTGATCATCTTTAGGATTGACTAGTTGGATCTGCTTGCGGTCTGAGGGATTCATTAAGAGTTTTCTCCAACACTACAGTTCAAAAGCATCAATTCTTCGGTGCTCAGCTTTCTTTATAGTCCAACTCTCACAATCTCATCCTGTGTCATCCCCTTCTTCTCCTGCCTTCACTCTTTCTCAGCATCACAGTCTTGTCAAATAAGTCAGCTCTTCACATAAGGTGGCCAAAGTATTGGAGTTTCAGCTTTAATATCAGACCTTCCAATGAACACTCAGGACTGATCATCTTTAGGATTGACTAGTTGGATCTGCTTGCGGTCTGAGGGATTCATTAAGAGTTTTCTCCAACACTACAGTTCAAAAGCATCAATTCTTCGGTGCTCAGCTTTCTTTATAGTCCAACTCTCACATCCATATAAAACTACTGGAAAAACCATAGCCTTGACTAGACAGATCTTTGTTGGCAAAGTAATGTTCTGCTTTTTAAATATACTGATTAGGTTGGTCATAACTTTCCTTCCAAGGAGTAAGCGTCTTTTATTTCATAGCTGCAGTCACCATCTGCAGTGATTTTGGAGCCCCCTCAAAATAAAGTCTGCCACTGTTTCCACTGTTTCTTCATCTATTTGCAATGAAGTGATGGGACTGGATGCCATGACATTAGTTTTCTGGATATTGAGCCTTAAGTCAACTTTTTCACTCTCCTCTTTCACTTTCATCAAGAGGCTCTTTAGTTCTTCACTTTCTGCCATAAGGGTGGTGTCATCTGCATATCTGAGGTCACTGATATTTCTCCCGGCCATCTTGATTCTAGCTTGTGCTTCATCTAGTCCAGCATTTCTCATGATGTACTCTGCGTATAATTTAAGTAAGAAGTGTGACAATATACAGCCTTGATGTATTCCTTTTCCGACTTGGAACCAGTCTATTGTTCCATGTCCAGTTCTAACTGTTGCTTTCTAATCTGCATACGGATTTTTCAAGAATCTGCAGGTCAGGTGGTCTTGTATTCCCATCGTTAAAGAATTTTCCACAGTTTGTTGTGATCCATACAAAGACTTTCACATAGTCAATAAAGCAGAAATTGATGTTTTTCTGGAACTCTCTTGGTTTTTTGATGATCCAGCAGATGTTGGCAATTTGATCTCTGGTCCCTCTGCCTTTTCTAAAACCAGCTTGAACATATGAAATTTCACGGTTCACATATTGTTGAAGTCTGGCTTGGACAATTTTGAGCAATACTTTGCTAGCGTGTGAGACATTCTTTAGCATTGCCTTTCTTTGGGATTGGAATGAAAGCTGACCTTTTCTAGTCCTGTGGCCACTGCTGAGTTTTCCAAATTTGCTGGCATATTGAGTGCAGCAATTTCACAGCATCATCCTTCAAGATTTGAAATAGCTCAACTGGAATTCCATCACCTCCACTAGCTTTGTTCGTAATGATGCTTTCTAAGGCCCACTTGACTTCATATTCCAGGATGTCTGGCTCTAGATGAGTGATCACACCATCGTGATTATCTGGGTCATGAAGATCTTCTTTATATAGTTCTGTGTAGTCTTACTACTTCTTCTTAATATCTTCTGCTTCTGTTAGGTCCATACCATTTCTGTCCTTTATTAAGCCCATCTTTGTATGAAATGTTCCCTTGGTGTCTCTAATTTTCTTGAAGAAATCTCTAACTTTTCCCATTTTATTGTTTTTCTCTTTTTCTTTGCACCAATCACTGAGGAAGGCTTTCTTATCTCTCCCTGCTATTCTTTGGAACTCTGCATTCAAATGCTTATATCTTTCCTTTTCTCCTTTGCTTTTCACTTGTCTTCTTTTCACAGCTGTTTGTAAAGCTCCCTCAGATAGCCATTTTCCTTTTTTTCATTTGTTTTTCTTGGAGATGGTCTTGATCACTGCCTCCTGTATAATGTTATGAACTTCTGTCCATAGTTCATCAGGCACTCTGTCTATCAGATCTAGTCCCTTAAATCTATTTCTCACTTCCACTGTATAATAGTAAAGGATTTGATTTAGGTCATACTTGAATGTTTTAGTGGTTTTCCTTACTTTCTTCCATTTAAGTCTGAATTTGGCAATAAGAAGTTCATGATCTGAGCAATGTCTGGCTCTAGATGAGTGATCACACCATCGTGATTATCTGGGTCATGAAGATCTTCTTTATATAGTTCTGTGTAGTCTTACTACTTCTTCTTAATATCTTCTGCTTCTGTTAGGTCCATACCATTTCTGTCCTTTATTAAGCCCATCTTTGTATGAAATGTTCCCTTGGTGTCTCTAATTTTCTTGAAGAAATCTCTAACTTTTCCCATTTTATTGTTTTTCTCTTTTTCTTTGCACCAATCACTGAGGAAGGCTTTCTTATCTCTCCCTGCTATTCTTTGGAACTCTGCATTCAAATGCTTATATCTTTCCTTTTCTCCTTTGCTTTTCACTTGTCTTCTTTTCACAGCTGTTTGTAAAGCTCCCTCAAATAGCCATTTTCCTTTTTTTCATTTGTTTTTCTTGGAGATGGTCTTGATCACTGCCTCCTGTATAATGTTATGAACTTCTGTCCATAGTTCATCAGGCACTCTGTCTATCAGATCTAGTCCCTTAAATCTATTTCTCACTTCCACTGTATAATAGTAAAGGATTTGATTTAGGTCATACTTGAATGTTTTAGTGGTTTTCCTTACTTTCTTCCATTTAAGTCTGAATTTGGCAATAAGAAGTTCATGATCTGAGCTACAGTCAGCTCCTGGACTTTTTTTTGCTGACTCAATAGATCTTTCACTGCAAAGTATATAATCAACCTGATTTCGGTGTTGACCATCTGGTGATGTTCATGTGTAGAGTCTTCTCTTGTGTAGTTGGAAGACGGTGTTTGCTGTGACCAGTGCGTTCTCTTGGCAAAACTCTATTACCCTTTGCCTTGCTTCATTCTGTACTCTAAGGTCAAATTTTTCTGTTACTCCAGGTGTTTCTTGACTTCCTACTTTTGCACTCCAGTCCCCTATATTGAAAAGGACATCTATTTTGGTGTTAGTTCTCTAAGGTCTTGTAGGTATTCATAGAACTGTTCAGTTTCAGCTTCTTCAGCACTCCTAGTCAGGGCATAGACCTGGAATACCATTGTGATATTTAATGGTTTGCCTTGGAAATGAACAGAGATCATTCTGTTGCTTTTGTGATTGCATCCAAGTACTGCATTTTGGACTCTTTTGTTGACTGGATAGCTACTCCATTTCTTCTAAGGGATTCTTGCCCACAGTAGTAGATATAATGATCATCTGAGTTAAATTCACCCATTCCAGTCCATTTTAGTTCACTGATTCCTAAAATGTCGATGTTCACTCTTACCATCTCCTGTTTGATGACTTTCAATTTGCTTTGATTCGTGGACCTAACTTTCCAGGTTCCTATGCAACATTGCTCTTACAGCATCAGACCTTGCCTCTATCACCAGTCCCATCCACAACTGGGTGTTGTTTTTTGCTTTGGCTCCATCTCTTCGTTCTTTCTGGAGTTATTTCGCTACTAATCTCCAGTAGCATATTGGGAACCTACTGACCTGGGGACTTCATCTTTCTGTGTCCTATCTTTTTGCCTTTTCATACTGTTCATGGGGTTTTCAAGGCAAGAATACTGAAGTGGTTTGCCATTCCCTTCTCCAGTGGACCACATTTTGTCAGAACTCTCCACCATGATCCATCTGTCTTGGTGGCCCTACACAGCATGGCTCATGTTTTCACTGAGTTAGACAAGACCATGTGATGAGATTGGTTAATTGTCTGTGATTGTGGTTTTAATTCTGTCTGCCCTCTAATGTAGAAGGATAAGACGCTTATAGAAGCTTCCTGATGGGAAAAACTGACAGAGAGGGAGACTGGGTCTTGTTCTGATGGGCAGGGCCATGCTCAGCAAATCTTTAATCCAATTTCTGTTGAAAAATTTAAAAAAAATTTTAAAAAAATTTCTATTGATGAGTGGAGCTATGTTCCCTCCCTGATATTTACCTGGGGCCAAACTATGGTAGAGGTAATGAAGATAATGGTGACCTCTTTCAAAATATCCCATGCATTTACTGCTACACTCAATGCCCCCAACCCTGCAGCAGGCCACCACCAACCCATGCCTCTACTGGAGACTCCTGGACACTCACAGGGAAGTCTGGGTCAGTCTCTTGTAGGGGTCACTGCTCCTTTCTCCTGGGTCTTTCTCATAAGGTTCTGTTTGTGCCCTCCAGGAGTCCATTTTCCAGTCCTTTGCAATTTCTGGCAGCTCTTTGGTGGGGTTAATTGCAACCCCCTCCAAGAGGGCTTATGTCATACTTAAGTCTGATGCACCCAGAGCCCCTGTCCCTGTGGCAGTCCTCTGCTGACCTGTACCTCCACAGGAGATGCTCACACACATTTCTGTGTCAGTTTCTGTGGGGTCCTTTTGGCCTGATGTACACAAGGTTTGTCTGAGCCCTCTTAGCATCTCTGGTGGGAATGGGGATTGATTCTAAACATGAATTCGCCCCTCCTACCATCTTGCTGGGGCTTCTCCTTTCCCTTTGGGCATGGGTTATCTCTTCACAGCCACTCCAGAGCCTACCCTCTTACTGGGGTTTCTCTGACCCTGGACATGGGGTATCTCCTCACAGCCACTACAGTCCATGGGGTCACAAAGAGTCAGACACGACTGAGCGACTTCTTTTCCACTGTCTAGGTTTTCATAGCTTTTCTTCCAAGGAGCAAACATCTTTTAATTTCATAAACTGCAGTCACCGTCTGCAGTGATTTTGGAGCCCAAGAAAATAAAGTCTGTCACTGTTTCCAATTTTTCCCCATCTAGTTGCAGTCTCCAATTTTAGTTAAATTCTAAATGTTGGAGCATCTCAGTCTCTATTCTGGATTGCATCCTTATATTATTTTCATTCTCTCCTTAGTAATTATTTTCCATGAATTTAAATACCAAATAAATCCTAATGATTTACATTTTTATTTCTATTCCCTTGTGTTTGAAATCCATATTTCAGTTTTCTATTTGTTAGACAACAAAATTGATATGTTTGAAAGTGAATTTTCCAATTCCAATATATTTCTTTCCCAGGAATTCCCATCTCATCAGTGGCATTACCAACTACCTCATTGCTCAAAAGGTAGATGCAATACATTGTTCCCCCTCACTTAGTAAACCTAAAATATCACTGCTGCTGCTAAATCGCTTCAGTCATGTCCGACTCTTTGCGACCCCATAGATGGCAGCCCACCAGGCTCCACCATCCCTGGGATTTTCCAGGCAAGAATACTGGAGTGGGTTGCCATTCCCTTCTCCAATGCATGAATGTGAAAAGAGAAAGTGGTCGCTCAGTTGTGTCCGACTCTCAGCGACCGCATGGACTGCAGCCCATGAGGGTCCTCCGTCCATGGGATATCCAGGCAAGAGCACTGGAGTGGGATGCCAAATATCACTAGGTCTTGTTATTGTAATATCAAATTATAGACTGTACCTGTTCACATCTCTTCCCTAGACTATTGAAAGAAGCCTCATCTTACAACCCTACTCCTACCTTGCTCCACATTTGTCCATTCCTCATGTAGTTTCCAACATGATACTTTATATATATATATATATATATATATATATATATACACACATATATATTATGTAAATTCATCTGTCTTAATCTTCTAATGATTTCCTGTTGCACTAGGGTTAGTGAAGTGAAGTGAATGAAAGTCTCTCAGTCATGTCCGACTCTTAGCGACCCTATGGATTCCATGGAATTCTCCAGGCCAGAATACTGGAATGGGTAGCCTTTCCCTTCTCCAGGGATCTTCCCAACCCAGGGGTAGAACCCAGGTCTCCCACATTGCAAGTGGATTCTTTACCAGCTGAGGCACCAGGGAAGCCCAAGAATACTGGAGTGGGTAGCCTATCCCTTCTCAAAGAGATCTTCCTGACCCAGGAATCAAACCAGGGTCTCCTGCATTGGAGGTGGATTCTCTACCAACTGAGCTATCAAGGAAGTACAAGCATTAGAATTGTAACATTTTCCCAAGGTCTAACAAGGCATTCATGATCTGAGTTTGGTTTAATTCTCCAAACTCACTTTTATGCCTTCTAATGCATTCTAGCCACATGGCCTTTTCTAGCCTTCGCTCATGCTTTTTCTATTTGTGGAAGAAATTTTCCTTGGCTCTTTACCTATGTGATTCATAATTGGGCTGCAGGTCCCACTTAAATTTTATGTCCCTAGAGAATGCTTTGTCGTCAGCTTGTCTCATGTTGTCTCATATCCTGTCCCTGCTTTTCCTATTAACCACACTTTTTAACTTTTTATTAATTGTTTAATCAGTAAATGTCTTGGCCTCAGGCTCTAAGACCCATGAGGCAGGAGCCATCATTATCTTGCTCATCACTGTATCTATAATGCCTAACACAGGACTTATACAAAATGTATTGTCAGGAGATATTTGCAGTGACTAAGTAGATGATCTAGTGACTGAGCAGTGGATGATGAAAGTATCTTTTAAAATAGTATTGTTGTCATTTTTCATTGACTTTTTCATCAGTCTTTTTTCTTATTTATCTAAAAAATATGCAAGTCTATGTATGAGTTTATTTTGTACTGTTTCTTTTGTTAGTGTGTTGATGACCCTCACTTTCTTAAATATGTCTTTCATTTTAACTCAAATTTATTTGAAATTAATATTTCTACCTTTTCTCTGTCAACTTTTGTCTCTTACTCTTTTATTATGTTGAATAGATAGCACATTGCTTAATTCCATATTTTCATCTGACTTAAAGTTCTTGAAAATAGAAAAGGAGTTAAGTCTATTTGCAATTTGTTGTCATTAATGCTATGCTTGTAGCCTCTTGTTTTCCATCTTAACTCTTTCTCCCTCTAATACTTTGGGAGTTTTGGGCCCTAGTCAGTGCTGTAGAACAACTTTAGATTTGTCCTTTATTTCTGAGTCCAATTTTGACATCCTGTCTATGGCTGAGGAATAATAATAGCTTTTTGGTGCAGTTAGGGAAAAGTTACTGAAGCTTTCCATAAGAGAAAATGGTCGTTGTGGAGCAACACATGAGAGCACTCTCTGTGTTAGTTGCTCGGTTGTGTCCACCTCTTTGAGACCCCATGGATCACAGCCCACAAGGCTCCTCTGTCCATGGAATTCTCCAAGCAAGAATACTGAAGTGGGTAGTCATTCCCTTCTCCATGGGATCTTTCTGACCCAGGGATCAATCCCAGGTAAGTTATTGGAGCTTTCCACAGGAGAAAAGGGTTAGTGTCTAGCAACACATGAGAGCAGAGGCCACATCTTTTTTAGGTTCTTCATGTGTCTTAAACACCTAAGTCAGTCTCTGGTATGCAATGGTCCTTGCAAAATCACTGTGGACTGAATGAATAGACAGAGCCAGTCTACTTGTCTTTTTCTGTGCTAGGAAGTATGGCCTAGAGCATCTTGGCTTTAAGCGCTAGAGACCAATATCCTTCTTCTTGTTCCAGAGTATGGTCATCTTTTCCCTGGTAAGTTCAAAAAAGGAGAGAAATACACAGGGGAAATGAAACAAATTGATATTATATTGCTAAGTAGAATTTTTGTCCCAAACACTAATGCCTAGCCCTTATATATTTTGTGCTTAGTTGCTCAGTCGTATCTGACTCTGTGACCTCATGCGCTGCAGCCTGCCTGGCTCCTCTGTCCATGGGGATTCTCCAGGCAAGAGTACTGGAATGGGTTGCCATGATTTCCTGCAGTGGATCTTTCCAACTGAGGAATGCAACTAAAGGACTCTCCCTGGCACCTCTTCCCCTCTCTGTCCCCCACCAGAAAGCTCACTAAATCATATCTCAAGCTTTCTCACTTTGATGAGAGATGACACTGAGTAAATGCACATCCATGAAAGTAAGATAAAATTCCAAAAGTTGTTGGTTTCTTTCATTATAATTTTATGTTATTCTGAGCTGGCCCCAGGTTTTAATATAAATATTGATAACTTAATTGAAATTTTGTGATTATTTTTCTTAGTTTAAAAATTTCCATCTCTCTCTACTTTTTCATCACCTTTTTATTTCCTAGGCAATGCCTACTGTATCTATCTGCAAGATGAGAAATGATAGAAAAAAAGAGAAGAGGGATCATATTATTCTTCAAGTTTCCACCTTCTTGGAGGTGTAGCTGAGTGCATTCTCTGCTAACATTAACTATATGTTCCCCTAATCTGTCTACCTAAAATGACTGACTCATAACCTCATGAAACAGACTGAGCCTGGTGGTGAGGATAATTCTGGAATCTGAAATAAAAATCAATATAGCAGCAGTGACAACAGTAAGCTACCTATACCACTAGAGATCTTTCAAAGTTTTTTTTTTAATTAAGTATTAATTTCGGCTCATTAGATGAAACAGACTTGTAACATAGTCTGCATGAATGCAGAATAAGTCATCTACAGCAAGGAATAAGCACAGTGGGCAAAGAGCACACTTTAAGGAAAAAAATCAAACCATTACAAATGAATTTTAGCAAAAACTGCAGTACAGAACTCCCCCATTCCATTTCCTAGATTTACTAAAAGTCAACAAAGGCCTCCAGCTCTTTGTGTTCATATCAAATGTCAGATCAGAACATCCAATGCAAAAGGGAAATACAAGGAAAGACAGTAAAAGAAAAAGAAAGATAAAAGAAACAACAAAGAAAACCCTCATTTCTTCCTTTTTATAGAAGGAAGAAGAGTTTATTCCCAGGATTTCCTAGTGGTGTCATAAAGTGTATGCATACCTCCTTAAAAAGTGTATGCATACCTCTATCCATTTGAGGCTAATCATCTATCTTCTTGAGTCTTTCACTTATATAACTGTGAAGCAGTAGTATCTTTGTTTAAATCTGTTTAACAAATCCCTACACAGTTTGCTTCAGAAATTAGATGATGTGGCTGAGAAGATAAAAAATGTTAATTAATATATATTACATTATAATATGTATATATGTTACATTCTATATATATTTGACTAAATATACAAAATATATTTAAAATCTTGGTTTTATGTTGCCATCTAAATTATATACTGGTGACTTAGAAATAATAAAAAATGTGTGAAGGGATTTTAGAATGATTTATTTGAAGGGCAGGAAGGTCTGGACTAATCTATTGTACAAGCATGTTGACTGCTGCACTATGGAGAGAGCCAGACTCCAGACATGGAAAGGTGCCTTTCTGAGGTTGATGTGCAGATAACTCACCAAAAGAGATTTATAGAGAAAGTAATGAGCAGAGATCAATGCCTTAGCAGTTAATTTATAAATCAGTCCCTATAGACTCTGAGAGCACAAGAGGCCCAGCTTCATTCATAAGATCGTAATGTTCACAGTTACTGGAAAGAGATTTCAAGCAATTCTTCATCCATTCATTTTTTGTTTGTCATGTAGAAGAAAAGATTTAGATGTTCAATCCAGATGAGAGGAAAAGCACTTCGGAAAAATTCAGTGACGTTCCGACAGTTTGGTGACGTGTTTTCTGCCCCTGAAGCAGTAGGATTAATGCTGCCTGGCACTGACTGCAGGATTTAATCACTCCACAGCACAGAAGTGCCTTGGTGGTTTATCACCCACATTTTCGCTTTACAGGAAAAGGGCTTTTCTTCATCACGACTGTGCAGTTAGTAGTCTGTAGACACGTTCTTCACATTAACTTTCATTATATGCTTTTAGCTAGGGCCATTTTACCTTCACCTCCGCCACTGTAATGTGACTGTGACCAGGTAACTGATGATAAAAGGGAAGAATTTAGACTGTGTTAATATTTCCTTGATTCCCTTTTGAGGGTCATTGGCAGTGACACATCCTTTTGCCCTGAAGAGGAATGATGGTACTGCTTGTTACCACGACTGTGAAGGAACAAATCTGAGGACATGAACAAGGCAAGTTTCTTTCTGTGTCCTTGGAGAAGGAGGCTGAAGTCAAGGTTTCAGAGGCCTGAAGAGATCTGGTGTTGGCGGGTGAGATTTCCCCAGCTTCTCACAGTCAGGTTTGGAATGACACATAGCACAAGCTTTTTGCTACTTTCTCTATTTTACAGCTTTGCCTGCAACACTGCAGGGTCATGCATGGATTGTTGGGCACAACCAGCATTAATGGCCATGACCTTAAAGTCCTTGAATGGCCTAAGAGCAAGTATGACTAATGATTGAGCCACAACAGAGCAGAGTTCGTGCCTTAAGGCCTGAAAGGGAAAGAGCAGCCATCAGATGTGTTTTGGGCTGAGTTCCTCAAAGAGTGTGATTCTAGACTTAGAGACTCAACTGATGGCTTCACGAGGGAAGGATGGGGGGAACGGATAGTTAGGGAGTTTTGGATGGATATGTATGCACTGCTATACTTAAAATGGATAACCAACAAGGACCTACTGTATAGTACTTGGAACTCTACTTAATGTTATGTGGCAGCCTGGAGGTGAGGGGGTTATTGGGGAGAATGGTTTTGTGTATATGTATGGCTGAATCCCTTCATTTTTCACCCAAAACTATCACAACATTGTTTGTTAAATAACTACTGTTGTTCAGTCACTAAGTCATGTCTGACTCCTTGTGATCCCATGGACTATGGCACACGAGGCTTCCCTGTCCTTCATCATTTCCTAGAGCTTCCTCAAACTCATGTCCATTGAGTCGATGATGCCTTCCAAACATCTTATCCTCTGTCACCCCTTCCTCCTCTTGCCCTCAATCTTTTCCAACATCAGGGTCTTTTCCACCGGGTCAGCTCTTCACATCAAGTGGCCAAAGTATTGGAGCTTCGGCATCAGTCTTTCCAATGAATATTCAGGGTTGATTTCCCTTAGTATTGACCGGTTTGATCTTGCTGTCCAAAGGGCTCTAAAGAATCTTGTCCAGCACCACAACTTGAAAGCATCAATTTTTCAGTGTTCAGCCTTCTTTATGGTCCAATTCTCACATCCAAGCATGGCTACTGGAAAAACCATAGCTTTGACTATACGGACCATTGTCAATACTGCAATATGAAATACAAATTTTTTTAAAAAGTCACTCCCTGGGGATCACTTGCAGAGGAGACAGCAATGTGGTGGAAACATAAAAATGCTACGGTCATTCAAAGAAAATACAGTTGTGTTAATTTTGCCACTGAAGCATATTTAAAACTTAAGCATCTTAAGGCTAACATCCATTGATAAGTAGACATTTACAGAGCACAAAATCTGGAATTCAAAAATGAATAAAGTACAGCCTTTATCTTTGGCTTATTGTGTTAAGGGGAGATGAACACTTAAACAGATCATTTCCATTTGAATAAATTCTATAGTACACATAATGGAAATAAAAACAAATAATTAGATGATTAAGTCTATGAGCATTAATTTTCTCATCTTTACAGAAGGGTCCAGAATTGCTCCAAATGATCACTCTGATTATAAAATGAAGCAATAAGTGTAAAGTGCAGAGTGTAGTGCTTGGAACCTGAGTTTTTTCATCTGTAAAGTAATGGTTTTGTCATCTGTGAAATGATCTTGCTTCCTGAATTTGGAGTGAAGATTGAGTGAGCCAATGTGTATAAAGCATTTAGCACATTGCTTAGCACATGTCAAACACTCAAAATTGTTAGCTATTGATCTTGATACTGCTGTTGTTATTTTCATGGTGCAAATGCAGGGAAGATAATTCAGCATGTGGCACATTTGTGGGGTGGTTGAAAGGTTGTCAGTGCAGTCTTCCCAGAACATATGATACCTGAGATGAGTCATGAAGAATAGTCATGAAGTCTGACAAGAGGAAAAGATGGGGGGGGAAAGCATTTTAGTGCATTTGGTTTTTCCATACAACTTAACACTAGTAAGCTTTACATAATTTTTTAATCCCTAACTGTTGAGCTCATGGGTAAGTCACCAGGAAAGGCCTTTAGAACGTAACAGCTTTGCTGCTGTGAACACTGTGTGTAAGTGTGTGCACATAACATGATTAAAGTTCAGTTCAGTTCAGTCGCTCAGTCATGTCCAACTCTTTGCAACCCCATGAATCGTAGCACGCCAGGCCTCCCCATCCATCATCGACTCCAGGAGTTCACTCAGACTCGTGTCCATCGAGTCAGTGATGCCATCCAGCCATCTCATCCTCGGTCGTCCCCTTCTTCTTCTGCCCCCAATCCCAGTCCCTCCCAGCATCAAAGTCTTTTCCAATGAGTCAACTTTTCACATGAGGTGGCCAAAGTACTGGAATTTCAGCTTTAGCATCATTCCTTCCAAAGAAATCCCAGGGTTGATCTCCTTAAGAATGGACTGGTTGGATCTCCTTGCAGTCCAAGGGACTCTCAAGAGTCTTCTTCAACACCACAGTTCAAAAGCATCAATTCTTTGGCACTAAGTCTTCTTCACAGTCCAACTCTGACATCCATACATGACTACTGGAGAAACTATAGCCTTGACTAGACGGACCTTAGTCGGCAAAGTAATGTCTCTGCTTTTGAATATGCTATATAGGTTGGTCATAACTTTCCTTGCAAGGAGTAAGCGTCTTTTAATTTCATGGCTGCAATCACCATCTGCAGTGATTTTGGAGTCCAAAAGAAGAAAGTCTGACACTGTTTCCACTGTTTCCACATCTATTTCCCATAGAGTGACGGGATCGGATTCCATGATCTTTGTTTTCGGAATGTTGAGCTTTAAGCCAACTTTTTCATTCTCCTCTTTCACTTTCATCAGGAGGCTTTTTAGTTCCTCTTCACTTTCTGCCATAAGGGTGGTGTCATCTGCATATCTGAGGTTATTGATATTTCTCCCGGCAGTCTTGATTCCAGCTTGTGTTTCTTCCAGTCCAGCGTTTCTCATGATGTACTCTGCATATAAGTTAAATAAGTAGGGTAACAATAAACAGCCTTGATGTACTCCTTTTCCTATTTGGAACCAATCTCTTGTTCCATGTCCAGTTCTAACTGTTACTTCCTGGCCTGCATACAGATTTCTCAAGAGGCAGGTTAGGTGGTCTGGTATTCCCATCTCTTTCAGAATTTTCCACAGTTTATTGTGATCCACATAGTTAAAGGCTTTAGCATAGTCAATAAAGCAGAAATAGATGTTTTTCTGAAAGTC
>SJYX01012196.1:58151-98157 GCA_006410675.1 Oreotragus oreotragus
CTTCTGTTAGGTCCATACCATTTTTGTCCTTTATCGAGCCCATCTTTGCATGAAATTTTCCCTTGATATCTCTAATTTTCTTAAAGTTAGAAAACTGGAATTTTAAAACAATATTTTTAAATGAAAGGTATTAAAAACAGAAAAATAAAATGAAAGTGAGAATATGCTTTAATTAGAAATTTGAGTTGTCAAGTACAGAAACTCACTCCAGTTAATTCAAATAAAGAAGTGTATACTATGAGGAAGTAAAATATAATTGAAATGAAGAATCCAAGAAGGATTCATAGCACATTCATATCAGAATAAAAGGCTTGCTTTTTAAAAGTAGTTGGTGTTTCATGACATTTAGCCAGAGCTAGATTGAAGATTGCACAGATTTTTACAATCCAGTTCTATCTGTCTTACGTATTTCTTACAATTGTTCAAAGATTCTGCTACGCTCTGCCTTGATATTCTTTCATCTGTTGGTGACATTTTTTATTTTCGTATCATTATGAGTTTTAGGTGGTATTTTTGTGAGATATAAGGAGAGAATGAATTTGGGGTCTGTTAGCCATTTGCCAAATTAAAAAAAAAAGCAAAATAACTTTCTTGGGACTTTTTAAACCTTCAGTTAATTCTTATTTTATTGGCTGTGTTATATATAAGTTTATTTATGATAGGCATCCAACTCCAGTGTAGCCGCAGCACAGGCAGCCTTAATCAATTCCATCTAATTTGGTGGAGGTGGAGGAGTGACCTGCTTTCTTTTTTCAATAATTCAACCATGGAAAGAATAATGACAAGAATCTTCTCTTTTACTTAAAGGTAGTTCAAAGGCTGATCTAGACTTTATCATTATTAATTGTTATGAGAAAAAAAAAAAAAACGAATGCTAAATTGCAGGCCATGGCAATGGTCAGATGAATACTGTGCAGCCTGTGTCCACTGATCCCCAAACCTGGCAAGGGACCTCAGCTGCCCAATTCTGGCCTAAAAGAAGGAAAAGTGCATCAGTTTGTGTCAGTAGCAATGTGTGTTGTTGAGGAGTTGGGGGAGATGACTGTCTCTCTGATCTCAGAGTGCATGGTCTTAGGAGGGATGGCCTAAGGACTCTTTCAGCTAATGTGCCCATTTCACACAGGAAAAACACCATTTTTTCAGAAAATGAGATTTCCCTTTTTACTTCTAGATTTAGATTACCCTTAGAAATTGACCAAAAAGTCATTTCCTGTTATTGCATGTGATTACAGGAAATATTTGTTCCCCACCTGGGCTAATATTAGGACTTCAATAGGTATTTATTGGCTTCCCAGGTAACTGGGTGGTAAAAGAACCCACCTGCCAATGCAAGGAGATGTAAGAGATGAGGATTCGACCCCTAGGTCAGGAAGATACCCTGAAGGAGAAAATGGCAACCCACTCCAGTATTCTTGCTTGGAGAATCCAATGGATAGAGGAGCATGGCAAATTACAGTCCACAGGGTCGAAAAGAGTCAGGAACTACTGAGTACACATGTCACAGATATTTATCATATACATGAATCACTGCAAAGTGGGGGCTCAGTCATTCTAAATTAATTCTTCTCTCCATTTTTTCCTTCATTCTGGATAGTATCATGACCTCCCATAGTCTTTTGGATAAAAAGATAGACTAAATGGATGCTTAACTAGCTATGGGACCAAAATTGTGTATTTTTTAGCAAGCAAATCAGCCAAGAACTTTTCAATTTAACTCCTTCACGATAGTTCCTTTTACCTCCTTTCCTTCATTTACAAGTGTCTGGTGGTCACATTTATTCTTCTCCTTGTTCTTATTCTTTCAAAAGTTATTGAAGGTTTTCCCAAACTGGAGAGTAGATCATGAAGTGCCCATAAGCTACTTCTGAGAAATGGGAACCTAAGTAGTAATTTGTGTACTATGTAGACCTATCATAGCATTTTTCTAAATGTGTTATGGGCCAAGGAGCAAATCTCATTCTGATTCTTTCTACATTTCTGGAATCCAGGGATAGTTAGAGGGATCTCAGGGAAATATGGAACTACTTGAAATTTTGCTTTAGAATATAAAAATAATAGATATTTAAATCCTCAAATATAGGTTTGTTTGTTTTTTTTTCTGTCTTCACTCTCAGTCCAGGAAGTTTCCCATTTCTAAAAACTGATATGGGCTGTCCTCACTTAAGAGGAAAAACTGAGAGTTTTAAGAGTAATAAACATATTTGACGAAAATAAATATAAATATTTCAATGTTGTGTGTTAACATTAGCTTTCATGAATCATCTGTTTCATGTAAATATGGTTAATATTTGCTAAAAGCAACCTTCTGTGTTGGTGGTCCTCTTTGTGACATGCTGAGAAGTATTGGAGTTTTCATTAAAGTTTTGGTTTCTCTGACCAGCTATCATGGTTCTCTGCATAGTTGCAGTGATGGGAAAGTCATATGATCTGTGTGCTTGTGGGAAACATCACTTCTAGCTTGAATTCAAGGGAGAAACTGAACACAGTGATACTTTATGTGAAAAACTAAACATGTTCAATATCTGAGCATTAGGCCCAGAAAACCAATGTACTACCTGGGTTTTCCCATTTTCTACTGTAGTCTACATGCAGAGTCACTCTAGCTGCCACTCAGCCCTGGGACAACCAATTTCATGTGTTTTTTCTGCAGTCTTTTTTTTTTTTTTTTTTAACATTGGAGGTATTTAAATGACCATGTGATAGATTATAAACTCCAATCCTGAATGCTTTAATTAGAAAAACCAGCATAACAAAATATAATGCAACCTGTAAATGTCAATCCATACCTTTGAATAAGTGCTAACAGTAAAATCATAGATTGTCTTACAAATACAGACAAGGAACAGAGGTTCCTTTCTACTTTGCTATAGTTAAGAAGACTTTGGGCTCAAAGAAGGGAAAATAATAAAAGACTTAGGATTTAGAGTAGAAGCTATTTGTCAGGCATAATGCAAGGCATATGCACATATATTAAACTGTCTTATGGGTTAGATATTGAATTTTATGAAATAGGTATAATTCTCTACTAGAGCTAAGAAAGTAGGCAAGTAGACAACTTATCCAAAAGTACAATGTGTTGAAAATTTAGTTTTTCATGTTTCTTACAAGGAAGAGTCACTGCTTGACCACCCAGGAGCTTTAAATTTCTTCTTCTATAATGAGCAAAATTTTTCTTAAATTTTACACACTGTACAATACCAAATAGTAGATTCAATAGCAGACTCAGTGTAGCATCTACACTGACAAATTCCCTTTTGCTTTTTTGGAGGAGAATTTAATAATTTTTCCAGTGGACTTGAGTCCTGTTATGCTGGCAAGCTGGAATAGAATGAAACCAGATCAGAATTTTGTGAGACAGCATAGATGTGATCCCATAAATGCTGACTCATAACTCCTTCATCGACATTGTGTTTAAGGTCTTCAATTAACCTGCTCCACAGATTCCTAGATTTTGTCACTATCAGCACCTCCTTTCTCTCCTAAATGTTTCCCCATGCCTTCCTTTTTGATATTATTACTTCAAAACCATACAGTGGTTCTTCAGAATTTCAACAGACAAAAGTAAGCAAAGATAGCAGCAAACTAAGCTAAGCTCTTCGGTGTATATATTAGTCTTTAAAATTCTATAGAAGGCACAATTATAAAAATGCCCCCCAAAATTTCAAGCCTTTAAATCCACAAAGGCCATGAATGTGATTATCTATTTCTCCCATGATTGTGTTATGCTATAGATCAAAGTTGTGCTTTAAAAAATATAGATTATCCAGATTTGCCTAATCTACTCACATGAGCTAACAAAAGCAAATAAGTTCCTCTGAATAGTGGATGAAAGAAAAGCAGAAGAAATCAAAGATATTGGAAGCATTGGAAGGATTCAATACCCTATTGATGAAATGAGATAGGTGGAATCATATGAGAAGGAATGCAGGTTGCTGGAAGCTGAGAATGGTTGACTGATGGCTGCTCCAGCAAGAAACTGGGAACCTCAAACCTATAGCCATGAAGAACTGGATTATGTCAACAACTTAAATGTACTTGAAAGCAGATTCTTCCCGGTGTCTCCAGATAAAAGCTCAGCCAGCCAACCTTTAATTTAGAACTTGTCATACTTAAGCATAGAACTGTTAAGGAAATTAAATGAATAGTCTTATTTAGGCTTCAGAGACAAAGCAAAGCAGGCCTCTGACCTTGCTTCTAACCTGCCTGGACACTGCCCTGAGAGTGACTGTCTGCTGTCATTGGGTACCATAAGATGGGAGAGAAATCTTAAGATTGTTGAGACCCTAGAGGGGGTCTGGCCAACAAAGCTCCAGGCTTAACCACATTCCAAGTTTTACACAACAAAACAAACCGCATTAACAGGAAACCAGAGTTGCAATTTGGTCACAGATTGATGATGATATCAGTTTCCTTCTGTCTTGGGATTATAAACAGGAAGCCTGAACTGCAATCTTTGGTCTCACCCATGGAGTGGACTTGCTGCCTGGGACCCTTTAGCAGTTGGGACTCTAGATGTGCTGAGACATGGGACTTCCCAGCACTGTTTAAGTCTAGATGTTAGTCAAAACCCAATTTGGTGATGTAGTCTCTGTTCTTTCTATTTTTCTTTTCTGTTAGTGTTAGTATGTTGAAAGTAAGCTAGATAATTCTCTAATAAATGTTTATATTATTTATTTGTATATAACACGTGGTTTATTTTGTTAACAAATCCTTTGAACCTGAGATGAAAATGAAAACTTCTGGCTAAACAAGAACCCAGTTGAGCCTGCTAGACATTTAACAAACAGAACTGTGAGCTAATATATGGCTGTATTTTTTAAGCCACTAAGTTGGGCTTCCCTGGTGTTTCAGTGGTAAAGAATCCACTTGCAGTGAAGGAGACATGAGTATGACAGAGACATGGGCTTGGTAGAGATGTGGGCTCTATTTTTGTGTAGGGAAGATCCCCTGGAGGAGGACAGCCCACTCCAGTATTATTGCCTGGGAAATCCCATGGACAGAGGAGCCTGGTGGGTCACAACAGTCAAACACCACTTAGCAACCAAACCACCACCACCACCAAGTGCTAATATATTAAGCAGCAAAAGAAAACAAGTACAAATTATTTTTTTTCAAACTCTGAATAGCTGGACTAGTTTTATCCTTCAAGTCTTTGACCCTGCAACTAAAGAGATGTCTACAGTTGTATTTAATTTTATCATTCTATTCATTTTAGCAGAGTACTTAGTATAATGTCATTCTATAATAATTGTATTTCCTAGCTTGTTTTTCTTTGAAAAATTTAAAATATAAATTTATTTGTTTTAATTGGAGGTTTCTGAAAAATCTGTGTAGATATGATTTGTTTTTCTTGCTATATACCTGAACCTAGTACATAGTAGGACTAGCCTTTATTAGCTGAACTGAGTAAGTAAATATTGGTTGCAGTGACTTGACATCTACCATAAATTAGCTGCCTTAAGGAAACTGAAGTACATTGGAACAGGGGCTTTGTTAGGGGAAGCACACTGATTGAAACCGTCCACCCTGGCCAGGCACCATAGTAACTATTTGCATGAGTTGTTTTATGACAGGAGGTACTGCTAAGGAACATGGAACTAATAAACCACCACCAACTGGAAGAGTTTGGGAAAGGTCAAAAGGAGACACTACGAGTCCGACCACCTCCCAGAATCCTTCTTTCCAGCATCCATCTTGGCTGAACAAGGCGTGCACCACCAAGGATGACTGAGTCAGAATGATTGACTAAGGCCAACCCAAAAACTAATCCCTGCTGCTACTGCTGCTGCTGCTGCTGCTAAGTCACTTCAGTCGTGTCCGACTCTGTGTGACCCCATAGACGGCAGCCCACCAGGCTCCCCCATCCCTGGGATTCTCCAGGCAAGAATAGTGGAGTGGGTTGCCATTTCCTTCTCCAATGCATGAAAGAGAAAAGTGAAAGTGAAGTCGCTCAGTCTGTCCGACTGTTAGCGACCCCATGGACTGCAGCCCACCAGGCTACTCCGTCCATTGGATTTTCCAGGCAAGAGTACTGGGGTGGGGTGCCATCGCCTTCCCCAAAAACTAATCCCATCACCATAAAACCCGAGACTGCAAGCCATGTGGCAGAACTGTTCTCTTGGGTTCCCTTAACCTACTGCTCTCCACATGGGTGCCCTTTCCCAATAAAATCTCTTGCTTTGTCAGCAGATGCGTCTCCTTGGACAATTCATTTCCAAGTGTTAGACAAGAGCCCAGTTTCAGGCCTTGGAAGGGGTTTCCTTTCCTGCAACAGCTTCACTACCACAAATTGCATTGAAATAGCCATTTAGATATTTTAAATGTTTTGGCAATTAAGTAAATTTCTAAAGCCAATTGTCATCTTCCATGTCTTTTAATTTGTAAGATTTTTTTTCTTTTCATTTTTCTAATGAAAAATATGGTGGCTACTACTTTATCCTGTAAACAATTTGTGCGTATGTGTGTGTTCTGTCTTGTCTGACTCTTTGTGATCCCACGAACTGTAACATACCTGGTTCCTCTGTCTATAGAATTTTCTTGGAAGAATACTGGAGTGTGTTGCTATTTCCTCCTTCAGGGGATCTTCCTGACCCAGGGATCAAATCCATGTCTCGTGTATCTCCTGCATTGCAGGCAGATGCTTTACTCCTGAGATACCAGGGAAATTCAAAGCTATAACTTAATATTTGCTTTTATTTATGTATAAGCTGTGCTTCCTAATTTTTCTTTTTGCTACTCCACTCTATTAGATATATAAGAAGCACATAAAGCACATTTTGTGGCTTAAGAAAAATGGAGAAACAAACAGAGATGCTTGTATCAGAAATGGAACATTGGACTGCATGTAGGGTGATGTTCAGAGAGAAAGTATACTTGAGTAATTGGCTTTAAAACATATAAAATTACACAAATTTGTGTTTGAAACAAGATGAAAGAATTCTAAACCAAATAATAGTATATTATGTCTTCTAGACTGGCTATATAAAGCCCACAGGCAGGAAAAATATAAATTCAGTTAATAGTGGGATTAATTAGGCAGGTACTGAAAGCTGAAAGTGAGGTAAAGCACCTCACTCTTCTTCATATTTTTTCACTGGCTATCCCTACTACCTAGAATGCTCTTTTACCTAGTCTACAATCGTATAAAACAGGTAGTTTGGCATTAGAAAGGCCTAGTTGTAACACCCATTTAATCATTTACTAAATTCATGACCATAAGACAATCACTGAAACTTTCTGAACATGTCTTTTCTAATCTAAAAGTGGAAATAATGATAAGTAATGTCTATGCCTAGAAATCAGGAATATAATGAGGTGTACAATAATAAGAACAGAGGGAAAATGAACGGATCTTTTCCATGGGGCGGGGGCGGTGAAGAGTTTTCATGAAGAGTCCAAAGGCAGCTAGGAATTGTGAATAAGTATTTGAACTCACTCTCCATTTGATATCTGCACTGTGGATCAATGAGACTGCTTTTGGCATGAACAGTGTGTCACTGGCTAAGAAATGATCTGAATAAGGCACATACAGCACTCAGATAGATTGTTCAAGAAATCACCTTGGAAATCTTCCTGGGAACATGAACTAATATTGATAAAACCACTGTCAGCTATGGCGGATAAATCAACTTTGAATATTGCATAAAAGAGTCATCTCAAGTAGAACAATTGCTCTTTCTCTTCCACTCACTTCATGAACCCCTTGACCTTAATCTTTCTCTCTATAAAATTATTCTCCAATTCCAAAAACACCTCACTCTTCTTATCTCCATATTTTTTCACTGGCTATCCCTACTACCTAGAATGCTCTTTTACCTAGTCTACAATCGTATAAAACAGGTAGTTTGGCATTAGAAAGGCCTAGTTGTAACACCCATTTAATCATTTACTAAATTCATGACCATAAGACAATCACTGAAACTTTCTGAACATGTCTTTTCTAATCTAAAAGTGGAAATAATGATAAGTAATGTCTATGCCTAGAAATCAGGAATATAATGAGGTGTACAATAATAAGAACAGAGGGAAAATGAACGGATCTTTTCCATGGGGCGGGGGCGGTGAAGAGTTTTCATGAAGAGTCCAAAGGCAGCTAGGAATTGTGAATAAGTATTTGAACTCACTCTCCATTTGATATCTGCACTGTGGATCAATGAGACTGCTTTTGGCATGAACAGTGTGTCACTGGCTAAGAAATGATCTGAATAAGGCACATACAGCACTCAGATAGATTGTTCAAGAAATCACCTTGGAAATCTTCCTGGGAACATGAACTAATATTGATAAAACCACTGTCAGCTATGGCGGATAAATCAACTTTGAATATTGCATAAAAGAGTCATCTCAAGTAGAACAATTGCTCTTTCTCTTCCACTCACTTCATGAACCCTTGACCTTAATCTTTCTCTCTATAAAATTATTCTCCAATTCCAAAAACACCTCACTCTTCTTATCTCCATATTTTTTCACTGGCTATCCCTACTACCTAGAATGCTCTTTTACCTAGTCTACAATCGTATAAAACAGGTAGTTTGGCATTAGAAAGGCCTAGCTGTAACACCCATTTAATCATTTACTAAATTCATGACCATAAAACAATCACTGAAACTTTCTGAACATGTCTTTTCTAATCTAAAAGTGGGAATAATGATAATACTGTATTAGTTTTCTAGGATTGCCATAACAAAGTACTATAAGCCAGTGGCTAAAGCAATAAAAACATATTGTCTCTCAGTTCTGGAGGCTGGAAGTCTGAAATCAAGGTGTCAGCTGTTGGTTTCTTCCAAGGGTTGTAATGGAGAATCTGTACCCTATCTCGACCCTAGCTTCTGGTGATTTTCCAGCAATCTTTGGCTTTCCTAGGCTTGTAGCAGAATAGCTTCAGTCTTTACATGGCCATCTCCCCGTTTCTCTCTGTACCTATATTTATTTTTTATGAGAACACAGTCATTTTGGATTAGGGGGTCCATCCTATTCCAGTACGGTCTCATTTTAGGAAAACTCTTTACATCTGCAATGACCCTACTTCTAAAGAAGCTCACATTCTGCCATAATAAATTCAACCTATAATATCTAATTCACAGGGTTGCTGTGAAAAATCAATACTGTGTTTGACACATGATAAATGATGAAAAATTACCTGATACAAAATGTTGCAAGTATTTTTTTTCTATTTACTGTTTGCATTCCCCACCTCACTCCCCCCAACACACACACACACACACACACACACACACACACACACACACACACACACAGAAGCTCAGTCTTTTATTTTTAGGTTGCCAGATATTTCCACTTTATGTTCTATAGCAAAACACTGTATGACAAGGAAATCATTGACACAGGTTATGCTTTACAAGCAACAAAATTCTGTTCATCTTCTCTACAACATCCTTGCTGTCTTAACCAAAAAAGACAGTTTAAAAGCTAAAAGTACCATCCTGAAAATGAACTGGGTTTATAAAATGGGTCATTTGTTAGACAACAGCTTTGGTCAATAATACAATGCTGTATAGAGAAGGCAAGTTCTCACATCAAAACGTCCCCACGTTTTCCTCTTTGCAAGGACTTGTTCATAATACTCTCACAAGAAATTGCTTTTGGTAGAGAATTCACTGCAGGCTGTCAAAACAAATGTGAAACTTTCTGTCTTGAAAGTCACGGTTAATACACATCTTGTTGCCACAGTGACAGCTGGAGTAGGCAGAGGTGTCCATTATAAAAGGATCAACATTCGATGGATTTTAATAAAAGACCTTTAGAGAATCATGTGGTCTTAAAGTGTTGCATAGACACCTAAAATTAAAATAACAACAAAAAAAATGGACATAGATGGTTAACATTACAGGATGTATCAAATACATAATTTCATGCCTTTTGTTTCCTTACTATAGACCTGGCTTTCATGTATAATGCACAGGAACTGTGCCAAAATTGAGTAATTTAAATGTTTTACTTCTGAACCAGATGAGAGGTTCTAGTAATCACCTTCCAAAACATGAAACAGCAACTTGTTTGAGAATGAAGTGATATATTCCATGTAAAATCTTAGCATAGTGCCCAGCTCTGAAACTTGTCTTATTCATCACTGCCATTATCATTATTATATTAGAGATCTTTCTTTTACAATGCTTCTAAGTTCAAATTTGTGCTTTTTGCTTATCACTCAAAAGACTACAAATAAAATGGAAATTTCCAAAGAACCTTTGTTTCTATAAATTGAAATTGGTTGCCATTCTTCTTTAATTGCTGCTCTCTCAACTGTCCAGTATCTCAGAATAAATCATCTCTTTTGTTTATGTGTCTTCTCAAAGCATACAAAATTCTAGGATTCATTTTGGGATTATATGCATTTCAGAGATGAAGTCCCTGAGGATCCACAATAATTCTCAAAAACATTGACAATATAACAAGAATAATTTACAACATAAATACTGCAGTCTAGTGGAACAAATGGTGAAATTTCTGAAAGCATAATCACATACAGCACAGCAGAGATCAGTTAACAGTATTACTTTCAGACAGAGGCTTTTATTTCAGATAGTCTCAAAGTAGCCACTACTAATTAGGAGCTAAGGGAATAGGCTGGAGAAGGCAACGACAACCCACTCCAATACTGCCTGGAAAATCCCATGGATGGAGGAGCCTGGTAGTCTGCGGTCCATGGGGTCGCAAAGTTGGACACGACTGAGCGACTTCACTTTCACGCATTGGAGAAGGAAATGGCAACTCATTCCAGTGTTCTTGCCTGGAGAATTCCAGGGACAGGGGACCCTGGTGGGCTGCTGTCTATGGGGTCGCACAGAGTTGGACATGACTGAAGCGACTTAACAGCAACAGAAGCAGTAAGGGAATAGGCCGAGTATAGAAGCCAGAAAGTTGGAGAGAATGTCTTAGCTTTATACAAAATATTCAGTCTAGCCTTTGGCTGTATTTACTTGATCATGAGCCCGACCAGAAGCAAATACATTGAGCTTCTACCAAGGTTTGAAAATAATTTTTCTAAAGAACTGCTAAGTCAGGCTTATAATAGTCTCTGACTTCCCTGGTGGCTCAGATGGTAAAGCGTCTGTCTACAATGCAGGAGACCCGGGTTTGATCCCTGGGTTGGGAAGATCCCCTGGAGAAGGAAATGGCAATCCACTCCAGGACTATTGCCTGGAAAATCCCATGGACAGAAGAGCCTAGTAGGCTACAGTCTATGGGGTCGCAAAGAGTCGGACACGACTGAGCAACTTCACTTCACTTCACTTCACTTCACTGTTAAATTACCACAACAATAACCTGTCTCCAAATCTCTACCAAGAGAAATGAAGTAGTTAAATCTATGTGGATCCCAGGAGGAACAACCTTGCCCATGCTTACCGTGTTGGACCATGAGAGAAAATGGGTAGATATAGTTCTTGGATGAAAGAGCCAGAGGCTGTGGAAAGAAATGGAAGGCAGTACAGAGATCACCAGATGAGTTACTCATAGAACGTACTTCACTGCCAGGAAGAGAGTTCCCACTCTTTCTTCCAAATAGGTTAGGCTTATTGTTCTGGCCCAGCAGTGGTGATATACTTCCTATTCAAATAGACATTTTTATTACATCTATTTGTTTTCTTTTTATACTTTCCCTATCTTATATTAGGTATTTGGGGATGGGAAGACAGATAAACATAATTAATTTACAATTGACCAGATCACAGAAGCTACATGGAGACCTGATATACTTGGGCATTGAGCTGGATGCACTTACCAAATGTAGAAACTGAGTTGTTACCTTTCAGCAAGGAAGTAAGTACTTTTATTAATAGAAAAAGGACCTGTAAATATATGTGTAGTTAAATAGGGGCTGTCGCAGAGACTGTATAGGATATCAAATATTCCATTTCACCTTCATCTTTAAAATGGAATTCTCATTCTCCTCTGAACTGATTTTATTCATTGCTTAAAGTATGCAATTTTCCAGCTTCACTGAAGACCAAAATGGGAAAGAAATGTAACAAGAAGTTACTGGGTAGCGCTTCTAGTATTTCTTTTAAGGTAGTTGGTCCAGATTTGAAGGACTGCCATTTTACTTTTCACACTTTGTTTCCAATCTGGGATACAAGCATTGTGACTAGTCTTACAGCTCCCCTGTGACTCTGAAGTTAGAAGCAACACACCAAAGGTGGCTTGCAAAAACGGAGAAAGTTCTGGATCCTGACCAAGGTGGTCATAATGTTCCCTTCAGGTTGACTAAATTGTAGACAAGTTTCTTCCTGGTACTTAGCCTTTGAGTCCCCTTTTCTTACCACATTTATTTTAGAAAATTTGTAACTGTAAATCTTATCTTGCAGATTTGAAATGTATATTAATCTCCTTAAAAGCCTCTGTCAAGTTTTAAGATCCAAGAGATTCTTTCCCGAGGACCTGAGTACCATCTTTCTGAAATGTAAGCATCAAAGAAAGATAGGAAAGACTATATACCAGTCTCTGCTGAAGGATAGGAGCTGAACTTCAGCAGATGGCTTTCACCTAGTTAAAAACTATGTCTTGCCAGGAAGAGAGAAGGTTTGGTTTTCCTCTGGATAATGCTAATTAAGAAACACTGATGACCCTAGCTCTTAAAATCTCTCCTGACCTTTATTTCAGCAGAACTGGATATCCAGACTTGTGTGTAGTCTATTCTTTATTGCTGGCAATAGTATCTGAATAAATCGACTCTGTCCATCTTGTCCAGTACTATTGTTCTTTAACAATCTATAATGACTTTATTGAATCACAGACACACCTCTGGACTGCCTAGTTCCAAACTTCTTAGACATGATAAAATTAAGTCCTGATTTATTAAAGTCTCTGTAATCTGGCCACTGTGACAAGTAGTCCAAAATGATTTTCAACTGATTGAAAGCTTTGAGATGCAAGAATGAGTAACATAACTGGTAAAAACACACAGAAAGGTCTACAGATATCTTAAAATATATTTTGAGCATGGGCCAATCAGAGTTAAAATATTCTAAGCTTCTTTTGTTTTCCAAGATAAATATATAAAGTACTAATTTAATTAGAGGTTTATAAGTTTATGTATGGGCTTCCCAGGTGGTGTGAGTGGTAAAGAACCAACCTGCCAATGCAGGAGACATAGGAGATGCAGGTTCAATTCCTGGGTGAGGAAGATTCCCTGG
This sequence comes from Oreotragus oreotragus, assembly GCA_006410675.1. Classification (NCBI taxonomy): domain Eukaryota; kingdom Metazoa; phylum Chordata; class Mammalia; order Artiodactyla; family Bovidae; genus Oreotragus; species Oreotragus oreotragus. The sequence goes on from SJYX01012196.1 coordinate 71,306, forward strand.
AGGAGAGCATGGCTACCCACTCCAGTATTCTTGCCTGGAGAATCCCCATGGATAGAGGAGCCTGGTGTGCTACAGTCCATAGGGTTGCAATGAGTTAGACATGACTGAAGCAACTGAGCATGCACACTAATTTATGTTATGTGATAAATTTCAAAAGTAGCTACTAAAAGACTGAATTTGGAAGTATGTAACTGTCAAGCCTGTAGAAATAAAACTTAGAATAAGAAAACAGGGACTCAATTAATCCAACCAAAAGTCAATAAAATAGAAATAAAAACCAAGTGTATAAAACTCCACAGAGACAGAATGCAAAAAAATCAGATAATTTTCCTTCAGATGCTATGTATGTGATGATTATGGTAGTCATTTCACAGTATATTTACTTATTAAATCATCACACTGTACATTTAAAAATCAAATATACAACCTAAATACATACACCTTTAAATTCTCAATAATATTTCAATAAAGTCAGAAAAAAATTAAAGTTCTATGTTAAACAGGGGATCTCAAAAGTAACTTCAAGATGCATAATGTAAAAATTTATGAAATTCACAACCAGCCACACTTTTCTTTCAAGAACTGAGAAGTTAAGCAGAAGAAAAATACAAATACACACATATGCACACACAACGTACATAGTGAAATTTGGCTTAGTTTAATATACTCAGAAATTCTTATTTAACAGAAATCAGAGACTATACATTTTTTTTTTCAAATACACAAGGAACACTTACAAATAATATCTTCATTTTAGGTTACAAAAGAAGATTTAGTCCAACTTGACCTAGCATTAACTGAAAAATTTACATTTATATATGTTGGAATTGAAATAGGATGTGATCCCTCCTCTCTGTGTTCCCTAAGGTATTAACAGGTAATATTTCTTGGTTTCAAATCCAATCTTATAAATAAAGAAAAAACAGAATCTGAATCTTCATTTTAGGTTACAAAAGAAGATTTAGTCCAACTTGACCTAGCATTAACTGAAAAATTTACATTTATATATGTTGGAATTGAAATAGGATGTGATCCCTCCTCTCTGTGTTCCCTAAGGTATTAACAGGTAATATTTCTTGGTTTCAAATCCAATCTTATAAATAAAGAAAAAACAGAATCTGTTCTGGATTTTAGGGACAATCTGGGCTGTCCCAAGCTTTTTTCTTTTATTGGAATATAGTTGCCTTGGGACTCCCTGATGGCTCAGATGGTAAAGACTCTGCCTGTGATACAAGAGATCCTGTTCAATCCCTGGGTCAAGAAAATCCCCTGAAGAAGGACATGGCAACCCACTCCAATATTGTTGTCTGGAGAATTCCATGGACAGAGGAACCTGGTGGGCTGCTGTCTATGAGATCTCAAAGAGTCAGTCACGACTGCAACGACTTAGCACGCACACAGTGTATGTATTGGGAAGATCCCCTGGAAGAGGGCATGGCAACCCCCTCCACTATTCTTCCCTGGAAAATCCCATGGGCAAAGGAGCCTGGTGGATTACAGTCCATCGGGTCGCAAAGAGTTGGAAATGACTGAAGTGACTTGGCAAGCACGTATGCACAGTGTATATGTGCCAATCCCAACCTCTCAGTTCATCCCATCACCACCTTCTCCCCATGGTATCCATATATCCGTTCTCTACTTCTGCTTTGCAAATAAGTTATTTTGTATCACTTTTCTTGATTTCACATATAAAAGATATTGTACAATATTTGTTTTTCTCCTTCTGACTTTAGTCTTTAGGCTCTAGGTCCATCTACATCTCTATAAATTTCACAATTTTGTTTCTTTTTATGGCTGAGTAATATTACAACTTTTAAGGTATATCCAATATTAGAAGAGGAAAAAGACATATCCATTACCCTCTCTAATTTCTCTACAGAAAAACCAGAACACTCTCTGACCTTCTACTTCTTCAATTAAGTTGCAGGATACAGATCATTTTAGTATAGAATTTATTGAAGAAAGAAAAAACACCATAGAAAAACTGATGGTCCTCCAACTTAAATAATTAGATAAATCATGAAGTGAAAGTCTAAGTGAAAATATCTAACTGAAAAAAAACAGATAAGAGCATTTGGTGATATTGTAAGAGAAAGAACCATTGGACAATTAATTGCCCAGAATTGGCTCAATAACACGGAAAATGGAAATAGAATAATGCCCTTTTCCTACATGAGGGCTGTCCAAGGAAGTAGTGTACTTTCTGTGTCCACAGTTACCACTTTGTTCTGAAGGGAATATATTTCTTCAGTTGTAGGGATGAGAGATCCCTTTCCTAGTGGACAAACAAGCTATAATTCAATCACTAATCCTACAACCATTAGTAGTCAGAAAGCCTTCTTGGCCCCATTAAAGAATCCTCAGCCATTTGATGATACAGATTAACTACCCACTTTGTGATACTTCCCTTATTTAAAATGTAAGTTGTCCCACATAGTCTCTGAGACAAAGGTTACCCAGAAGTAGGACAAATACTCAAACCCTTAAAAGTCTCAACTGAACTGACTTTGCCTTTATGAAAACTAGCACCATGCCTACTAAAAAATTAAATCTTTATACAAGAGAATTAAGTTATAAAGATTATAAAAGTTATATAACTTAAATAGATATAATGTTTATAATCTGTCTGACTGAAGGAAGGAATTCTATCCCTTGTGTTATCTGTAGAAACACTTCTTTCTGCCTGTCAAATAGGCAAATGGGTAAGGATATTGCTCTGTACCAAACTAAAGAGAACTTGATATGTTTGTATACTTCACTTTCCAGTAGTATCAACTCTAATGTCATCCTCTTATCAATTCTCAGTACAGATGTTTATCTTACAGCAGAAGATCTGTTTTCAATATTAAAGTCAGTTTCATGAACGTTTAATCTGTGCAGTAGCACAAGTCCTCACTCTGAGAAGGACCCTGTGCTTGGTTTCCAGCTGCTGTCACCATTTTGAATTTTTAAATAATATTTGAACAAAGAGTTTCTCATTTGCCTTCATGCTGGGTCCCACAAATTAAACTCCTAATCCTTGTCATCATTTTTAGCTTCAAGTAGATTCATATCTACTTACATAGTGGGGAATCAACAGTATATGTGTACAGTAATTTATTAAGGTTTTAGAGATGCACTCTCTTCCTTTTCTGTTATAATCTTAAAGATCAACTCCAATTTTTTCAAACTCAAGTGTATTACTTAGGCTATGAAAGTACACAGGGAAAAGTGGGAAACCTGATCACCAGATGTCCCATACATTTAGGGATCCATGACTTGGCCTACCCATGACTTGGCTCTTTTATAGACTCATATGGATAAACAATGCAAAGAAATAATTCAGTATACTGAAGTTTATAATCAATAGTTGCAAGTGAGTTTTCTCAAAGATAAGCTATAGGAATCACTGCACTTTCTTTAGCTTGAGGATTTGATTTACTAGAAATGACACTGACATTAGAGATAAGAATACTGGGGAACCTCATAGAATTTGATAAAATACTGCAAGAAATCTCCAAGAAACAGAATATTGTCCTGTTCCTCGTTTAAGAGCATAAAATACCTTATCAATATTAAAACTACTTGCTCTTTGAGAAACCCTGTGAAGAAGATAAAATGACAAATTACAGAGTGGATGGCAGTATTTGAAAATCACAGGTTCAACAAAGGACTTGAATTTAAAATATGCAAAGAACTCTCAAAAATCAACAGTAAAATGAACAAACAAGATACAATCCAGTTATAAAGTGAGCAACAGATAAGAGCAGACATTTCACTAATAAGGACAAACAAATGCAAATGAGCACATGAAAAATGTTTAGCATCATTAAACATTAGGGAAATATAGATTTAAACCACAATGGTATACTACTACACACTCTCAGAATGGCTAACACTTATTAAAATGTAGCAATATCAAATATGGTGAAAATAACTCATACATTGTGGGTGAGATTATAAAATTGTATAATAATTTGGGTAGTAGTAAAATGTAATGAAAACAGAACTTTTTGGGGTGTTAATTCTAAAAGGTCTTGTAGGTCTTCATAGAACCATTCAACTTCAGCTTCCTCAGCGTTACTGGTTGGGACATAGGCTTGGATCACCATGAGATTGAATGGTTTGCCTTGGAAATGAATAGAGATCATTCTGTCATTTTTGAGACTGCATCCAAGTACTGCATTTCAGACTTTTTTATTGACCATGAAGGGTACCCCATTTCTTCTAAGAGATTCCTGCCCACAGTAGTAGATATAATGGTCATCTGAATTAAATTCACCCATTCCAGTCCATTTTAGTTCACTGATTCTTAGAATGTCGACGTTCACTCTTGCCATCTCCTGTTTGACCACTTCCAATTTGCCTTGATTCATGGACCTGACATTCCAGGTTCCTATGCAATATTGCTCTTTACAGCATTGGACATTGCTTCTATCACCAGTCATATCCACAATTGCATATTGTTTTTGCTTTGGCTCCCTCCCTTCATTCTTTCTGGGGTTATTTCTCCACTGATTTCCTGTAGCATATTGGGCACCTACTCACCTGGGGAGTGTCTCTCTCAGTATTCTATCATTTTGCCTTTTCATACTGTTCGAGGGGTTCTCAAGGTAAGAATACTGAAGTGGTTTGCCATACCCTTCTCCAGTGGACCACATTCTGGCAAATTTGGCCTTGGAATATGGAATGAAACAGGGCAAAGGCTAATACGGTTTTGCCAAGAGAATGCACTGGTCATAGCAAACACCCTCTTCCAATAACACAAGAGAAGACTCTACACATTGATATCACCAGATGGTCAAAACCAAAATCAGATTGATTATATTAGATTTTTTTTTTTTTTATTCTTTGCAGCCAAAGATGGAGAAGCTATATACAGGCAGCAAAAACAAGATCGGGAGTTGACTGTGGCTCAAATCATGAACTCCTTATTGCCAAATTTANAACCTCCAATTAAAATAAATAAATTTATATTAAAAAAATTTTAAAACACACATATATTTTTTAAGAGAAGGAAAACACTTCTTACCAGAAGTTGCTTGACCCCTTATTTTCACACACACACACACACACACACACACACACACACACACACACACAAATTTCCATCTTTTTTTAAAAAGCATTTTTTCCAGCACACTCTCAAAGACTTGTTTCACTTTAAAGCTACTTTGAGTACATCATTAGGACTCTGCTTCTACTGCAGGAGGCACAGTTCAATCTCTGATTAGGAAACTAAGATCCTGTACACGTGGCATGGCCAAAAAAAAAAAATGAAAAATAAAGCAAGCAAGCTACTTTGGCTGGGAGAATAGGCTAAGCTGGAAATAGTTACATGATTTTAAAGACTGGTTTTAAAATGTTAGCATCCTCATCTTTTCTACTTAGGTGCTGCAGATTGCTACTACTTTCCAATAATATTATGTCACTGCCTCTGTTTTTCATCATTCATTAGTTAAATGAAAAAAACAAGGCATGGCACCATCTCAAACATGTAAGAGGTGCTAGATTTTGTGAATCTTAATTTCTTTCTTCAGTAGCTTTCTTTGGTTCCTAAGTAAAGTGTAGATATCTTTGATTCATTAAGGTAACCAGGCTTAGCCTCTACTTCTGCCCTCTGCTCCTATATATGAATTGTTTATATTACTGGAAATGATCGAAGGCCTGAGCAGTGGCTAGAGATAGGTTTCATTTATTCTTAGTTCCATAATAACCTTAAGAGATATGGCTCACCTCATTGTTTTGATGTTCTGAGCTGCGAGTAATACCACTCATGGTTTGTGAAAGGTACTTCTGCAATGTCTTGGTGCCTTCTGCCTTATGGTGGTGTTTTATTTGTAGGTCAGCATTGCTTGTCCTGAGAGAATGGAACCAATCACAAAGATCTCCCATATTCCGCCCAGTCGGTGGGCCTTAGTCTGCAGCCTGTGCAAGTTGAAGACAGGTGCTTGTATACAGGTAAGTCCAATGAAAAGTGGTTGAGTGGGTTAACACCAAATTAGCCAAACTCATCCTCCCAGTTAGAGCATCCTGCTAACTGAAAGGTTACTCAGGAAGCCACCTCCCACTCACTTCTGGAGCTCTGCTACTGTGCAGACCATTTCTGGAACCGTTTTTTGGTTGGTGCTTCTGGACCCTTCAGCTTATTCTTCTCAGTAGCCATAGTGGTAGTTAATTTCCATCCTTTGCTGTCAGATCTGACGAATTAGGTGAGTTCTGAAGCTAGACGATCCTGGGTGGAAACAAGCTGTAACTTCTAAGCAACCAGGCCCATGTTCTTGTGTGGGTTACCCATGGAGGATGGACGACTTAGGTTCCAGGGCAGTTTGACAGATGATTCTGTTGTTGGACTAAGTGCAACTCACTTGATAGGAAAGATGCATCTAAATGGATAAATTCCGGTTTGATAGACTTGAAAGTCATTCTCAAAGGCCCAGTTGTTGCATATGGTAGTGCTAGTAGAGTTTTCTGAGACATCTGAGGCATAGAAATTTAGCTGTTTGAGGTAGAAGTTGTAGCTGGCGCACCCAAAAACAGCATTTGGGGGTGGGGTGGGGTGGAGAATGACCAGTTACACCCAGAAAAGGCAGAAATATTGATCCTTCATAATCTAGTTTTCCAGAATGTCATCTCACCTTTTATTCCAAATGTAATAAGGTGGCTTTCCTGGCAAGAAGAGAGGAAGGGCTGACCTTCCACTCCCCAGACCTCTTGCATAGGAGCTACAGGCTGGTTGCAGTTAGGTTTACATGTTTACTTTCTTCACAGAAAGGGGGCCATATGATGTCATAGTTTAGGGACAGTGTCTCTAGGTGTTTCATGAGGTTTCTTGCTATCTGATTCTTCTTGTAGATTTTTAAACTCATTTTAACATTTGAAAGGACTGCATACTTTGTCTTGCTTTTTTTAAAAAAAATTTTCCAGCTGATTTTATTTAACTATAGCACTTTAGCAAGTGTAAGGAGGAAATTGTTTAAGGAAAACTATTCCCATCAGGTCTACTGCATTAACACATTGCCTTTTTATGCTTTTCTAAGTTCCCTCCTGATTGCTCCCCAGGTGAGCTTCTTGAGGGCCAAGGTTATGCATCAGTTTCCCTAGCACAAAGGAGAATGCCTGCCCAGTGTCAGCCCATTGAATAACTATAACTGTATTTAATTGTATCATAGATTAAATGTAATATGCATTCTCCCCAGTAAAAAAAATATTTTCCATATTTTCATAATTACCATACAGTCATTTTATAATAGCACATTGAATTTATATCCATTAATTTACTTACTGTCCTTATTGTTATCCCTGCATTTTCCCCCATATTTGCTGCTTTAAAGGATGATTTTTTTTACAGCAGTTAGTAATTGGTATCATGACTGTCATGAGAGAAAAAAACACACCATATTATCACATTCTGCCCTGTATTGTAGTTACTTACCTACAAGTCTTAGCTTCCCTAGGAGGCTGCAAGCTTGGACTGTTTCATCCTTAGATCCTACAAACCCCTGACATGGCAGATTGACAGTAAATATTAGATCGACAGGTGGAAGATGGATGAATAGATGGATGGAAAAAACATTCTGGAGTGGGTTTTTCATTTGCACTGAAATGAGTTTTGTTTTTATTACTTAGAGTTTAGATTCTGCATTTTGTAAAGGTCTTTCCAAATTAAGACTTTTTTTTTTTTTTTTACTGAGTAAATTAGAGATTTAATGAAGTTCCAATGAAGTCTTAGTTTTTCTCAATCTTAACAGATCCAACACCTTTTTATAACAGATAATTTGTAATGCATCTATACTACCTTTACTTTTGTAATATCTCTGCTTAGTATACTATGAGTTTACCAAATGAAAGTAGTGGCTTAAAATATGGTTGTTAAAATACAGATATATAATAGCTAATTCTCAGCTTTCTTGTTGAGGTAATAAAAGAAAATACATTCATCATTTTACTTGTTTCAACATTCCCCTTCCAGTTCCTCTGTTGCATGTAGTTTCATGAATCAGCATTAAGTTCTAAGCAAAAGATAATCTGACTTCAAAATTCTGACTCTGGTGTTTCCAGCAAGTAGTGTTAAGCAATGAGAAGATTCAATAACACTTTTCATCATTCCAGTTGCTTTGTTCTGGTGGACTTCTCTGAATGGCCCAAACTAGAAATGTTTTGGTTTTGTGTGTGTGTGTGTGTGTGTGTGTGTGTGAGACTGTCTCCATTTTCTACATAATGACTCTCCTTGGGAATTCAGCCATCATTATCTTGTCATGCCTTGATCCCAGATTCCACACCCCATGTATTTCTTTCTGGCTAATCTCTCTTATTTGGACCTTTGCTGTACCGCCTCAACTGTCTCCCAAATGCTGATCAGCATCCAAAGCCACTGGAGAAATACCAGCTACGTAGGATGCATAGCTCAACTTTTCTTCTTCCTTGGTTTAGGAGCCACTGAATGTATACTTTAAATAATGTCCTTTGATTGTTAAGTAACTATCTGCCAGCCTCTCCATTACAGTTATCATGCGTTCGTAGCTATGCCAACAACTGGCAGCAGTGGCTTGGGTAAGAGATTTCAGCAACTCTTGGGTGTAAACAATGTTGACTTTCTTGTTACCTTGCTGTGGTCAGTATCAGGTGGAGAATTTCTTCTGTGAGGTACCTGCTATGGTTCAATTATCATTGTGTTGATACATGGATCAATGAAGTAGAGATGTATCCTGCTGTGGTGGTCATAAAAGTCTCTTAAATTTTTGATTATTAGGAATTTCACTTATTCAACAAATATTTGAGTGCCTAATTGTGTGCCAGGCATTGTTCTAGGCACTTTGGATTTATCAATGGACCAAAAAAGAACTCTGCACCAGGGAACTTACATTTTGATTTGAGAGAAATCAGTGATAAGCAATAGATACTAAATAGCACATTATAAGACAGTATGTGCTATGGAAAGGGAAAATGTGCCAAAATATGAAGTATAGAAAGAAGATGGGGATTGTCGGGCAGGGAGCATACACTACAAGTTTAAATAAAGTGGTCAGAGTAAGACTCACCATAGTTGTGACATTTGAGCAAAGACTCGAAGGTGAGAGAAGACGCTGCATATATTTGGGGTAAAAATGTTCCCAGTAGAGGGATCATCCAGTACAAAAGCCCCGAGACAGGAGTATGTTTGGCCCGTCTGAATGATAGGAAAGAGGCCAGTGAGACTGTAATAGAGTGTGTGGGAAGAGAAGATCAGAGAGATTACACAGGGACCTGATTGGTTAGGGCAAGGGTTGGCAACTTTTTTCTGTATAGGGCCAGATAGTAAATATTTAAGCTTTTCAGGCCATATACTGTGTGTCACAATTAGTCATCTCTGTCGTTATAGCACAAAGGCAGCCATAGACAGTACTTAAGCAAATGAGCATGGGTATATACCAATAAAACTTTATTTATGGACTCTAAAATTTGAAAGTCACTTTGTCATAAAATATTCTTTTTCTTTTGATTGTTTTCCACTTTTTAAAAACATAAAAACCATCTTTAGCTCCTATTCTTATTTCTTGGGCCACATAACAACAGGCAGCTGTTTGCATTTGGTCTGTGGGCTATGGTGTGCAAGCCCATGGTGAAGGGTTCCCAGGGCCCTTATAAGGTCTTTTATTTGAAGACTCCTGGCTGTCCAGTGGTTAAGACTCCAAGTTTCCAAGGCAAAGGGCATGGGTTTGGTCCCTTTTCAGGGGAACTAAGATGCCACATGCCACACAGTGCTGCAAAAGATTAAAAAAAAAAAAAAGATCTTTTGTTGTTGCTCAGCATTTAAAGGGGGAGCCTTGGCAGGTTTTGAGCAGATGAGTGACATAATTTGATTTATATTTTTAACAGATCACTATGGAGAGCAGGGTACTACAGAGGTTAAAAATGAAACAAGATAGGTCATACATTAATTATCAAAGCTGGATAATGAGTATATGAGTGTTCTCTATGCTTTTATGTAGATTTTTCCATAGTAAAATGTTACAAACAAAAATAGACACTCTGGCTGCTTATCTGGAGTAGACTGTGAGGAGGGAAGGTTAGGAACGAGAAAAGCAATTCGGAAGCTTTTACAGTAATCCTTGAGAGATGGCTGGGGTGGCTTTGTCTGGAGTGATAGCCCTGTGGAGGTGGTAAAAAGTGATTGGGTTCTGGATGAATGTTGAAAATAGAGCCAACAGGATTAGCTACGAATAGGACGCAAGGTGAGAGAGAAAGAGAGGAGTTGGGGATGTTTCCAGACTTTGGCCCAAACAGGGAGAAGGGTAAAGTTTCCATATACTGAATGAAATAATCTCCAGTTAGAAGAGATGTGGAGGGAAAGATCAACATGAGTTCAGTTTTAGATATTTAAGTTTGAGATGTCTATCAGATATCGTAGTGGAAATATCAAACTGACAGTTGTCTGTGGGACTTGTGAGGAAGTTTTGGACTGAAGACATAAATTTGGGAGTCATTGTCATGTAGATATCTTTACCCTGAACTGGGTAAGATCACTGAGTGAGTGTGTGTAGATAGAGAGGAGAATAGTACCAAGCACTAAACCTTGAAGCATTCAACTGTTAGGTAGTTGGGGGAATAGGGAGAGAGAGGAGAGGAGACTGAGAAGTCATCAGGGAGACAGGAGGAAACCAAGAGAATGTAGTAGCCTAGAAACCAAGGAAAGAAAGCATTTCAAGGAGAAGGAAATGACCAGTGATGTAAAAATACTGCTGAAGTAAGATGAGGACTACAAATTGATCCCTGAATTTAGCAATGTGATTATTAGTAATCTGGATGAGCAATTTAGGTGGAGTGGTGATGGCAAAAGCTACATTGCCAAAGGTCAGGGCAAAGAAATAGAGTAGGAGGTCTGGAAAAGTGGGGAAAAGAAGGTCACTCTTTAAGATGGAAGAAATTTTGGACTCTGTGGGAGAGGGAGAGGGTGGGATGATTTGGGAGAATGGCATTGAAACATGTATACTATCATGTAAGAAACGAATCGCCAGTCTAGGTTTGATACAGGATACAGGATGCTTGGGGCTGGTGCACTGGGATGACCCAGAGAGATGATATGGGGAGAGTGGTGGGAGGGGGGGTTCAGGATTGGGAACTCATGTACACCCGTGGTGGATTCATGTCAATGTATGGCAAAACCAATACAGTATTGTAAAGTAAAAATAAATAAATAAATAATAAAATAAAATAGAATGGAATGGTAAAAAAAGATGGAAGAAATAGCAAGTATGTACGGTCAGCCCTCTGTTTCCACGGGTTCCACATCCACAGGTTCAACCAATGGCAAATTGAAAATATTCAGAAAAAATTCCAGAGAGTTCCAAAAAGGAAATTTGAATTTTCCTTGCACAGACAACTATTACATAGCATTTGCATTGTATTAGCTTTTATAATGATTTAAAGTATAGGAGGATGTGCATAGGTTACATGTAAATACTTCGCCATTTTATCAATATATAAGGGATTAAGCATCCGTGGATTTTGGTACCCACAGGAAGTCTAGAACCATTTCCCTGTGTATTACTGTAGCTCAGTCGGTAAAGAATCTGCCTGCAGTGCAGGNCCTGCATTACAGACAGTTACATGGTGGGACCCTTATCTACTATGTATGAGACATGGAGTTAGTTAAGACATTGAAAGTACAAAGGTGAGCATGGCAGTCCCAACTCTTCAACAGCTGGAGGGGCTGGGTGTGACACTGATGAGAATAAATGAGTAAAACAGATGCTTATAATACAAAACACAAAAGAAAAAAAAAAGGAGGGGGGGCAGGGAGTAGCATAAAATCTGACCAGGACTGACACAGAGATCAGGGAAAGATTTTCGAAAAGTCAATGTTGAGTTGAGCCCTGGATGCTGAAGAGGAGGAATGTTCAGAGTGAAAATGATTTAATTTTCACCTATTTAAATTTCACCTATTTACAAAGCAATCCACTTTTTGAAACACCTTGAGCCTTTGTTATACTAAGTAACAGACATTATTCTGTAGAAGTCAATTCAAGTGGACATCTGGCAGTTTTCATTGTTTTAGCAATGTTTTGAATTTTGAATCAATTCTGAAGCTTAATCAGGTATCCACAGTGGGCAGATAATCCACATATTAGGAATGTAAATTTTTATTCAACATAAGGTAAATGGAGATGTTTTCAGTTAAGGGAAAAGGTACTATAAAAACAGGTTATCGTACAGTGAGTCAGGATTTACAATGAGTCAGGATTCTATTGGATGTTGTTTAGGCAACAAAAGGTATACTTCATGTTTTCATATTTCAGTCCCTAATCGAACTAAGATGCAGAGAAATGTAAACTTCTTCAAATCTCAGAGGTATTCCATTTTTTGTTCTGTATTATAATTCTTGCTAGCTATTAAAGAAGATTGGCTGCCCCGTTTTTGCTTCTTCATCTGGTTTATTCATGCTCAGAAACAAATAAAGTAACACAAAAGCATTTTCCAATAAAAAATGACTAATGAATTAGAAAGTGCTATCCGGTGCCTTGTGAACATTTCAAAATACTGTAAGCCTTTTTCTTCATTAAGATATTCCCAAAATAAAACCAAAGGGGAAAAAATGTATTTCACTGCAGAAGCATGAAATATGATAACTAATAAGAACAATTATAATCATTTTCTTTAGAATACAACAACTATGAATGACACATGTAAATAGCTCCAATATATTCATTTAATATTACTGATAATTAATGTGAGCACTAAATTAGAATTCCTTTATCAGTCAGAGTTGTAAAGCACTGTAACAGCTTAGAGATTACTGGAAAAGCTGATACCTGAGTGAAGAGTATACCCAGTCTGCTGATAATGAAGGAATGTACTGACTTTTAATTCCATAAATAAATAGAATGTTTTTAAGCATCAGACTTCACGAAAATTTAGCTGAATTAATTAGTAAACACATGCTGCATGTTTGCCCAAATGCTTTATTTCCTGCAGAAGCTAAATACCTTTCCCCGTTTGCATCTGTGAGAATATTGAATTGTCCTAATTTTGAACAAGCCCATAAAATGCATTCGGAGTGATCTCGGTAAAATTTAAATAGTTACATGATTCAGTAAAGTGATATGTTCAGTACACTTCTTGACCTTTTCCCCAGATACTATCAGAAAAATAAACAAGATCCTTTTTGGCTGGGAAAAACAAGTTGTCCCACACCTCTCTTGGAAAACCTCTTCTCTTACACTCAAAATTATATGAATTCAGAATAGCTCCAAATGAAGTAAAATAAATGACTTTGTGGTATATCTAAAAGATGCAAACATACATATTTTAAGTAATTTAAACTGACAGAATGCCAACATCTGGGCAGTATTAGAACATCTGATTTGCAATAGGCCCTCAATAAATGCTTGCTGAATGAAACAAGCCTAGTGGAATTTTTTAAAAGTAAAACTTGGATGAAGACATAAAATTAATATCACCTATGTTATTATTTTGGGGGGCAAAATAATGTTTTATAAATTTGCAGTTTTAATATCATGCAAATCCAAATGCTTATTTTTTCTTTCCTCTTACACATTTAATTCAAGCCATCTTCACCTCACTTCTCAGTGACTGAAACATGCATAATGGACTTCTTGCCCCATTTCTGCCCAACCCCCCCACCACTGCCCCACTCCTGCTCCCATTCTTTTTCCATTCTATAAGCTGACCTTTCTAAAACCTTCTGTACCTGCCCCCACTCCCCCAGGATAAAGCCCAAAGCATCCAGATTACTTCATTGTGTGCCCACAGCCAGTCTCTCCAACCTCCTCCATCTCCACAACGCAACTTCTGGCACTTAGTGCTCCAGCCGTATTCAACTCTGCAACTTTTCTGCAAGCCATGCTCTCACCCCAGAGCCTTTGCACGTGCTGTCCCCTCTATTAGAAAGCTTTACCTCCTACCAACTCTTGGCCTTCTATCCTTTCATCTAACTTACTCACACTTGTCTTTATGGTTTTGTCTGAGACATTATCCACTCCAGGAGGCTTCTCTGACAGCCCCGCCTCCTCTCTTAGGACTAGATTCATGTCATATGCTTTCACTTAGCTAATGACTCAAAATCATGGGTTTTTTGTTATTACCTCTTAAAAAATTCCTTGAGTTCCCAACACCTAACATGATGCTTGGCACATAGCTGTCATTAAATAAGTACTCTGTGAATGAATTAGGAAAACCTTCAAAAACTGAGCAATCTTCTTTGATAAAGTTGATCTAGTAATAATTTATATTATAAATGATAATAGTGAAAAAAGAAATGTACCAAAAGAGACCTGGATTATCATCATCCTAGCTCTGTCATTAGCTATAAGTAATTTCTCTGTACCCCAATTTAATTTGCAAAATAGGTATAACACCTAAACTTCCTACTTTGCAAAAGGATAGATCCAAAGGGCTCAGTTAAGTAAAAGCACCTTGGAAAATATAAGGAACTCGTTATGCACGATATTAGTATTACTGTTATTATTAAATGCCTATATCACCACTTTGTCATATTCCTGCTCAAAAGTCCCCAGTACCTCCACACTGTCACCCACTCTTCCACCTTCAATAATACTTTCTAGAGCATGGCTATGTGGATTGATGGTCAGTCTCATGGACATTTCTGTGTCTCAGTTGGGGGGTTTTTTGCCTGGCAGCCACTCTAACTTCACTCTAGGAGAAGTTCTTCTCTCTCCAATCTTGGATCTCATCCTTTGGGTGAAGCAGATTCTGGCCTAGGAACTCAAATAGGAAGACTAATAAGCCAGTGAGCACCCTGCATTCTCCCAGCCAATGGGCATGGTCCCTGGGCCTCCCCAAGCCATGACTCAGCCAGTCCAATCAGAGTGAACTTCAGGGCTTCCTCAGGGAGGAGTACAGCAGAAATGCCCATGCTCCTCTGCTGGGTCAGCCTGGCAGCAAACCACTGTAGGAGGTGCCAGCAGTCATATCGCAACAATAAGCAAAGCCTGGTAAGATGAAGCCAACAAATCCACAGCAAAGAGAGACATGAAAATGTCTTGTCCTTGGGGCATTCTCTAGCTGCTGAGTCATGCCTCACTTGACACTGGCACTACCCAGCAGTAATGATAATCGGGAAGAGGCATTTGGGCATCTTGACAATTAGTGTGACATCTCTGGGCTTTTCCTCCCAGAAAATAGATCTTTAAAATTTCCCTTCTTCATCACAATAATGCTCTGAAAAATAAAATTTAAATCCATATTCAATTAATGCTTACAGAACAAATGTTGATATCTTCATAAGTGAAGAAAAAGTATTACTGTAAGTGGAATTATCAGCATTGACTTGATTACTCATCTTCCTTCTTATTCAGCTGCAGGTCTGCAATGTTGTTGAAATATGAAGCTAATGCATAGAAAAGTGGTTTATTTTCTACAAAATCAGTATCCAAGGGGAAAAAATATTAAGTCCATGTGATCTAGGAAAAACTATCCTAAGAGGCACTTATTGTCAAAATTCCAGCCTGACTATCCTATCTAAATCTTTCAAAAACGTTTCTGGCTCTACAGTTTTGGTAAGACCCAGGCTTGTCAGAATTGCTTTCTTCAGTAGTAAGCAGTTAGATCAGGAAATAAACCACAAAAATTCCTTAATTGCTATTCATCTAAGTCAGGTCTTATACTTTGGCTGAAAAAAATAAACCAAAGGAAAGAAATGCCTAGCAGTCTTTTTCGGGGTTTTTTTTTTTTTTTTTNCACTGTCCTGCAGCAGGATAAAAACTGCTGAGGACAAATGCACCAGGCCCATGGTGTTCAGCGCAGATGTTGTCTGCTTTTGAGGAGTACACACTGTTTTTTTGGGGGGGGGGCGGGTAATAAAATATTTCTTTAAAGAGGCAAGAAACAATTTAATTCCTAAGTCAGTCTCTGGTGTTCTTTTTCAAAGATTTTTATTCTAACCACCCTATCTGATTCAATTCTCATCCCACAAGAAACTCCAACTCCCCTTACAAATGTGAACATGTAAGGACAGCATTTTCCCTCTAATGAAAGTATTTCAAAAACTCATTTCTCTTCTATAATTTCTGAAAAATAAGTAGAAAAGTATTTCTTCTTAACCCCTTTAAAAGTAAACCACAGTGAGATATTACTTCATACGCATTAGGGTGGTAATAATCAAAAAAGCAGACAGTAACATTTATTGGCAAGAAGGTGGAGAAATTAGAACACTTATGTGTTGCTGGTGGGAATGTATAATGCATAACTACTGTGGAAAACAGTTTGGCAATTCTTCAAAAAGTTAGACATAGAGTTACTATATGCCTTGGTAATCCACTTCTAAGTATACATCTACAAGTTAGAGGTCCCCAAGACCACCCTCAAATTCAATAATTCATTAGAAGGACTCACAGAACTCAAAAAAACAATTATACTCACGGTCATAGTTTATTACAGTGAAAGAATACAGATTAAAATCAGCAAAAGGAAGAGGTACATAGGGCAGGATCCAGAAGAGACCAGGCACAGAGCTTGCAGTTTCCTCTCTAAGAGGAATCCTGTGGACAGTGCTTATTTTTCTCAGCACTGATGTATGATAATACACAGAGTATTGCCAACCAGCAAAACCACCCAAGCCTTGGTGTTCAGAGATTTTATTAGGAGTTGGTCACGTAGACATGACTGACCACCTGC
Source organism: Oreotragus oreotragus (assembly GCA_006410675.1). Classification (NCBI taxonomy): domain Eukaryota; kingdom Metazoa; phylum Chordata; class Mammalia; order Artiodactyla; family Bovidae; genus Oreotragus; species Oreotragus oreotragus. The sequence continues at coordinate 87,920 of SJYX01012196.1, forward strand.
ATAGCTGGACTTAGTCTCTAGTCTCTCCAGTCCCTCCAAAGGTCAGGCTGATACCACATGACTCAGAGCTTCCACCATAAATCACATTGTTAACAGAGAATATCTGACATGGCCCAAGGCCTCCAGGTAAATAAAGACACTCTTTATCAGACAGGACATTCTGAAGGTTAAGAGGTTACCTCTCAGGAGCTAGAGGCAAAGGGCCAAAGTTTTCTTTGGCAAAGTTAATCTTTTATTGCACGTTACCAAAGAGAAATGAAAACATATGTCCACATAAAAACTGGTACACAAGTCTTCATAGCAGCATTATTTCATGATAGCTAAAAAGTAAAAATAGTCTAAATGTCCATCAACTGAAGAATGGATAAACAAATGTGGTATATCCAATATAATGGAATATTATTTGGCCATATTTTTAAAAGGATGAAATTCTAATACATGCTACAACATGGATGAACCTTGAAAACATGCTAAGAAAGAAACCAGATATAAACTGCCACCTATGATTCCACTTACATGAAGTGCCCAGAATAGGCATTTCTATAGAGACACAAAGTAGATTAGTGGTTGCTCAGGGCTGGGATTGGGAACAGGGAGTGGCAAATAGAAATGAGATTTCTTTGGGGGGTGATGAAAATGTACTGGAATTACATAGTGGTGGTGGTTGTACAACTCTGTAAATACACTAAAAACATTGAAATGTTTTAAATTGAATTTAATTTAAATTTTAATTTGAAATGTTTAAAATTGATGAGTTTTGTGGTGTTTAAATTATATCTCAGTAAAGCTGTTCTTTTTAAATGGGCCACCATTTAAACCACCACCCCTGTCACCTTAAGTGATTACAGTAGAAATGAGATATTTACAAAAGCATTTTGTTTAATAGAATGTGCCAAATATATATTTTTGGAAAAAAAGTAAAAAGTTATTTGATTGGTTAGCATTTCTTCTTTATCACCAAGATATGTATGTGGACTTCCAGCTTTGAGTATGACCTTAGAATGACCTTTTTTGAAACTAGATTGATTTTATGGCAGTTTCCTAGGGACATTTCATTTTTCATCTAAGTACCCAGTTCTTGTTCATGTTATTGTCTTTTATTTTGAGTAATTTATATTTATGTCCCTACATTTTATAAATTTGATCTAAGAGAGATCTGTTTTTAGCTTCCCATCAGTAGTAGTTTTATGTCACACACTCATCTCCTTGAACAGAACATTCCTTTTGCTTTCTCTTCCCTCATTTTTGTCTATTAAACAGCAGAAGAGCACTATGTCCAACACTTTTAACCTTTTCCTATGGAATGCCTTTTGCTACTTGTTTTTTAAATGACCAGTTAGTTTCTTAGTCAAGGGATAACAGAAGGTATCCAGATAAAAGTATAGTCTGGGCTTTTCATCATCCTTGTTTTCATGAGGCTTTTCAAATCATAGAATTTTTAAGGATACAAATTTCAGTGTAATGGAACAAACTCTTCCAGTTAAGCTAAGTTGGGGTGGGCTGTTTTAGGAATGCAGCAGGTGGCTAGAGTACCACTTAACTGAAAAGTAGGAGTTGAGGGTAGGGGGCAGTTTAGGTAGAAAATCAGGTACTTTACAGGAAGTACAAGTAATAATGGGCTTCCCTGGTTGCTCAGACAATAAAGAATCCACCTGCAATTCAGGAGACACAGGTTCAATCCCTTAGTCGGGAAGATCCCTTGGAGAAGGAAATGGCAACACACTCCAATATTCTTGCCTGGAAAATTCCATGGACAGAGGAGCCTGGTGGGCTACAGTCCATGGGGTCGCAAAGATTCAGACACAACTAAGCAACTAACACTTTCACTACTTTCACAAGTAATAACACGTGTGAGGTTAGAAAAGATGATCTTTGAATTGTTGTTCATACTTGGAATTCTTTATCCTGTGAAATTAGATTAAGTGGAATCTGCTCCCATTAAAGCTTTGGTGGTTGCCAGTATTCTTTTTTTTAATTGGAGGTTAATTGCTTTACTATGTTGTGTTGGTTTCTGCTATACAACACATCAACCATAAGTGTGCGTGTGTGTGTGTATACATACACACACACATATATATATATATCCCCTCACTCTTGAGCCTCCCTCCCAGCCCCCCATCCTACCCCTCTAGGTCATCACAGAGCGCTGGGCTGGGCTCCCTGTGTTATATAGTAACTTTTCGTTAGCTATCTATTTTACGTGGCTCAGAGGTTAAAATGTCTTCCTGCAATCCAGGAGACCCAAGTTTGATCCCTGGGTCGGGAAGATCCCCTGGAGAAGGAAATGGCAACCCACTCCAGGATTCTTGCCTGGAGAATCCCATAGACAGAGAAGCCTGGGGGGCTACAGTCCATGGGGTCGCAAAAAGTCAGACACGACTGAGCGACTTCACTCACTCACTCACCACTCAGTGTGTATATATGTCAGTGCTACTCTCTCAATTCCTCACACCTTCTCCTTCCCTCACTGTGCCCACAAGACAGTCCTGTACGTCTTTGTCCTTCCCTGCAGATAGATTCATCAGTACCATTTTTCTAGATTCCATATATATGCATTAACACATGATAGTTGTTTTTCTCTTTCTGACTGACTTCACTCTGTATAACAGGCGATAGGTTCATCCACCTCATTTCAACTGACTCAAATTTGTTCATTTTTATGGCTGATATTCCACTGTATATATGTACCACAACTTCTTTATCTATTCATCTGTTGATGGTCATCTAGGTTGCTTCCATGACCTAGCTATTATAAATAGTGCTGCAATGAATATTGGGGATACATTTGTCTTGAATTACAGTTTTTCAGAGTACATGCCCAGTAATGGGATTACTGAGTTATATGTTACTGAGTTATATGATAGCTTTATTCCTAGTTTTTAAAGAAATCTCCATACTTTTCTCCTTACTGTTTTTATCAATTTACATTCTCATCAGCAGTGCAAGAGAGTTCCCTTTTGTCTGCATCCTTTCCAGCATTTATACTTTGTAAAATTTTTTGATGGCGGCCATTCTGACCAGCATAAGGTGATAACTCACTATTATTTTGGTTTGCATTTCTCTAATAACGAGCGATGTTGAATATCTTTTCTTGTGTTGCCAGTATTTTCAAGTGTTGAATTTCTCAATCTTTAAGGAGGCCTGCCAGGTTTTTTTTGTTTTTTTTTTTTTTAGTTTTTATTCGTATCCAAGGTCATTCTCTATGTTTTGTTATCAAAAACCCAATATATAGATAATTGAGCAGTCTACCCTCCAGATTCATGCTTCCAAAAGATGTGAGACTTGGCTTTAATCATGGGAATTCCCACTATATCTTTTGAAACAGATCCTCCATTGCTTTCCTTCTTTTATTTGCATAAAATATAAATACACGTGCATGTTAAATCTTTGGAAGGAAAACTGTAACATAGCCATAACAAATGGTAATTGAAAGTAACTGAAGCATAAGAGTCATGGGCTAGGTTCTCTTTGCCTCCCTGTGAATCTTCAGTGCATGTCCCATAGTGATACCTAAGAAATGTGTTACATCTATGAATGGAAGAATATTGTAAACTTAATTCCAGATTGTCTGTAACCATACTGTCCAGTAGAACTTTCTATGATGTGATGGAAATTTGTGCTGTCAAGTATGGTTGAAATGTGGCTAGTGTGACTAAGGAATTGAATTTTTAATTGTATGTAATTTTAATTTTATTTTATATGTAATTTAAGATAGCCAGTTGGCTACCTTAGCTACCATGTTGGACAGCACAGCTCTATAAGACCAATTTCAAGAAGTTAGATTACTTAAATATTGGAGTTCCTGTGACTTTTTTAGAACCAGTAGCTGTTCTGGCAGTAATATTGATTCTGTTTTTCTTTCATTTGTTCAGAAGCATTTCTTGAGCACTTGCTAGTTCAATAGTTGATGACAGTGCAAAGATGAATGACACAGCTTCTGTCTTTAAGAACCATGGCCAGGAATTTTACATTTGTTATGCTCTAAGTACAGTTTAAAAGGACCATTATAGAAGCATATAATAAGGTGATATTGGGGTCACAGAAAAAATACAGCGTGACTCTTTATAGGGGCCAAAGAAGAATTCTCAGAAAAACTTAATTCTTGTGTTAAAATTTAAAGAAGAATTTGAAAAAAAAATTTTGCCTCTGTTTTTACTGTTTTGTTAAAGAGCAGATTTCTGGGCTTTCTTGTAAGGTGTCCGTCATAGTCAGTTTAAGACCTGTCTCTTATACACATCTAGATGTGTATAAGAGACAGGTGTTATATAGTAACTACATATTAGTTATCAATTCTACATATGGTAGTATATATATTTTAATGTTACTTTCTTAATTTTTCCCACTCTCCCCTCTCCCTGCTGTGTCCAAAAGTCTGTTCTCTACATCTGTGTTTCTATTTCTGCCCTACTAATAGGTTCACCAGTACCATTTTTCTAGATTCTGTATATATGTGTTATATATGATATTTGTTTTTCTCCGTATATATGTGTTATATATGATATTTGTTATATATGGTAGTATATATATTTTAATGTTACTTTCTTAATTTTTCCCACTCTCCCCTCTCCCTGCTGTGTCCAAAAGTCTGTTCTCTACATCTGTGTTTCTATTTCTGTCCTACTAATAGGTTCACCAGTACCATTTTTCTAGATTCCGTATATATGTGTTATATATGATATTTGTTATATATACGGAATATGCAGATACATATTCCGTATATATGTGTTATATATGATATTTGTTTTGACTTACCTTATATAACAGGCTCTAGTTTCATCCATGTCACTACAACTGACTCAAACTCATTCATTTTTATGATTGAGCAAAATTCCATTATATATATATATATGTATGTGTGTGTGTGTATATATATATATATCCCTGTAAAATATTTACCCATTCATGTTGATGGACATCTAGGTTGCTTTTGTGTCCTGGGTAGTGTAAATAGTGCTGCAATAAACATTGGGGTACATGCGTCTTTTTGAATTATGGTTTTCTCAGGGTATATGCCCAGTAGTAGGACTGCTGGATCATATGGTAGTTTTATTCTTAGCTTCTTAAGGAATCCCCATAATGTTCTCCATAGTGACTATCTCAATTTACATTCCCACCAGCAGTTCAAGAGCATTCCCTTTCTCCACATCCTCTCCAGCATTTATTGTTTGTACATTTTTTGATGATGACCCCTCTATTTTGTGTAAAGTTATACCTTATCATAGTTTTTATTTGCCTTTTTTCTAATAATGAACAATGTTGAGCAACTTGTTATGTGTTTGTGGGCCATCTGTATGTCTTCTTTGAAGAAATGTCTGTTTAGGTCTTCTGCTCATTTTTTGATTGGTTTATTTGTTTTTCTGACTTTGAATGCATGAACTGCTTATATATTTTGGAAATTGATCTTTTGTCAGCTGCTTCATTTGCAATTATTTTCTCTAGAACAATTTTTGTTTTCACTATTTAAATGGAAACAAAAAATAACTGAGTATCCAAAGCAATGTTTGGAAGAAAAATAAAGCTGGAGGAATCAATCTTTCTGACCTCAGACTATACCACAAAACTACAGTCATCAAGACAGTAGGGTACCGGCACAAAAACAGAAATATAGATCAATGGAACAAGCTAGAAAGCCCAGAGATAAGCTTACACAACTATGGGCACCTTATCTTTGACAAAGAAAGCAAGAATACACAATGGGACAAAAAAAAAGACTCTTCAATAAGCGGTGCTGGGAAAATTGGACAGCTACATGTAAAAGAATTAAATTAGAACACTTCCTAACACCATACACAAACTCACAGTGGATTAAAGACCTAAATGTAAGGCCAGAAACTATAAAACTCTTGGGGGAAAACAGACAGAACACTCTTTGACATAAACAGCAGTAAGATTCCCTTTGATCCATGTCCTAGAGTAATGAAATAAAAGTAAAAATAAACAAATGAGACTTAATTAAACTTAAAAGCTTTTTCACAGCAAGCTATAAACAGCATGTGTCCATGCATGCTAAGTTGCTTCAGTCATGTTTGATTCTTTGTGACCCTATAGACTGTGGCCTGCCACACTGCTCTGTCCATGATATTCTCCAGGCAAGAATACTGGAGTGGGTTGCCATGCCCTCCTCCATCTTTCCAACCAAGTGTTTGAACTTTTGTCTCCTGCAGCTCCTGCATTGCAGGTGGATTCTTTATGCTGAGCCACTAGGGAAGCCCATAAACAACATATGGTAAGTTAAGTTAAAAAAAAAAATTTTTTTCATGGATTCTCCATATTCTTTTCTATTGTGGCTCTACCAATTTACATTAAAACCAATAAGGCACACCTGTTTTATTTTCTCCATATCCTCATTAACACTTGTTACCTCTTGTTTGTTTGTTTGTTTTTTTTTTTTTGGTAATAGACACTAAAAGGTATGAGGTAATATCTCATTATAGTTTTGATTGGCATTTCCCTGATAATTACTGATGTTGAGCAACTTAGTCCATTTGATGACTTGTCAAATATTCGTTGATCATATATACATGGGTTTATACCTAGGTTTCTATTTTATTCAATCAGTTTATGTGTCTATTTCTATGTCAGGGCATACTGCTTTGATTACTAAAGTTTTGCAATATATCCTGAAAGCATGGAGCATAATTGCCTCCAGCTTTGCTCTTTCTTTTCAAGATTGCTTGGGCTATTAAGGATTTTTCTGATGTCATATGAATTTTAACATTGTTTATTGTTTTATTTCTGTAAAAAGTCATTGAAATTTTTATAGAAATTGCATATAGTCTATAAATTGCTTTGAGTAGTATAGACATTTTAACAATAACAAAGAATTATTAATTCTTTCAGTACATGAACATGAGATATATTTTTTTTATGTCTTCAGTTTGTCTCATCAATGTTTTATAGTCTTTACTGTATTGTGTACTTGAGATTAGTAAAAGAGTAGATTTTGAATGTTTCCCCCAACATAATATAGAGCTTTGTACAAGGTGATTGATGTGTTAAATTGATTTTATTGTGATAATCAATTCTTAATCATCATCTTTTATACATTAAATTTATATAATTTTATTTGTATATCTTAATAAAACTGGGAGAAAAAGTCAGATGTAAGACAACATTGGGAAATAAACTTAGCCATTAAGTTGAAAGGAACAGAAGAAAGATAGGAGCTGAGTGGATAGTATAATACAACATGAGCAAAAGACACAAAGAAACTTATATCAGCCTCAATGCAGCACTGGAGTAGCTCCCCATGTGGGTGGGAATTCTGGCTAATATTCCCAATTTATAAAGAAACTGAATATTTCATTCCCGATAGATACTTATCTTACTTTCTTGGATTTACCTTAAATCAGCCATATTGATTGTAAATATAGATAACGAGAAACTCAATTTAAATAGAGTGAGGAAGTCAGAAGGGAATGCTCTCATGACTTATACAATGGCAGAACCCAAAAGAAAAGAAAATTTTTTTCTTGTCTGACAACAGCTCAGTCAATAAATCAAAACTACAATGAGGCATCATCTTACACCAATCACAATTCAGTTCAGTCAGTTCAGTCACTCAGTCATGTCTGATTTTTTGCGACCCCATGAACCATAGCACGCCAGGCCTCCCTGTCCATCACCAACTCCTGGAGTCTACCCAAACTCATGTCCATTGAGTTGGTGNCCTCCCACCCCCCATCATCCCTCCTGATCATCCCCATACACCAGCCCCAAGCATCTTAACAGACCCATCACAAGCACGGAAATTGAAACTGTAATCAGAAATCTTCCAGCAAACAAAAGCCCAGGTCCAGACGGCTTCACAGCTGAATTCTACCAAAAATTTAGAGAAGAGCTAATACCTGCTGCTGCTGCTGCTGCTGCTAAGTCACTTCAGTCGTGTCTGACTCTGTGTGACCCCCATAGACGGCAGCCCACCAAGCTCCCCCATCCCTGGGACTCTCCAGGCAAGAATACTGGAGTGGGTTGCCATTTCCTTCTCCAATGCATGAAAGAGAAAAGTGAAAGTGGAGTCGCTCAGTCTGTCCGACTGTTAGTGACCCCATGGACTGCAGCCCACCAGGCTACTCCATCCATTGGATTTTCCAGGCAAGAGTACTGGGGTGGGGTGCCATTGCCTTCCCCGGAGCTAATACCTATCCTACTTAAACTCTTCCAAAAAATTGCAGAGGAAGGTAAACTTCCAAACTCATTCTATGGGGACATTTTTAAGCTAACATAACACAATTTGTGTTATATTTGTGGGTACATATTTGTACAGAATTATGACTGCAGTATAATTCAGTTCAGAAGTATCAATTCTTCAGTGCTCACCTTTCTTTATGGTTCAGTTCTCACATCCATACATGACTACTGGAAAAATCATAGCTTTGACTAGTAGAACTTTTGTCAGAAAAGTAATTTCTCAGCATTTTGATATTCTGTCTAGGTTGGTCATAGCTTTTCTTCCAAGGAGTAAGCGTCTTTTAATTTCATGGCTGGAGTCACCATCTGAAATGATTTTGGAATCCAAGAAAAGAAAGTCTGCCACTATTTGCATTGTTTCCCCATCTATTTGCCATGAAGTGATGGGACTGGATGCCATGATCTTTGATTTTTGAGTGTTGAGTTTTAAGCCAGTTTTTTCACTCTACTCTTTCACACTAGGTTGGTCATAGCTTTTCTTCCAAGGAGTAAGCGTCTTTTAATTTCATGGCTGGAGTCACCATCTGAAATGATTTTGGAATCCAAGAAAAGAAAGTCTGCCACTATTTGCATTGTTTCCCCATCTATTTGCCATGAAGTGATGGGACTGGATGCCATGATCTTTGATTTTTGAGTGTTGAGTTTTAAGCCAGTTTTTTCACTCTACTCTTTCACTTTCATTAAGAGGCTCTTAGTTCCTCTTTGCTTTCTACCATAAGGGTGGTGTTATTTGCATATCTGAGGTTATTGATATTTCTCCCAGCAAGCTTGATTCCAGCTTGTGTTTCATCCAGTCCAGCATTTTGCATGATGTACTCTACATATAAGTTAAATAAACTGGATGACAATATACAGTCTTTATGTACTTCTTTCCTGATTTGGAACCAGTCTGTTTTTCCATGTCTATTTCTAACTGTTGCTTCTTAACCTGCATACAGGTTTTTCAGGAGGCAGGTAAAGTGGCCTGTATTCCAATCTCTTGAAGAATTTTCGACAATTTGTTGTGATCCACAGTAAAAGGATTTAGCATAGTCAATGAAGCAGAAGTTGATGGTTTTTTAAATTCTCTTGCTTTTTCTATGATGCAGCAGATGTTGGCAATTTGATCTCTGGTTCTTCTGTCTTTTCTAAAATCAGTTTGAACATCTGGAAGTTCTCTGTTCAAGTACTTTTGATGCTTGGCTTTTGAGAATTGCTTTTCTAGCTTGTGAAATGAATGCAATTGTGCAGTAGTTTGAACATTTTTTGGCATTGCTTTTCTTTGGGATTGGAATGAAAATTGACCTTTTCCAGTCCGGTGGCCACTGCTGAGTTTTCCAAATTTGCTGGCATATTGAGTGTATCACGATAACAGCACCATCTTTTAGGATTTGAAATAGCTCATCCTGTATTCCATCACCTCCACTAGCTTTGTTTGTAGTGATGCTTCCTAAGGCCCACTTGACTTCACACTCCAGGATGTCTGGCTCTAGGTGTATACTTAGTCATACACAGATTATATATACCTATAATATATGGTCCATTAGCATCAATTTTGGCTTCCCTGACAGCTCAGTTGGTAAAGAAGCTCCCTACAATTCAGGAGACTCTGTTTTGATTCCTGGGTTGGGAAGATCAGCTGGAGAAGGGATAGGCTATCCACTGCAGTATTCTGGGCTTCCCTTGTGGTCAGCATGTAAAGAATCTACTTACAATGAGGGAGAACTGAGTTTGATCCCTGGGTTTGGAAGATCCCCTGGAGAAGGGAATGGCTACTCACTCCAGTATTCTGGCCTTGATTGGGTCACAAAGAGTCATACATAACTGAGTGATTTTGACTTCGACTTCAAAATCAATTTTACCTATAAATCATGGGCATGTAGGAATTTTTTTCAAATTGACAATTTTTGAAGAATTTCTGTAGATCCTATCCTTTTTTACATACAAGGAGCAAAAAAAGATATTTTTGGTACCTAAGATATCAATCCGGGGAAGGCAATGGCACCCCACCCCAGTACTTTTGCCTGGAAAATTCAATGGATGGAGTAGCCTGGTGGGCTGCAGTCCAT
>SJYX01012196.1:99477-116428 GCA_006410675.1 Oreotragus oreotragus
AAAAAAAAAGAAATTTGCTATACTTACATAGTGTATGGTGACTATAACAGCTCTTAACTGGTAGTGATTAAATTTTAGAGTTCAGCAATGAAAAAAGTCACCAGGGATACCAAAGATTCATCCTAGGCTTTAGATAAGTACCAACTTTTCAACCAGTATGCCTTCAATTTCAGGTATATCTCTTATATTCAGAATGGAAAAAAATTCTTCTAACTTCTAAAGTCAATTAAAAGACTAAAGTCTGTAGCTGAGCTATGACACAGTCTAGAATCAGTATTTGGAGTCAGTGGGTTGAGTTTGAGAATTTTGCTAAATACGGCCACTCCATGGCACCATGAGGAATTCCACACTCCTTTTTCCACCTCATGCTTCAAGGTAGAGGAGTAGAATTGAAAACTGGTATAGATTTTTTTTAGCAGCCCTATTAAACAGGAGCCCTGAGACCTGCTCCTGAGAAGTAACTCTGTCACCATGGTTGTATGAATGACAAGCAAAATAGACACTGAGATAGCAGATATTGTTGCCCTGTCCTTGCGGCATGACTAGGAAGCAGGGAGAAAAACAGCTGAATAGCAGTGTCCACTGAACATTTGGAGTTGATCTTGTTGACTGTGCCTAAGAATCATTGGCTAATTTTCTCACTGCTGTAACAAATGTGCTAGAACAAATCCAAGCAGCTCACTTCACAGTCAGTTATGCTTTAATGGGTTCAGTGGGGAGCCACCTGGAGTTTTGTTTCCTGTTTCTTATAGAATTCCAAATGTAGATTTGTCAGGATTGTGCAGGAAGCTTTTAATCATAAGAATTCCTCATTTCTTCCTCCCTTTTTCCTTTCTCTCATTACCTTCTTGCTTTCTTCCCCCTACCTTTCCTTCTTCTCTTTTTCTTTTCTTTTCTTCTTTTCTTTATTCTTTATGCATTCAATTTATGAATCACTCCCATGAATTAGATAATGTCGAAGCATCAGGGATACAGTAGTGAATAAAAATAAGCAAACTCCCTGCCAGTCTGAAGCTAGTGAGAGGGAATAAAGCACATAACATAAACAAGGTATAAAACTGGGGAGCCACCTGGAGTTTTGTTTCCTGTTTCTTATAGAATTCCAAATGTAGATTTGTCAGGATTGTGCAAGAAGCTTTTAATCATAAGAATTCCTCATTTCTTCCTCCCTTTTTCCTTTCTCTCATTACCTTCTTGCTTTCTTCCCCCTACCTTTCCTTCTTCTCTTTTTCTTTTCTTTTCTTCTTTTCTTTATTCTTTATGCATTCAATTTATGAATCACTCCCATGAATTAGATAATGTCGAAGCATCAGGGATACAGTAGTGAATAAAAATAAGCAAACTCCCTGCCAGTCTGAAGCTAGTGAGAGGGAATAAAGCACATAACATAAACAAGGTATAAAACATATTATAATATATGTACTAGGCACAAAATAAAGATGATGAAATAGAAAGTATTATTCTAAATAGGGTGGTTGTAATGGTTTCTTAAGACTGCTGTAACAAATTACCAAAATCTTGGTGGCTTACAACAGCATAAACTTATGCTATAGCAGTTTGAGAGCTAGAAATCCTAAATCAGAGTGTGAGTAAGGTTGTTCTCTCTCAAAAGGCTCTAGGGGGCTTCCCTGGCTATCCAGAGTTTAAGACTTCACCTTCCAATGCAAAGGGTACATGTTCGATACCTGGTTAGGGAGCTAAGATCTCGTTTGTCTCACAGCCAAAAACCCAAAATATAAAACAAAAGTAATATTGTTACAAATTCAATGAAGATTTTAAAAATGGCCCACATCCAAAAAGAAGAACAAATCTTTAAAAAAGACTCTATAGAAGTATCTTTCCTTGTTTATTTTGGTATCTGATGGTTCCATATATCCAAGGCCTGTCATCGTACAACCCCAGTCTCTATTTTCGTCTCCTTCTGTTTCTTATAAGTACAGTGTAATTGGGCTCAGCTGGGTCATTCAGAATGATACCATCTCAATATTCTCAACTGAATTACATTTGCAAGGAATTTTTTCCAAATATGTTCACATTTATAGTTTCTGATGATTAGACCACTGACTGACCTGTCCTTTTTGGGTAGACAGATAACATTCAATCCATTACAGTGGTTAAGAAGGGCCCTTCTGATAAGCTTGTCACAAAAGGGCTTTCAGATGGAATAGTATTTGCACTGAGCCCAGGAACAAGTAAAGAAATGAGCCAAAATGGAATATTAAACAATTAAAAACATATAGTTCCCACAGTTCCTCCCAATGCAATAATCAGTATGCCAAGAGTACAGGGGAACATTGGTTTCCTCCCCTTTATTATATATATATTTTTTATCAGCTAACACAGACAATTAAAGCCAGAAGGCATCTTCTATATTATATATTGAAGAAAAACAAGCTATGCGATCAAGAGTCCAAAAGCCTGATTTCAAAATATCTTTCTGAAATTCCATTTCCTCATTTAAAATATAGCTAAAAGATTGTTTTCATAAGATATGAATCCATATTTTTCTTTAAATATTCTAAATATTAAATAGAATTAAAGATAACCACCTGAATTTAGCTTTTTTGAGAATCCACTATATGCTGAAATAAGTCCTCTCAACACTTATCTTTCATAATATTTCTTTCTCCATAATTCCTGGATGCCACATGCATAATTTGGGTTCATTTTGATATACCCTAACTAAGTTAATATCCTTAATATTTATTGGAACCCGTGATTGCCAAGGTGAACTAGGTGGGTTGCAGATATATTGGTTAGCACAAGGAAGTGAACTGTTAACACCTTTAATGCTGTTAAATCAACCACCAAAGGCATCCTGATGTTGAAGTCAGAGGGGTAGGGCCCCTTGGAAGACTATGATAGTCAAATGAATACTATATAGCAACATTAACTATCTATTTCTGCTTTATTGACTATGCCAAAGTCTTTGACTGTGCGGATCACAATAAACTGTGGAAAATTCTTCAAGAGATGGGAATAACAGACCACCTGACCTGCCTCTTGAGAAATCTGTATGCAGGTCAGGAAGCAACAGTTAGAACTGAACATGGAACAACAGACTGGTTCCAAATAGGAAAAAGAGTACGTCAAGGCTGTATATCGTCACCCTGCTTATTTAACTTCTATGCAGAGTACATCATGAGAAACGCTGGGCCGAAAGAAACACAACCTGGAATCAAGATTGCCAGGAGAAACATCAATAACCTCAGATATGCAGATGACACCACCCTTATGGCAGAAAGTGAAGGGGAACTAAAAAGCCTCTTGATGAAAGTGAAAGAGGAGAGTGAAAAAATTGGCTTAAAGCTCAACATTCAAAAAATGAAGATCATAGGAACTTCATGGGAAATAGATGGGGAAACAGCGGAAACAGTGTCAGACTTTATTTTGGGGGGCTCCAAAATCACTGCAGATGGTGACTGCAGCCATGAAATGAAAAGATGCTTACTGCTTGGAAGAAAAGTTATGACCAACTTAGATAGCATATTCAAAAGCAGAGACGTTACTTTGCCGACTAAGGTCCGTCTAGTCATGGCTATGGCTTTTCCAGTAGTCATGTATGGATGTGAGAGTTGGACTGTGAAGAAGGCTGAGTGCCCAAGAATTGATGCTTTTGCACTGTGGTGTTGGAGAAGACTCTTGAGAGTCCCTTGGACTGCAAGGAGATCCAACCAGTCCATTCTGAAGGAGATCAGCCATGATGCTAAAGCTGAAACTCCATTACTTTGGCCCCCTCATGAGAAGAGTTGACTCATTGGAAAAGACTCATGCTAGGAGGGATTGGGGGAAGGAGGAGAAGGGGACGACCAAGGATGAGATGGCTGGATGGCATTACTGACTCGATGGATGTGAGTCTGAGTGAACTCCGGGAGTTGGTGATGGACAGGGAGGCCTGGCGTGCTGCGATTCATGGGGTTGCAAAGAGTTGGACACGACTGAGCGACTGAATTGAATTGAACTGAGTTATAGTAAAGATGTTATACATTAGATCCCAGAACTCATTCATTTTAAGACTAGGAGTTTGCATTTTTTCACCAATATTTCTCCATTTCCCCCAACCTCGAAATCCTTGGAACCACCATTCTACACTATAACCACTTTGGTTGTTGTTGTTAGATCCCACATATATTTGATACCTTAAAGTATTTGTCTTTCTCTATCTGAACTCATTTAGCATAATACCCTTAATATTCCTTCATACTGTCTCAAATGGGTGAATATTCATTCTTTATTATGGCTGAATAATATTCCGTTATATATATCTACATATATCTATATCATCTATATTTATATCTGTATTATCTAGGTATATAATTCTATGTATCTGCATATCTATATATCTGCATCTACAGACCATATTGTATATCCATTTATCTGTTGACAGAAACTTAGGTTGTTTCCATGTCTTGGCTATTGTGAATGATGATGAAATAAACATCATAGTATAGATATTGCTTTCAAATAGTTATTTCATTTACTTACTATACATGTCAATACTAAGAAGTAATATTACTAGGTCATATGGCAGTTATTTTTAATTTTTGTTTTTAATTGGAGAATAATTACTTTAAAATATTATGTTAGTTTCTTCTGTATAACTATAAATCAGCTATGAATATATATATGCTATATACATATATATATATTTATATATGAATATATCCTACCTCTTGACCCTCTCTCCCACTCATCCCCCAATTTCACCTCTTTAAGTCAATACAGAGAACCAAGCTCAACTACCTGTGTTATATAGTAACTACATATTAGTTATCAATTCTACATATGGTAGTATATATATTTTAATGTTACTTTCTTAATTTTTCCCACTCTCCCCTCTCCCTGCTGTGTCCNAGAAGCATATAATAAGGTGATATTGGGGTCACAGAAAAAATACAGCGTGACTCTTTATAGGGGCCAAAGAAGAATTCTCAGAAAAACTTAATTCTTGTGTTAAAATTTAAAGAAGAATTTGAAAAAAAAATTTTGCCTCTGTTTTTACTGTTTTGTTAAAGAGCAGATTTCTGGGCTTTCTTGTAAGGTGTCCGTCATAGTCAGTTTAAGACCTGTCTCTTATACACATCTAGATGTGTATAAGAGACAGGTGTTATATAGTAACTACATATTAGTTATCAATTCTACATATGGTAGTATATATATTTTAATGTTACTTTCTTAATTTTTCCCACTCTCCCCTCTCCCTGCTGTGTCCAAAAGTCTGTTCTCTACATCTGTGTTTCTATTTCTGTCCTACTAATAGGTTCACCAGTACCATTTTTCTAGATTCCGTATATATGTGTTATATATGATATTTGTTATATATACGGAATATGCAGATACATATTCCGTATATATGTGTTATATATGATATTTGTTTTGACTTACCTTATATAACAGGCTCTAGTTTCATCCATGTCACTACAACTGACTCAAACTCATTCATTTTTATGATTGAGCAAAATTCCATTATATATATATATATGTATGTGTGTGTGTGTATATATATATATATCCCTGTAAAATATTTACCCATTCATGTTGATGGACATCTAGGTTGCTTTTGTGTCCTGGGTAGTGTAAATAGTGCTGCAATAAACATTGGGGTACATGCGTCTTTTTGAATTATGGTTTTCTCAGGGTATATGCCCAGTAGTAGGACTGCTGGATCATATGGTAGTTTTATTCTTAGCTTCTTAAGGAATCCCCATAATGTTCTCCATAGTGACTATCTCAATTTACATTCCCACCAGCAGTTCAAGAGCATTCCCTTTCTCCACATCCTCTCCAGCATTTATTGTTTGTACATTTTTTGATGATGACCCCTCTATTTTGTGTAAAGTTATACCTTATCATAGTTTTTATTTGCCTTTTTTCTAATAATGAACAATGTTGAGCAACTTGTTATGTGTTTGTGGGCCATCTGTATGTCTTCTTTGAAGAAATGTCTGTTTAGGTCTTCTGCTCATTTTTTGATTGGTTTATTTGTTTTTCTGACTTTGAATGCATGAACTGCTTATATATTTTGGAAATTGATCTTTTGTCAGCTGCTTCATTTGCAATTATTTTCTCTAGAACAATTTTTGTTTTCACTATTTAAATGGAAACAAAAAATAACTGAGTATCCAAAGCAATGTTTGGAAGAAAAATAAAGCTGGAGGAATCAATCTTTCTGACCTCAGACTATACCACAAAACTACAGTCATCAAGACAGTAGGGTACCGGCACAAAAACAGAAATATAGATCAATGGAACAAGCTAGAAAGCCCAGAGATAAGCTTACACAACTATGGGCACCTTATCTTTGACAAAGAAAGCAAGAATACACAATGGGACAAAAAAAAAGACTCTTCAATAAGCGGTGCTGGGAAAATTGGACAGCTACATGTAAAATCTACAGTCATCAAGACAGTAGGGTACCGGCACAAAAACAGAAATATAGATCAATGGAACAAGCTAGAAAGCCCAGAGATAAGCTTACACAACTATGGGCACCTTATCTTTGACAAAGAAAGCAAGAATACACAATGGGACAAAAAAAAAGACTCTTCAATAAGCGGTGCTGGGAAAATTGGACAGCTACATGTAAAAGAATTAAATTAGAACACTTCCTAACACCATACACAAACTCACAGTGGATTAAAGACCTAAATGTAAGGCCAGAAACTATAAAACTCTTGGGGGAAAACAGACAGAACACTCTTTGACATAAACAGCAGTAAGATTCCCTTTGATCCATGTCCTAGAGTAATGAAATAAAAGTAAAAATAAACAAATGAGACTTAATTAAACTTAAAAGCTTTTTCACAGCAAGCTATAAACAGCATGTGTCCATGCATGCTAAGTTGCTTCAGTCATGTTTGATTCTTTGTGACCCTATAGACTGTGGCCTGCCACACTGCTCTGTCCATGATATTCTCCAGGCAAGAATACTGGAGTGGGTTGCCATGCCCTCCTCCATCTTTCCAACCAAGTGTTTGAACTTTTGTCTCCTGCAGCTCCTGCATTGCAGGTGGATTCTTTATGCTGAGCCACTAGGGAAGCCCATAAACAACATATGGTAAGTTAAGTTAAAAAAAAAAATTTTTTTCATGGATTCTCCATATTCTTTTCTATTGTGGCTCTACCAATTTACATTAAAACCAATAAGGCACACCTGTTTTATTTTCTCCATATCCTCATTAACACTTGTTACCTCTTGTTTGTTTGTTTGTTTTTTTTTTTTTGGTAATAGACACTAAAAGGTATGAGGTAATATCTCATTATAGTTTTGATTGGCATTTCCCTGATAATTACTGATGTTGAGCAACTTAGTCCATTTGATGACTTGTCAAATATTCGTTGATCATATATACATGGGTTTATACCTAGGTTTCTATTTTATTCAATCAGTTTATGTGTCTATTTCTATGTCAGGGCATACTGCTTTGATTACTAAAGTTTTGCAATATATCCTGAAAGCATGGAGCATAATTGCCTCCAGCTTTGCTCTTTCTTTTCAAGATTGCTTGGGCTATTAAGGATTTTTCTGATGTCATATGAATTTTAACATTGTTTATTGTTTTATTTCTGTAAAAAGTCATTGAAATTTTTATAGAAATTGCATATAGTCTATAAATTGCTTTGAGTAGTATAGACATTTTAACAATAACAAAGAATTATTAATTCTTTCAGTACATGAACATGAGATATATTTTTTTTATGTCTTCAGTTTGTCTCATCAATGTTTTATAGTCTTTACTGTATTGTGTACTTGAGATTAGTAAAAGAGTAGATTTTGAATGTTTCCCCCAACATAATATAGAGCTTTGTACAAGGTGATTGATGTGTTAAATTGATTTTATTGTGATAATCAATTCTTAATCATCATCTTTTATACATTAAATTTATATAATTTTATTTGTATATCTTAATAAAACTGGGAGAAAAAGTCAGATGTAAGACAACATTGGGAAATAAACTTAGCCATTAAGTTGAAAGGAACAGAAGAAAGATAGGAGCTGAGTGGATAGTATAATACAACATGAGCAAAAGACACAAAGAAACTTATATCAGCCTCAATGCAGCACTGGAGTAGCTCCCCATGTGGGTGGGAATTCTGGCTAATATTCCCAATTTATAAAGAAACTGAATATTTCATTCCCGATAGATACTTATCTTACTTTCTTGGATTTACCTTAAATCAGCCATATTGATTGTAAATATAGATAACGAGAAACTCAATTTAAATAGAGTGAGGAAGTCAGAAGGGAATGCTCTCATGACTTATACAATGGCAGAACCCAAAAGAAAAGAAAATTTTTTTCTTGTCTGACAACAGCTCAGTCAATAAATCAAAACTACAATGAGGCATCATCTTACACCAATCACAATTCAGTTCAGTCAGTTCAGTCACTCAGTCATGTCTGATTTTTTGCGACCCCATGAACCATAGCACGCCAGGCCTCCCTGTCCATCACCAACTCCTGGAGTCTACCCAAACTCATGTCCATTGAGTTGGTTTGAAAGTTGCACTCAATATGTCAGCAAATTTGGAAAACTCAGCAGTGGCCATGGGACTAGAAAATATCAGTTTTCATTTCAATCCCAAAGAAAGGCAATACTAAAAAATGCTCAAACTACCACAAAATTACACTCATCTCACATGCTATTAAAGTAATGCTCAAAATTCTCCAAGCCAGACTTCAGAAATATGTGAACCATGAACTTCCAGATGTTCAAAATGGTTTTAGAAAAGGCAGAGAGACCAGAGATCAAATTGCCAACATCCGCTGGATCATCGAAAAAGCAAGAGAGTTCCAGGAAAACATTTATTTCTGCTTCATTGACTCTACCAAAGCCTTTGACTGTGTGGATCACTGTATACTGCGTAAAATTCTGAAGGAGATGGGAATACGAGACCACTTGACCTGCTTCTTGAGAAACCTATATGCAGGTCAGGAAGCAACATTTAGAACTGGCCATGGAACAATAGACTGATTCCAATCAGGATGGCCATCATCAAAAAACCTACAAACAATAAAGGGTGGAGAGAATTTGGAAAAAAGGAAATCCTCTAGCACTACTGGTGGTAATGTAAATTAATACAGCCACTATGGAGAACAGTATGAAAATTCCTTAAAAACTAGGAATAAAACTGCTATAAGCTCAGCAATCTAGCCACTGGGCATATACCCTAAAAAAATACATGATTCAAAAAGACACATGTACCCCTATGTTCACTGCAGCACTATTTACAATAGAAGTTGTGGTTCATATATACCACAGAATGGAATGGAATATTACATGTCTGCCTGCTCAGATGCTTAAGTCATATCTAAGTCTTTGTAACCCTATTGACTGTAGCCCTCCAGGCTTTTCAGTCCATGGATTTCTCTAGGCAAGAATATGGGATTGGGTTGCCATGCTTTTCTCCAGGAGATCATTCTGACCCAGGGACTGAATCTGTGTCTCCTGTATCTTTGCATGGTAGGTGGATGCTTTTCCACTGAGCCACCAGGGAAGCCCACAACTGAATGTTACTTAGTCATAAAAATGAACATTGTAGTGAGGTGGATGAACCTAGAGCAGGGTGAAGTAAGTCAGAAAGAGAAAAAGAAATATATATTAATGCATATCTATGTAATCTAGAGGAAAGGTACTGATGAACCTGTTTGTAGAACAGCAATAGGGATGACATAGAAAATGTTCTTGAGGACACTGTGTGGGAAGGAGAGAGTGGGATGAACTGAGAGACTAGCATTGATATATACATACACTAGCATGTGTAAAATAGATAATTAGAAGTAAACTGTGGCATAACACAGGGAGTACAGCTTCATGCTCTGTGAAGACCTAAAGGGGTGGGATGGCGGGATAAGAAAGAAGCTCATGATGGAGGAGGTATATGTATACTTATAGCTGATTCATTTTGTTGTATGGCAGAAACCAACACAACATATTGGCAATAGTCTTCCAAGTTAAAATTTTTCTTAAATTAAAACTTTTTAAAAGGCACTATGTTTTTTTGAATCTCAACTCCTTCAATGAGCTGTGCTTACTTCAGCCCTCCAAATTTCCTTTTCTCCTCTAAAAGAGTTATTTTTCTCCTTGCTGTGCTGGGACTTACACATGGCTCATCATGGTTGCAGACCCTGAATTGCAATTATTTGCTGATACTGAAAAGCCCATTTTTACTGGAGAAATAACTGGAAATATATTTATTTTAGGTAATTTTTGTGACATGCATGGGGGTCCAGAGAAGACATTCACTGACTCTGAGGCCGGTGAGTAGAGAGGTCAACATTTAGTCCATTATTGCACACTGCTTTTCCATCAACCCTGGGGTTTGAAGGTAAGTCTTTCTTTTGGATCTGAGGTTCTGCCTTCTTTATGTTTTGAAGTTCTCCCAGGTTTTGTTTGGGATACATTTTAAGGCTTCATGTTTTTTGTTTAAGCTTTGTTCTGTCTGTAAGTAGTTGCTTGGCACTTCAGCCTGATAGTATTTTGAAATCAGGCTGTTTCAATTGGAACTCTGCTAGTTTTGGGGCCAATTTCTTTTGGAACAAGGGCTGTTTCACTGAAATGGTGTCAGTGCAGGCTTTAGCTTGGTACCTTTCAGAATAGGGGCTGTTCTATTGGAACTGCACTGTTAAGCCTTTGCCCTGACTCCATGGGAATTGGGCTGTTCCATTAAAGCTGTGCTGTCCTAATTGACACTTGAGCCACTCTAAGAGCTCAATCCCACTAACATAGAGCAGCTCTTGCCTCAGAGTACTGCAAGTTCAAATGCTGGGATCTTTAATGAACCTCAAAAGGTTTTAGTCTCTGAACCTAGTTCCCTTTATTAAACCCTTTGAGATATGTGAATCCTTTTGTCTTTTGCTCCTCATCAACTGTCCATGTATTAGGCAAAGACTTCTTAGGAAAGCATCATACTGGAATTTCTTACTCTTGAAAGGGGGATATAATTCTAAAATTTTGTAATGCAATTGACTCTTGAACAACACTGGTCTGTACTGCCTGGGTCCACTTATATGCTGAAGTTTTCCTAAATAAGTACTATAGTAGTACTTCTGCAGTTGGTTGACTCTGACTGTAAAGGTTTTCTCAAATTTTTAGCAGTTCAGAAATTCACAGCCCCTAGCCACCATGTTGTTCAAGGGTCAACTGTAGCAATCAAAGCAACCAACCAGGTGAATCAAATGACCTTTCGATGTCTTTCATTTGCTCTGTCCTTGAGTATAGTAGAGTTGATTCTGGAAGCACTGATTATTTGGCTCTATTGAGTCAGCCACCATCCTTCTTATGGGCAAAATCTCCAAATGATACTGACAAAATGCACAGTGTACTTCTCATCAGTGTTCAAATAGATCTTTCAAAACTTCTTCCCAGAGCTAATCACTATCCCATAAGTGAGGAAGAACTTCAAGATTTAAAACCCATAATAGATTATAAGGCTCAAGTTTTAATATCTGCAATATTTTTATTTTAACAACAGCTGGTAAAATACTCCTATTATACTAGTGAGAAAACCTAAGGACTGGAGGTAGAGTTTGTTCAGGACCTCTGAGTAATAAACAACATTGTAATAACAACAATAAACAACATTGTTGTCTCTCAAAGCATTACTAGTGTCCACTTCTATTGGAAGCAAATTCTTTACTGCGATAGATTTATACAGTGCATTCTTCAGTATTCCAGCTGATGAAGCTAGCAGATGCTTTTTTTGCCTTCACTTGGGAAGAAAAGCTACCTCATGCGAAGAGTTGACTCATTGGAAAAGACTGATGCTGGGAGGGATCGAGGGCAGGAGGAGAAGGGGATGACAGAGGATGAGATGGCTGGATGGCATCACTGACTCGATGGACGTGAGTTTGAGTGAACTCTGGGAGTTGGTGATGTACAGGGAGGTCTGGCATGCTGCAATTCATGGGGTCACAAACAGTCGGACATGACTGAGCAACTGAACTGACTGAACTGGGAAGAAATATAATTCACTGGGACCCAAGATTTTACTTGGAGTTATTATTTCTTATAAATCTTGAAGGCTGAGCTTGGTGTTAAAAAGTGCCCTATAAGTTCAACTGTGTTGCAATTTGTGGATGATTTGCTTCTTTGCTCACCTCAAGTCTCCTAACCTGAAGACAGCATCCACTTGCTAAAGCTTTTGGTCTTCAGTGGAAAGATTGTCCCTAAAACTGTTTTCCCAAACCCAAGATCAATGTTTAGGGAATCTGATATCAAAACAAGGGCTTCACCTAGGTTCAGATATACTTCATGGTGTCCTAAGTTTCTCCAAACCCCAAACTAAACACCACCTCTTAGTTTTTCTCAGGCGAGTTGGTTATTGCAAAAAAATAGATTTCAAATTTCTCTTGTAACTTAATTTCTGCATTTTTCACTGAATAATAACAATACCAACCCAATGTTTATGAAGAGAACTGGATGACACAGCCTTTAACAACTTAAAGGATAATTTAATGAACCCACCTGCCCTTGAGTATCCAAATTATCAGATTTCCTTTTGTCTTTCTGTATATAAAAGTGTTTGCCCTCAGGATATTCACTCAAAAAAATAAAGGTCACCAGTTACCTATATAGGGGGTTATAACCAAAAAGGTACTACAACAACTGGACTCTATGGCATGGCGATACCTTTCTTGTTAGAACCATTACTGCCACTGCCTTTTTGTTTAAAGCTATTAAGCAAATGATTGTGGGATTCCCATTTACCAAATTTGGACCAAATACCAACTCAGTCCTGCGACAGACTTTCAAAATTCCCACTCCTCCTGTGCTCGCCCTCATCATTGTACCATCAGGTGGGCTGCGCGGCCAGTGTCCGGGCAAAGGGGACAGTGCGGGGTCTGAGACGCTCACTCAACATGCAGAACGATGCCGGTGAGTTCGTGGACCTGTATGTGCCACGGAAATGCTCTGCCAGCAACTGTATCATATGCACCAAGGACTGCGTCCATCCAGATGAACGTGGCCGAGGTTGACAAGGTGACAGGCAGATTCAACGGCCAGTTTAAAACCTATGCTATCTGCAGGGCCATTCTCAGGATGGGCGAGTCAGATGACTTCTCCGATTGGCCAAGGCCGACGGCATCAACTCAAAGAACTTCTGACTGAAGAGGATTCCAGACATGGAATATTCGTTATAAATAAATAGTGAAAACCTAAAAAAAAAAAAAAAAAAAAAAAGTCCACTCTTCCCCACTGTACATGCATTGAACTATTTGTCTATCAACAAAATGAAAGCATTCATGAGTTAATATTGGTGGGAAAATGTTAACAAGTTTGCAAAAAGTGCCTACCTTACTTGTTCCAGTTGTTAAATATACAAACCAAGGAAGTCTGTTACTACATTTACTGGACATTTTAATGGCCTAATGGACCATTTAAGTTCTGGCAAATAGATTTCATACAGTATCCTTTGCCTATATAAATATGTTTTTGGATATAAAAATCAAAGGATATTTATGTTTTTGTCATGGTCTGTATGCTTCACATACAGAAATTTTCTTTTGCACAGGCTACTGCCTCTTCTGTGGCTAAAGAGAAATATCAGCAACTTCAGATATTCCGGTGGTGTCACTCTAGTGGCAGAAAATGGAGAGGAACTGAAGAGCTTACTGATGAGGTGAAACAGGGGAGTGAAAACGCTGACTTGAAACTCAGCATTAAAAAGAGTAAGATCATAGCATCTGGTCTCATCAATTCATGGCAAATAGAAGGGGAAAAATGGAAGCACTGACAGGTTTTATTTTCTTGGTCTCTAAAATCACTGCAGACAGTGACTGTAGTCATAAAATTAAAAGACACTTGCTCCTTGGAAGAAAATCTATAACAAACTTAGACAGCATATTAAAAAGCAGAGACATCACTTTGCTGACAAAGGTCCATGAAGTCAAAGCTACTGTTTTTCCAGTAGTTATGTATGGATGGGCTATAAAGAAGAGTTGGACCATTAAGAAGTTTGAATACCAAATAATTGATGCTTTCAAATTATGATGCAAGAGAAGACTCTTAAGAGTCCCTTAGACTGCAAGGACTCAAACCCATCAATCCTAAAGGAAATCAACCCTGAACATTCATTGGAAAGACTGTTGCTGAGGCTGAAGCTCCAACACTTTGGCCACCTAATGCGAAGAGATGTCTCATTGGAAAAGACCCTGATGCTGGGAAAGATTGACAGCAAAAGGAGAAAGGGACAAGAGAGGATGGGATGGTTAGATAGCAATACTGACTCAGTGGTCATGGATCTGAGCAAACTTTGGCAGTTAGTGGAGGACAGAGAAACTGTCATACTGCAGTCCGTGGGGTTGCAGAGTCAGATACGACTTAACAACTGAACAACAACAACCTCTTTACACCTTGCACCACGAAGATTTCATATATTTGAAAAAACATATACAAAAGGATTCCCTTCAACCTTACTGAAAAGGCCCCTGTCTGGTACTGCTAACCGACATTTGTACCACCACTTTCCAGGGAATAGACACTTTCTGGATTCATAGGACACTCCAAAATACTCATACCCAATACTGACTGTACCTGCACATCAATTGGTGATCTAAAGGAAAGACTTCCCAGAACTGAAGTGGCTGACATGATGAGACAGCTTTCCTAAGACATCTGAACCAGGTGCATTGGTTTGCAGAGTCAGATACGACTTAAGAACTGAACAACAACAACCTCTTTACACCTTGCACCACGAAGATTTCATATATTCGAAAAAACATATACAAAAGGATTCCCTTCAACCTTACTGAAAAGGCCCCTGTCTGGTACTGCTAACTGACATTTGTACCACCACTTTCCAGGGAATAGACACTTTCTGGATTCATAGGACACTCCAAAATACCCATACCCAACACTGACTGTACCTGCACATCAATTGGTGATCTAAAGGAAAAACTTCCCAGAACTGAAGTGGCTGACATGATGAGACAGCTTTCCTAAGACATCTGAACCAGGTGCATTGGAAGCTTGCCTACCAAACCTTTGATGATCACAAAGCTTTAAGTGATCTCCAATGTCTATAATTTAAAACATATTACTGACTGTACCTGCACATCAATTGGTGATCTAAAGGAAAGACTTCCCAGAACTGAAGTGGCTGACATGATGAGACAGCTTTCCTAAGACATCTGAACCAGGTGCATTGGAAGCTTGCCTACCAAACCTTTGATGATCACAAAGCTTTAAGTGATCTCCAATGTCTATAATTTAAAACATATGGACTTTAGATAGAAAGTGCCTGTGAGTTCTTCTTCCTACTTCTCTTTGTTACTCAAATATGATCTCAATAGTTTTCTGATCAGTGTGCTTTCCCTCTGACATGGGATACTACATCCAGAAAGGTTCTTCCTGGCTTTGAGGGTAAAATAAGCTGCTGAAACCAGAAAACCTGACTCTTGATCAGAGGGACTTTCAGAGAAAGATCTTGATTAAAGATGGAGGAATATAAAGATTAATAAATAGAAGTCATTAAAATAGTCAGGAGGCCAGAAAGGGGAACCCTCAAGCCATATGACAATAGCAAAACCCAGCAGGAAAGGACTTTCTCTTCTTTCTTGGCAGACTCAATCCACGAGAGACAGTGACAACTCAGAGAAACAAAATGCACTGTACACTGAGCTCTCAATTCCTCTAATGGNGGGGAACTCTCAAGCCATATGACAATAGCAAAACCCAGCAGGAAAGGACTTTCTCTTCTTTCTTGGCAGACTCAATCCACGAGAGACAGTGACAACTCAGAGAAACAAAATGCACTGTACACTGAGCTCTCAATTCCTCTAATGGACTCTTTGCTTATTAAAGTCCTCCCAATATCCTTTACCCCCTTTAAAAGAGTTTTCCTGTACTTGCTGTACTGAGACTTATACATAGCTGGCCATCATTGCGGACCCCAAATTTCAACCTGCTGCTGACACCAATAGGCTTATTTTTAT
The DNA here is from genome assembly GCA_006410675.1 of Oreotragus oreotragus. Taxonomy (NCBI): domain Eukaryota; kingdom Metazoa; phylum Chordata; class Mammalia; order Artiodactyla; family Bovidae; genus Oreotragus; species Oreotragus oreotragus. The sequence continues at coordinate 115,416 of SJYX01012196.1, forward strand.
TGGAAAAATAATCAGCAGTCTATTTGTTTTAAGTCACCATGATCTCTCAGTTAGTGGCTCTTGTCAGAGGAAATAGCATCAGGAATTCTATTAAAAGCATAAGTAATTTTTTAAAGCAATATATGAAGAAAATTATACAGATCCTATAACTATAAAACTATTACTCACCAATAGAAGATTGTTCATAATGATTATGTTTATTAGTACACTGCAGAATCACATCATTTGTACTTAATTAGCTTTAAAATTGTGGGCCTTTGTCTTTTGTCAAATGTTTCTTTAATAAGCAATACTGCATATATAATAATAAGAAATAAATATTTATTACTGAATTTAGTGTAGAAAATATTCTTGAAATTTTCTAGAAAGTAAGAGGCTTAATAATACATACATATCTGACTGCCACCTCAGTAGTTAGTTCCTACTTAAGAAATGTGAAGATAAAGGGAAAAATCTATTTGTGATAGAAGCCAGTTGAGAATGTTATCCAAACAGTGGCAGCTTTCTGAAATTGTTTATTGTTGACATAAACAGATTGTAGAAGGTCTTTCATGGCTTTAAACATGATTAATCTTCTTGAGAAGAAGTATAACTTTAAGCAAAGTAAATGGAAGAAATCTTGACCAATGACTTGATCTTCACCCCAATCTCATCCATTTTAATCCCAAGAGTTTTATAAGATATGAGTCTAGAAAAAAGAAGTTGGATCATATTTCTCTTTTAAACATTAGGGACTGAAAGATAATGAACCATCAGAAAACTTTGAAAAGAATTTGTGACTTCAGAATTCCACATCTTGAGAAGTTATCATTTACATGGGAAGACAACTAAATGGAATTTTCAGATATTCAAGTCTCAAAGTATAAATAGCTGTCATATATTCTTTGAAAAATAAGTCTTAAAATTACTCCAGTTAAGCAAGAGACTAATAAAAATAAAGAAAACAAGAATAAGAAAGTCATGCTATAAAAGCCTAAGTCCTAAAAAATAATAATTTACATAAAAATAATCAC